>JAJJMC010016440.1:1588791-1628604 GCA_023531435.1 Papaver californicum
CCCAACCGTAAATTCTACTGATAACTCAAAATTTGGAATCTCTAATTTGTTGATTTTTCGGTTTTTGTGTGTTTGAATGACCCAATTTACCTACAATCTAGTTAAAATGGTTGAATAACTTCAAAATTTGGATTTTAAAACTCAAATTTGACCTTAAAAATCAATGCTAAAAAGGATGAGTTACGGTTGGGTTTTAAGCCAAACCCAACCGTAACTATGTGTTCAAAGGTGTTCATAGTGTTCTTGAGGTTACGGTTGGGTTTGGAGTCAAAACCCAACCGTAACTGAAGGTGTTCTTCGGTGTTCTTGGTGTTACGGTTGGGTTTGTAATGAAACCCAACCGTAACTGTCTCTGAATCACACAAAATCAAAATTTCAATTCGTGATTTCATCTAATTTGAGGCATAAAATGATCAAGATTTTAATCTAGAAAGACCTAAATGGTTACTATGGTTGATTGAATCAAAAACTAGGGTTTAAAAAAAAAACGAAATTTTTTTCTCACATTTCATCTAGTTTTTCATCCCCAAATCACAAATCAAAAAAAAAAAATTGATTTCAATTTGTGTTAGTCAAAGATTAAGTTTAATTAACCATGATTAGCTTAATTAAATTTTCACTAATTAAGGTAATAAACTTATTAATGAAGGGTGATTTGGGTATTGTGAAAATATTATGGATAAGGGGTTTTTGAGTTTTACTTCATAGTGTCCCTATTTCGTCTTATTATTGGAGCCCCTCTATTGATATGGGAGCCCTTATATCAGCCTTCTTCTTATATTATGCCGTGAAAATGGTGTTGGCTACATCTTGTAAGCTTGTCGGATGCACGTTCCACTTTCTCTTAGCCCACTAGTGGGATTACTCATGCTTAAAGTCAACAAATGTATTCTTTAGTCCACTCACAGTTTTGGCCGTGATATTGTAGAGCGATGCAACATTAAATATGCATCCCAGTTAGCTCTTCCTCTCTTATGCCATGATTCAGTCGGTGGTTTTTTCCATAAGCGCTATTTAGCTTTTTATTTAGCCAGTTATCCTTCCGGTGATCGAATTTATTTGTATTTTCTATAAAATGTCTAAAACAATATTATTAGCAAACTAAAGAGACCTAGCTAATATAAATACGAGTATAATTGTGTCGCACTTACGTGTTTATCAAAAACCTACTGTCCAAGACGGTCTTTTGGGTTGTCACTCGTAAGTGGGAGCTAGTCGGCCTGACAATCCACACCGTTACAGCTAACAGGTGGGGATGATCAGTCCCTTGTCTAGTACCATTATAGCTAACGGTCTTCCGGGTTACCAACAATATGGTAAAAGATCCGAATAAGGCCTGACAAACTCACAGTACACTCGAGCGCCTCCAAATCGTAGCGAAGTAAATATCATAGTAGTTACAATTTCTCTTTGCACAGGTACTTGGCCTGATCGTCCACCTTTCTTTCCTTATGTTTCCTTACTAACATAAGGAAATTTTATGTTAGTCACATTACAACGCAAACGATGACAAGTCCAAACTCATAGTCCCTAGTGTTTTCTCAGAGGTTGCTCTGGTACCAACTGTGACAGACTAGAAAATTCTGCCTCCGGCGCGATATTGCGAAGGCCAAAACTCCCCGACGCGCCACTCTAATTACAGTAACCGGACCTTAAAGCTTCACTTCCCGCTAGACAAATGCAGGTTGATTTTCCTTACCAAGCATGATACTCGAAACGTAATTTCCATACGTCACTTCGTAAAATTTTCAACTTACCCCTTGTTCTGTTCTTAAGTCATGCCTTTGGAATGCATCACATATCTACAATCATTGTCCGTTCTTAAGTCATGCCATGGACTATCACATAGTCCATTGAAGACTTACTTTTCTTTTCCTTAACTATGTTTTGACTATGCGATGGGTGCATGCACTGATCTGCCTCTTGCAAAGAGTGCAACAACCAGGTATATGCCATCCATGCCATATAACTTGATAGTAAGTATGAACATCTAGTAAATGGTATGCAACTACCTCATCAAGTATGGTAACAATCATCTCTTTCTTTTAACTATCGAGCCAGATGACATGAGTTACCAAAGTGCCGCAATCACCTCAAATTAGATGATATGAGCGACAAGATGTTAGACACAAATACATTGTATTGTGATAAGTGCATAATCCATATGATTTTAGTGCCAAATACATACTAATATTTTCTATAATTCTTGCATATTACTTGTTATTATGCTTGTTTTCTATCTTATGTCTTATATTAGGTGAATTATCCGAAATCAAAGAAATAACTACAAAAGTGCTAAGGATATGGAGTCTACATAGGAAGGACACTTGGAATTTGTTCAAACCCCAAAATCTTCACATTTATCTTGAAAATAATTGAAATACGAAGCCAACGCAAAAAGAATGAGGTCATTCTAACATTGGATAAAGAAGTTACGGACGAAACAAACTTTGAAGAATTGAGTTTACAAAGAGAAGTTCGGATGATAATTGTTAAACACGAATCAACCGAACCTGAAGCCGATAAATAATTTTTTTGGAGTATCCAGGAGAATGTTCGGCTAAATAATGATTCAGTGATGATAGACGAACCCCAAGATGAATTTTGAACAAAGTTAACAGGAAAATGTTCGGCTAATAATGAGTTTGGAGAAGTGAGCCGATATTTGGAGCAAGTTTTGGATGAAAAGAAGAGAGTGTCCAGGAGAAAGTTTGGATTATAGTTGCCCATCCAAAATTAGACGAACCTGGCACTACTCTGGAGTAACAATAACTTGTCAGGTTCGGTTGGAAAAGTCCATACTCGGATCAACCAAACTTGACACCACCCTGGGACACTTTTGACACGTTTTTGACTCTATTTTGGAAAGAACATGGGCCCAGAAGGATTTTAATCCCTATATATCATGAGAACTATATAAGAAGAGTCCCAATACATTAAGAAGATATCTTTTACACAACTTTGGAAGTCTTGGAGGAGAATCAACAACACAAGTAGAAAAAGCTAGGGTTTCGACACAGTTCCATTATCGTAACGATTTCTCATCTACTTTCTTATTTGTATAACATAGATGCTTCTACCTCCATGAGTAGCGAAAAACCTAATTGATTGAGGATGAATTATAAGTTCTAACATAATTTGATTTGATGTATGAATCTATTTTAAGTTCTTCACATGATTATTGTTTGTTTCTACTATGAGAATGTTATGATTGATTAAATGATTGTTTTAGGTGGCCAAATAAATCACTTTCTTGATTGATCTATTGCTAGTAAGGGTTAGGATATCCATAATTGTTGAATATATCCTATACAAGTAGAACACGGAGACCTTGCAGAGGGATTCTGTGGAGCTATCGCATGTAGAAACAACACTAGAAAGTGGACCTTGCGCTAAGAGTCTAACTACTAGAATCAGTCGATAAAGTCATAATATATAAATCATTTGGAAAAATTACACTTAAAGTGCGCTACTTTTAGGTGGTTTAGACGAATAGAATCTGGTATTCGAGCGCTTTGATAGCCAATGATCAAAATACTTCTGGGGATAACACTGCTCTAGCTGTTATCCTACGGTTGGTAATAAACTTTGATGAATGAAGAGTAGATGAGTATATTAATTCAATGATTGTTTAGTAACGAAGAAGGATTCCTCGATCATATCTCTCTCCATTGCTTACAACTTTACTTTTAATTGTTTTCTTATTTATTTCACTAAAATCCTAAAACAACCCCCCCTTGTGACATTTGACAACTTAAACACCATAGTGGGAACGAACTTGACTTCCATTATAAGATCACTAATTTGATTGCACCTACGACACACATCAAATATTGGCGCCGCTGCCGTGGAGCAGTCGATTTTAGTTGTTATTTATTTTTATTTTTAGGTTTATTTTAGTTTTTAACTTTGTTTCTAGATATTTTTGGTTTCAGGAAAATTCTTTTTGGTGAATGCTTAAATACGGAAAACCAAGTCCCATTGGTAAAAGACTTCGTTCGAGCATTGAATACTCCGCTTCCTCCTGGTTTTTCTCCATGTGAATTTTCAGATTCAGTCAAAGAGGAAGATCACATAGAAGAGATGGGTGGTCCTCAACCTCCGAAGAAGAATCTACGAGGGTTGACATCTCCATACTTGGTATTTGTACCTAAGAATTGCTCTCAGGCAAAATAATATACTGTTGAAGTAATTTTTTGTAGGTTCGAGGATCAAAAGCGTACAAAACAAAACCAAACAAGTAGAATGTTTGTATTTGTTCTGTTTTGGTTACAAAGAGAGGAGATGGGTTGATCTTAGGGGAGGGAAGCAAAGAAAGTTGAAGGAATTGTGTGTTATGGTGGAAAAATAGTAGAGCTTGAGAATGATTTT
This sequence comes from Papaver californicum, assembly GCA_023531435.1. Lineage (NCBI taxonomy): Eukaryota > Viridiplantae > Streptophyta > Magnoliopsida > Ranunculales > Papaveraceae > Papaver > Papaver californicum. The sequence goes on from JAJJMC010016440.1 coordinate 1,593,163, forward strand.
CTATCTCTTCCCCGTCTGTGGCTTGTTTCTTGTTATTATATTATTTTAAAATTGGATAAGCACATATTTATAATGTTTGATACCACATACTTTCCTTGTAAAGTAGTGGTAGTTGTGGGGAGATGGAGAAGTGGAGGTTGTGGGAATAACCATCCACTTTGTCTCTGTAAAGTTTCTGGAAACTTCTAAACCATGCCTTCAGTATCTCTTCAACCGCTCCAACTTACTACTGACTTTGTAACTTTCTTTTCATGGGGTAGTGCTACACCCATATTTTTATAAACCGCCAGACCAAAACCCCATGTTTTATCCCCCCCATTGTAATGTGATTTGATGTCTCGTAAGAGTTAGTGGGGTCATGGCATCAAAGCCCTGAGCCTTTTTGTAAAATAACGCTTCTAGTTGATTTTGTGCCAATATTGTTGTAGTAATGGCTTAAGTAATAGTGCTAGCTAGGGAGGTTAGTCTAGTACGAATAGAAGAATATAGCGGTTGCAGAAGAGCGTGGCGCGGTAGTAAAGGATCTTGGGTCCCAGCATTGGCGCGACAACAACAGTAGGTGCTTGGGGGCGCATCGGAGGCACTTGGAGCCCAGCATTGACGCGGTAGCATCACTCGGTGCTTGGGGGCATAGTGGAGCTTGGGGCCCAACGTTGGAAATCGGGTGCACAACAAAAAAGCGTGGGGCTGCAGCGAAGGAACTTGGGGGCGTGGCAGCAGCAGCGTTAGTGCTGCAGGGAGTGCGTGCGTTGCAGCCAACGCTGCTGTAGCCCACTTCTTCTAGTGCTGCGACTAGAACTTCTCTAAGGTTTCACGGCTTTGGTAGTTTCGTTTCCTTGGTAACTTTATTGTTTTGGTTGACTTTATTGCTTTGACACATTTGTGTTAAAAGTGTGGCTAGTGCTTACTAAATCATGTATTTGTTGTTGTCAGACCTATGGCCTATATGTTATTATTTATTGAAATTAACTAATGCCATGACCATGATTATGGCCTATTTGGGGTTTCTCGGTCTTGTGAGATTTAATTGGTTGATATTTATGCCTAACTTTTGTGCATCGCATACAGAACACCCTCAAGAGATTCATCCGTGGAGTTTGCAATCTTGAAATTATGCTTGATGCGACTCTGCAATCAGCGCTACTATTCAGATATGGTGTATCCTTTATTCTAAATGTTCACAATTTTTATACTCATCATATTCTGTTTTATACAAATAGTTTGCATGGATGCACATGAAATAACAAGGTTCTTGTTGCACAAAGCTCTGAAATATCTCTAGTGCATATATGTGCCCAAAAGCTACATGGCTAGTTTATCCAGGAGATGAATATGTATTTTCAATTCTCTTGTGAAATGTAAGATAACAGTAATGTTCGTAATTCTGATGCTCGTCAGAAATTAACGTATATTTATTTCATGCTTCTATAGCTAGGCGAAAAACAACACTCTAAAGGGGAATATTACAGTTTTGGTGGTAAGCACTAGATGGTGATTTTTATTTTATTGCTATAAGCAAAATAAGTCAAATAGTTTAGTTATTGGATGTTACCAGGAATTCTGATTCGATGATGCTCCAATGATGTCAAGTAATTGATGAAGGAGCAATAATTGGTGTAGTAATGCTTGTAGCATTATGTAACATCGTCTGGAGAGAGTAATCTTGTGAGGCGTGGCTGATTTGTATGGTGGAGAGACCAATAATTGACCGTGTGCAACACATGAGCGTGGTTTCAATAGGAAATCCTTGTTTGACCTAAATTTGGAAACCAATTACCATAAAAGGGAGATGAACCCTATATATTTTTATTCTCTCTTCCACTACCACCGACTTTCTCCTTATTTCCTTCTCTCTGTTTGCGGCAGAAACAGCTCCCACCAGCGATGCCACCGAACGTCTTCCCCTGGCAACTTTCTGCCGGATTCCGGCGTTGACCAGGTAACATATTTTTTATTTTTTACATGAGCCTGTTGTTCACGTGAATTTTTTTTTTTTGGGTGAGTACTAAATTACTTCCTCAATTACCATTGTTTATTCAATTGCAGTATGCCATTGAATTGATGTTTATCTTCTTTTTGATCATATTTTGTAAGTGAACCCTAATTCTGTAATTGTTGGCTCTGAATGTAGGAATTCCTTATTGACTTCACTGTACGGCTGTTAAGCTTCAACCAGGTATGCTAATGTTTATAACAACTTTTCTTGGTACTTGTGTACGGTTGTTCAATTGTTGATGTGGATTTTATTTGACCCCGTTGTAGATGTTTGACAATTACGAAGATATTACTGCTACTGGTTCTAGTCACGATGGAAGCAAAAATTCTGATGTTATTTCTCTGGATGACGTACCCAACATTTGTGATAGGTTCTTTAATAGTGTTGTCGAAGAAGCTGCTCCTCTTGATTATGTTGGTACCCTTATTCCGAGTATAAATAGTGCTCCCAACCTCAAAGTGTTTATCCACAAGGCATTGTCAGGTGTTATTTGTAGAGAAGAGAATACATGCCTTTACTTGTTGACTTTAAGATATCCCAAACCCCTTTGTATGAATGGGCAAGATGGTCTAAGGTTATGTTGAAGAATCCTCAGGTGAAGCTGGTTTTGGAGAAGGCTAAGATATTTCATGTTGTACGAGTATCTGAGACTTTAAAAACCAACAAAGACATGAAGGGTCTCTTTGAATTGTTCTCACGTTGGTGTGGTCCAACTCATTCATCAGCGCTTTCTTGGGGTGAGTTAACATTCACTTTGGAAGATGTGGCTGCCTTGATGCAATTGCCAGTTATTAGTAGCATTCCCACATTACCTGAGCAGGAGAAGAAGTATGTAACTCACCTTGTTCAGAAGATTATGGAGTTGCGGAAATCTCGTCGCTGCAATAGTTTGAATTATACAACTTGTGTTAACTACTAATGGAATAGTAGCACAAGCGTTGATGGTCTTGCTATTGATCATCCTTTTTGTATTGATGCATTCCTTGTACCTTGGCTCTCTAGATAAATATTTGAAGATTCTTCTGGAGGTCAAATGAAGGCTCCACTTGTTCCACTAGTTGTTTTGCTTGCCAGTGGAAAGACTCTTCCTCTTGGTAGTTTGTTCCTTGGCACCTTATATACTTATTTAGATATTTTCACTCTTGGCATAAAGATTTCCAATGGTATGCCAAGATAGAATCTTTTATTCATGTTATGTTCATGCAAGCCTGGCTTTGGGAGCATTTTCCTGAGTATGCACCAAAGCCTCGTCCTTCTTTTCCAAGATAAGGGGCAGGGTATGCTAGAATACTTCGTTGGAGTAAGAAAAAACCTTCTCCTATTAGTCTTATTAGTTTGATTGATAATGGGAAGAAAGTGGATTTCAGACCTTGGAGTTCAAAGCTTCCTTAGGTGATTCCATCGGGAACTTTTTTTGAGAGGTCCGATGTTGTCCTACGCTCTGACCCAAGTGATTAGAGTAATATTGCTTGATGGCGTAGCGAATGCTATTCTTCAGGATGGGACAAAAAGGCCATGCGTGATTATGTCTAGGAGTGGAGACCGTCCTTTGAAGAAAGTAAGTGTCATTTATTTCTCTCAGTCTTCTTTCTGTATGAAGTATATTTATATTTTACTCTGATGAGCATGTTTATATAGCTTGAAAATATAACTTGTCAGAGTGATTTGACCTTTCCACCCTTGGATTTGGTGTCCTATCCATTCTTGGTGCTTCAGCTGCTTATGTTGTGAGTAGAGATTTCTTTAGGAATTTCTGAATAATAATTTTGTATCTTATTGAATTTGATGAATTCTGACTCCTGTGAATAACCATTATGCTTAGATGACTAGCTATATGAATACTTCGACGATAGAAGGAACCGTTGTGGTTGGAATCTAGAAGGAAGAAGATACAGATGACCAGGGACTAGAGAAATCTTCCCATACTGAATTAGTCGAAGAACTCGGGGTTGAGAATGAAGGACTTGGTGATAAATCATATTACGAGGTACGTTCTGCTCCTAATGAATCGTCACAGCTCCAAGTAACTCCCATTCATTTTTTTAGAATCACAATGACATAATTATATCTCTTAAACTCCAAAACGTGTAAAACCATGCGTGATTTCGTGTGAAATTTTGACGATTTTCGCTGTCAGCAAAATTCAGATTAAGGTCTTCTTGCCGTAATGGCCGTAGAATCTTCGTCCGAAGTCGGAATGAGGTGTTTGACTTCTCATTATTTAGCTAAGAGATAAATCTAACTTCTCTAATAAGAATTTTTGAATTTGGAGTCTGTTTGCTAGGTGAAAAAGACCTGACATCGAGCGTCCAGAACTTTTCCATGCAGGATTCTGTAGGTTTTCAGATGTAATGTAGTCGACCGTTTTGTCTGCCCTTATTAGATGACTTCTTCGATTATCACGCCCATGAGCCGTGACACTGGTAATGCATCTTTTCTACCTCTAAATCACGGGCAAGTTCTTCCGGACGTGATTGTTGAAGGAAACACTCGGGGTGACACCGTTGTACATAATGCTGACATGAAGGAGACTGTACCAGTTGGATATCCGAATGCTGGGGCTCATTTTGAATTTAAGTTTGATAGGACTCAAGTTGATTATATGTGCATTGGTGGCTTCACTGTCCCGTCTGCCCATGTGAGCTGTATACCAAAGTATGAAAGAAGTTTGGCCATTTCTTCGTAGGTAACCCAAGAACTACCGTACTTCGGAAAATGATGTGACTCTGTTACTGCCAACTGTCCATGAGATGATTTATCTTCCTCGTAGAGAAGTATCTGAGATAGCACTTCAAGAATGGAAGGATGCTTTGGACGTGGCTGAAAGGGCTAAGCTTAATGTAGCATGGATTCGTCGTCATTTTGAAGTTACAGAGAAGTATCTGCAAGATAGAGGTATGACTCCAAGCTTGAAGACAGTGACCAAGGCTAAATATGAAGTTAAGAGGCTCTCTCGGGAGTTGAAGCTTACAACTGAGATTTTTGGGAGGTTGGAAATGGTGCATTCTGAAGGTGCTGAAATAATTTCCAAGGAATTTTTCTAGTTTTATGATTTTTTATGGTTTTATTCTGGGATTTTTTAACAGGTAGGTTTTTTTTTTGAATGGTTTTCAAGGATATATATTTTTTGAATAAATATTGATTTGCCTGATTAATAAATTGAAATCCTAAATATGAATGCAAGATTTTGTAAATATTTTGGAGGAATTACAAATATTGCATAAAACAGGTAAATATTGTGAGATTAACGTGGCATGTTTTTTAAGCATTATGAGCTGTAAGCCACTTTCCATGCATGACCACCCCTTCTGGCTTGTCAGTATTGACAAGTTTGTAGTAGACGCGATCATGGTTTCGGTGACAAGATACGGTTCTTTTTCAGGTGAGGCTGTGATCTTCTCTACTGTGTCTCCGATATGGAAGACATCTGGTTCAGGCCCCTTAACTTTATGACATGTCTTCTGAGTGCCTGGTTTGTTAGTTTTTTTATCCTCAGTAGAGACAACCCATATCCATTTGATAAATTTTTGAAAAAGATCAGCTTCCCATTCATATCGCCGAGTCATAGTAGGGTTGATATCCGGGTGAAGTCCCCAAGCTTTGATGGGACGTGGGATTGCTTGTTGCAAAGAAGTTAGTTCAACATGACTTACTTGTGTGTGAAACCTTTGGGACATATGACGTTGCGTCCTTTTCTGGTAATTTTTCCAAGTTCAACTCCATTGTGCGAGGAAACTCGTCTGATAGGTCGTCCTCAGGATTTGATGGCATGTTTGAGAATCTTGGAGGTACTGATGCTAGCGAGGGGCATACACTTGTTGCTTCCTTATTATTGTAGATCCAAGGGCGTCCCAGAACCATGTCGTAATCTGGATATTCTTTGACAATGTGAAACTTTGTATGTGCTCGGGTGTCACCCATTTTTACTTCAAGAGTGATGTAGCCATAAACACTCCTGAACTTCCCTTTAAAATTCTTAATAACTGTTGGTGAATGTACGACTTCTTACCTGGAAATTACCGCAGCTCTCAGAGTCTTGATAGTGATGATATTGACATTAGTGCCCGCATCAATTAGTGTTTGCTCGAACTTAGTGTCATTGAGGCATGAAGTGGTAAGAAGTCCCCATCTAGGATTCTCATTATGTTTGACGACTATGTCTTCTGGAGTGGTGTTGGGGAAGTCAGTAGCTTTTTTGGTAAAGAGTAGACGCTTGTCCGATACAACGCGATTGAGGGCGGTGAAAATATCTTTGCGTTGTGCCTTAGATAGGTAGAGAAGTTCACATACGCGCTGCATCATGGATCTGACATTTATGTTGACAGAATCTCCGGAAAGAGTGAAACTCCTGACAGGTAGAGGATCTTTGTGAACACCTTCAGTCCCCAAGCATAGCTTTCCTGAGTCAACTTTTTCTCTTAATATACGTCCCAAGCCATTGCATTCGCTGGTGGGATGGTTGACGAACCTGTGGAAGTGACAGTATTTTGGATTGCACATATCCTTTTCTGTACCCATAATTCTAACAACTTGAAGACCTCTTCCATGGGAAAGGGGAAATCCAGGATTGTTAGATCTGTCTTATTTCGTTGACGCGGAGCTTTGGATGAGCCTTCTACTTGAATTGACGTTGGTGCTGCCACCGGAGATGATGCAGTGTGCTTAGCCTGTGATGCTGATTGAGGTGGTTCTTTTCTCTTGGCTCATTTATCAGTGATAACGCCTATGTAATGCTGGGTAAAATGTTATTTGTTCACCAGACATATGCTCCCACGAGTGTCTTCATGATTTTCTTCTCAGGCGGGTCGTGTCCTTTCCAACAAGGCTGGAGCAGTTGTTGCTGATCTCTTGGAAGCCTCGTGTAGCTCAGAGAAGGTTTGAAATTGTATATTAACAAATAAGGCACGATAAACATGAATCATACCATTAACGCAAAGCTCCACCAATTGTTTCCCAGTCACGTTCTGGTCATGGAAGTCGAGAGCTTATGTTTTGAACCTCTTTACGTACTCGTTGGGATGCTCGTTGTTCCTCTGAAACATTCTTCCCAGATCCGAAAGATCAATTTTTTCAGAGATAAAAAAATAGTTCTTATAAAAGACATCAACCATCTGAGACCAACTATGGATACTGTTGGGAGCGAGGTTGATGTACCAAGTGTAGGCTCTTCCCGTAAGATATTTTTAGAACTCTTTGAACCGTAATACTTGATTATACTCATGAACTCTTAGGGATTCCAAGAATCGAGAAACATGTTCTTGAGCGTTCCCGGTGCCGTTGTACAATAAGAATGAAAGAGAAAAATATCAGCTAGGCAATGCAACCCTATGAGTTTCTGTTGGGTAAGGGGGTTGGTGTTGATGGAACGAAGATGAATCTTCCTTTCCACGATTTCGCAGGAGCCTTTTCAGGTCTTCACGAGTGACAAAGTGTTGTTGTGGTTGACATCTTTCTGATGCATGGTCAATGATGATATGTATTTCATCATTCTCTTGTGCATTAGCTTTTGACGTGTTAGCACCGCCGGCAGTTGCGTTATTGACTTACTCCGTTTGACGACGACGCTGCTCTGGTGTTAACTGCTCCTTTAAAGCTTTAAGGAAGGTAAAAACTTTCTTCTGAGTGGTGGCCATGGATATTTGAGTTTTATCCAAGGTCTCTTGTCGCTTTATTAAATCGGATATGGTTGGTGACTCCTGTTCCTTGCCTTTGTTACTTTCAGTAATGCAGAGAGGAGTTTTGGTGCTTTTACTGGTGGTATTTTGAGGAATGGTTTCTGGGGTTCCACTACTGGAATTACCAGTATTAGTAACGGCTGTTGAACTTAAATTGGGATTAATTGCTGAACCTGACCTAAGATCCACCATTTTTGAAGAATTGAATTTTTCTACCGAGAGGTTAATCTCCGTCTGTGGTCGCCAATTGTTTGTACCTAAAAATTGCTCTAAGGAAAAATAATGTACTGTTAAAGTACTTTTTTGTAGGTTCGAGGATCAAAACATACAAAATAAATCAAAACAAGTAGAGTGTTTGTATTTTTTTTGCTTCGGTTACAAAGATAGGAGATAGGTTGATCTTAGGGGAGGGAAGCAAAGGAAGTTGAAGGAATTGTGTATTTTGGTGGAAAAATAGTAGAGCTTGAGAATGATTTTCTATCTATTCTCCGTTTGTGGCTTGTTTCTTGTTGTTCTGTTGTTTTAAAATTGGCTAAGCAGCCTATTTATAATGTTTGATACAACACACTTTCCTTGTAAAATAGTGGTAGTTGTGGGGAAATAGAGAAGTGGAGGTTGTGGGAATAACCGTCTACTTTTTCTCTGAGAAGTTTGTGGAAACTTCTAAACCTTGACTCCAGTATCTCTTCAACCGCTCCAACTTACTACTGACTTTGTAACTTTCTTGTCATGGGGTAGTGCTACACCCATGAGTTGTTTTAAATCGCCAGACCAAAACCCCATGTTTTATCCCCCCCATTGTAATATGATTTGATGTCTCGTAAGAGTTAGTGGGTTCATGGCTTCAAAGTCATGAGACTTGTTGTAAAATAATGCTTCTAGTGGATTTTGTGCCAATTTTGTCGTAGTAATGGCTAAAGTAATAGTGATATCTAGGGAGATTGGTGCTAGTACAAATAAAAGAATGACGCGGCAGAAGAAAAGCGTGGCCCGGTAGCAAAGGAGCTTGGATCCCAGCATTGGCGCGACAGCAGCACTCGCTGCTTGGGGGCGTAGCGGAGCTTGAGGCCCAGCGTTGGCACTCGGGTGCGCAACAAGAAGCGTGGGGATGCAGTGAATGAACTTGGTGGCAAGGCAACAGCAGCGCTAACTCTTATCCAACGTTGTTGTGGCCCACTTTTTCTAGTGTTGCGACTAACACTCTTCGTGGCTTCATGGATTTGGTAGCTTCGTGGCCTTGGTAACTTTATTTTTTTGGTTAACTTGATTGTTTTGACACATTTGTGTTAAAAGTGTGGCTAGGGATTACTAAAGCCTGTATTTGCTGTTGCCATGGCTATAGCATATATGTTATTATTTATTGACATTAAGTAATTCCATGGCCATGATTATGGCCTATTTGGGGTTTCTTAGTCTTGTGAGATTTAATTATTTGGCATTTATGCCTAACTTTTGTGCAGCGCATACAGAACACCTTCAAGAGATCCAGCCGTGGAAGTTTGCAATCTTGAAATTATGCTTGATGCGACTCTGCAATTAGTGCTACTATTCAGATATGGTGTATCCTTTATTCTGAATGTTTGTAATTTGTATAATCATCATATTCTGTTTTATACAAATAGTTTGCATGGATGCACATGAAATAACGAGGTTCTTGTTGCACTAAGCTCTGAAATTTCTCTGGTACATATATGTGGCAAAGAGCTACAGGTAGACAGTAGATGATTATGCATTCTCAATTCTCTTGCAGAATGTAAGATAACAATAATATTCATAATTCTGATGCTCGTCAGAAATTAATGTATATTTATTTCATGCTTCTGCAGCTAGGAGAAAAACAACACTATAAAGGGGAATATTACAGTTTTCTCCCTTGTCAAGAACTGACCATCAACACTTCGATTCATAACCATTATGTATTACTCTAACTGATACAGTAGAGCTTATTCACCATTTGCCGAAGGACTTTCAGGCGAAGATCCGAACCATTATCTTCAAGTATTTCAGTACAAGATGACAAGTCTTAGGAAAGGTACCGAAGATAGGGATAAGGCTATGCTGCAAACCTTCATATTTTCTTTAATAACTCTATAGCTGCAGAAGTATGAATAATGGTACCAGAGATGATATTGTTTCTATAAAGTAGAGACCCATAAATCTATCAGAAGTGTGGTTGAATTACCTTCCTCTATGGATTGTTACAACATAGACTGAGATGCAAAAGTTATTTATAGTGAAGTACTTTCTTGCTTCTAAGGAGGTCGTTGTTCGTAAAGAAATTATTAACATTTTACAGATTACTGGAGAGGTACAAAAGGTTATTGGAAACCTCTACCCACACCATAACATATCCTCAACTTTCATTATTCAATAATTTTATGAAGGATTACTTCCGGAACAGAGGAATTTGATTGATGCAGCCATAGATGGTTCACTTACTGAAAAGAGGATCTCACAGGCAACTAGTTTGATTGAGAGTATGTCATCAAATGCTCAGTAATTTTATACAAAAAAAGACTCAAGTATCATAAGAGTCAACGGGATGGGAGATTTCTCATATATAGAGCAATGGATGGGTGATGTGGAAAAAATGGTACAACGTATAACTTTTGCATTTGTTCTGTTATATGAAGAGGATGCCGAGGTAAATATTGTTTTCCCTAATCATAGCCCAAAGTATGATCCTACTTGAATACTTAAAATCCTGGTTGGAGAGATCATCCAAATTTTAGCTATGCAAACAAGCAAGCCGCAGTTCCTATGCCAGCTTATGGGAGACATAATACTTTTCAAGAACAGTTCCAGCAACCACAACAACCTAAATAGCAGGGGTCTTCTATTGATGATAAGTTCAACATCCTAATGCAAAGCATGCAGGGTGTCACTTCTGTAACACAGAGTCTCAAGGAAACAATGCTGCAAAACCACCAAGAACATGAAACAACCATTAAGGATTTGCGGAATCAGATGGGAAAGCTAGCTACAGATTTGGATCAGATGAAATCACAAACTTCAGGGAAACTTCCATCACAACCTTTAGTGAACCCAAAAGAGCATGTTAATACAATGACCTTAAGAAGTGGAAGGCAAGTTGAAGAACCACCACAACAAGTGAAGGTTAGTGGTGACTTAGAAAAGGAAGTGGAGGAAGAAACCGTGCCAAAGGAAAAGCCAATTTCAACAAGCCAACCTTAGGAAACAGTTCCTACCTTTACCATACCACCTCATTTTCCTAGTCGTTTTTCCAAGTTCAAGAAAGAAGCTTGATAGACACATCTTTGTATCTAAATTATGCTTAATTATCTATTTTGATAATGTTCGATTTTGTACTTATTATGGGTTTTTATGTCTTTGTAGATATTTTTGAGAAATAAATATTTATGGAAAAATCGGCTCAAAAAGTTGTTAAAGGCACCCGGAAAAATTACTAAAGGCATCCATAAGAATTGATAAATGCACCCACCTGTTGGATTGGGGGCACCCTCTTTCAAATTCAAAATAGGCGGGAACTATTTCTTCACGTAAGCAAGAGTATCTGGATTAATTTTGAACCGGATTTTGAGGGATTTTAGGGTGATTCTGAGTTACCCAAGTGATGAAACAATCAAAGAAGGTTAAAACGTCATTCATGAGTGATTCACTCGTGAAAATTGGCTGCAAAATTCATGTTCTTATCAGAAAAGGATAACTCTTCCTGTTTATGATTAACACGTATTTGGAGTTTGATTTGGACTCTTCTTTGAGTCCTTATCAGTAAAGAAAGGTTTCTAGGGTTAGCTAATCCTATAAATAACAAAGAATATCAAGAAACAGATCATCCAGAGCAAGCCGAAAAAATTCCAGGAAGAAAGAGAAAAATTTTGCTGGTAGAAGAACACGAAGAATATAAGGCTCCAGAGAACAGTCACTGATTCCGTTGTGTTATCTATCATAGTTCTGAAGCGGTCAGAGTCTGTACTTTATTTCTGTTCTCTTCAGCTACACAGATAACATTGCCTGTAACGTTTATAAGCGTATCAAATTTTCTGTGTTATTTTTATTTCTTCATTGTAAACACTTTTTGAGCTATGAACAATAATTTTGAGATTGTTTCCAACATAATGAGCTAATCACCATCACTGGGGCGACGGAGGAAACTATTTTTCCAATAATAAAGTGGTAATTCTTATTTTATTATTTTTGTGCAATTCTTTTACTATTATTTGCTTTGAATTAAAATTGGAAAAAATGGATTTTATCAATTAGTTGTGTTTTCTTTTGATGAGTCATGCTGATCTTAGAGCTTTTGATGTCTCATGCTTTCGATTTACAACTATTATTTTGAAATCCTAACTTTGACAATATTTTGGATAAAAATGAATATACGAGTTGCAAGATTTTTATCACTTGAAAAAATTGGCTAATGGTGGAATCCTTAGTCTCAGTGCTTCCCATAATTTGTAATCAATTTTACTTTAATCAATTTTACTTTTAGTTATTAAAAATTAGGTTTAAAAATCGAATCTTTACAAGTCTGAGCATCGAACTTTTTACCACGATTTAAAAATTACACAAATTTTTGACGCCGCCAACGCGGACTTGTCTTTAGGTTTAAGTTTTAGATTTATTTTTAGGTTTTTATTTTTTTTATTTTTAGTATTATTGTTACTTTGTTCCATTTTACGTTTCTTTGGGTATTTCTCTTTTTGCTACAGGTTTTGGATTTTGGATTGAAAGGAAATTAAGCCAAAGACTTTGGTGATTAAAAACTTGGAGTTAAAGTTAAAGCTAAAAGAACGGAAAACAAGACAAAGAACTTTATTTTTAATTACATTTTATTTAGATTTTATTTATTTCTCTTTTTAGAAAACTGTATTAGGAAATCTTTGATTATTCCTGTAATTTTTTTTTTATTTTTGGACACTTTTGGACTTTATTTTGGGACTTTGGAAATTATTATTATTTTTAAACCCTACGGAAGGGTAATTTAAATATAAACTGCAACAGAGAAGGACGACAATTACTATATTGTCTCGGCTCCTCGGGTTCGTACACTAACACAGGAGTTGGTGGCCCGAGTCGACTACAAGCAATTCATCCCCCGTCTGGTAAGGGAGGTAAGACTCGATCAACCCATGAATCCCCTGTATGTGGGTTTACTGTATTCCTTCGTATGCATATATGTTGAGAAACTGAATACGAATTTAATTTTCTAGTAAAGGGCAAAAATTGGCCATACAAGATAAGGACTCGAACTTCATCACCGTTTCCTTCTTGCATTCTTTAGGAACACGTTACCTAACACGAACCTAGTCTTAAAATTTTGACTAATTAGAGATCGATAGGGTAACGAGCTTACATGAAACTCGTTCATAAGGACTGTATTGGTTACTTTGTTAGCCTAACTCAAGGTTCAAGAAGATTATTTTAAGTTGATTAGAGTCAAGTTGTAACCCAAGGAAAAGTTGCCAAAGAGACAGGGTTATCAAAGCTCCTTAGAGCTTATCCTGTTTCTGTTCGACTTAATCTAATTTGGATCGTTCTAAGAGGTTTGCTAAAACTATAACTAGTTGCCTTTTGAAAGAATACAAGCTGGTCTGGAAACAATCTAAGTGGATCCATCATGCTTTTTGTTTGCTAGATTCGATAGTTTTGATTTGGTTGAGTCAGCATTGCTTGTGATTGTTTAGAATTCCCTTCCAATTAGGATTTATTTTTTCTATTTTTTTTAGTGTATGCCAAGAACGCTCGAAGTCATCTCTTAGCGAGCTTGCAAAAGAGACATTCTAGTTCGTTTGATTAGTGACAACCCTAGTAGTTCTGTCCCTGGAAAAGAGGACCTCGAAGACTCACTCCATAGCTTACATTAGATCCCAGTACCTTTGCCCGCTTTTGAGGGCCATGTTTTTGGAAATTTCAATTTTGAGAATTTGACACTGTGTAAAGAAGTTACTACTAGTCCTTTGATAGTGCCAACAATGGCAACTTTAAAATCTTTGTTGAACCCGACTTGGACTTCTCGTCCATGAGTTGAAACCTGGGACCATATAGATGCTCCCAATCTTCTTAGGGAAAGAAAATGAAAACCCCTATTTCCATGTTACAGATTTTGAGGAAATATGTAGTACCATCAGGATTAAGGACCTAGATGGTGAAGCATTGAAACTTAGACTATTTCCTTTTTCACTAAGAGACAAAGCCAAATCTTGGCTATATAGTTTGACTTCTGAGTCCATTGAAACCTATGAACAACTTACATCTTCCTTTTTCCAGAAGTTTTTCCCTAGGCACAAAACATCATCTATTAGGGAGCAGATTTGCACATTTGCTCAACAAGAGGGAGAATCTTTATATAGGTTGGAAAGGTTCAATGACTTATTATCAAAATGTCCTCATCATGGATTAGAAAAAATAAGGCTAGTTCAGATCCTCTACGAGGATTTAGATTATTGGACAACAACCATGGTTGAGTCTTTATGCACAGGTGAGTTTGAAAATCAAACTGTCGATGGTGCGATGACATTTTTAAAATCGCCGAAAAAACCCAGCAGTGGGAAAACAGTTAGGAGCCGCAAAAAACAATTCTCTAAGTAGAGGAAATATCAATAGGGTAAAAGGATATTTTGAATCAGATGCCAAAATAACAGCTATATCAAAAAGGTTAGAAGCTTTAGAATTGAGTCAGTGTAGTTGTGGAATTGATCCCAAACCATTTTGGGAAGGATAGACTGTTGAAGAGCAAGCCCATGCTTTTTATAATAACACTAGATTTGATAATCATCAGAAGTTTGACCCTTATTCAGAAACCTGTAACCCTGGTTGGAGAAACCATCGTAACCTTTCTTGGTCTAAGGGACAGAGTCAAGGTCAGTCTAGTAATTCTAAGGTTCCCCCAGGTTTTGGTTATACTAAGAATCCTTCTGGATTGGCACAAGTTCAGAATCCGATAGATAAGACGATCATGAGTTTAGCAGAGTATGTCCCCTCATTAACTCAGAACTTTACAGAGTTTCAGCAATCGGTTGAACAAAATTTAGAAGACAATAAAAAGATGATCCAGGATAACTCTCAGGCTATTAATGATTTACGAACCAAGGTTGGTCAAATCGATGAGTCTTTGAGAGAAAGAGAAAAAGGTAGGTTTCCTAGTCAGACCCAACCCAATCTTAGAGGAGTTCATGAAGTATCTTCTGGTGAGAAAAATCATCAAATCATGTGAATGCAATTAGAACCCTTAGGAACGGTAAAGTGGTAGACAACAAGGTAACTATGCCTGATAGTGAACACGCTGTAGTTCACCCTTCTAAGCCAGTAGCTATTGAAACTGATGAAGTCTCTAAAGAGCCCGATGTAGTTCCTCATAAGACAGATTTTGTTCCCAGGGCCCCGTTCCCACAACTGTTAGCACCAACAAAGAAGGTCCAACTTTAACGACATATTGAAGGTTTTTAAGCAATTCACGATCAACCTTCCATTATTAGATGCAATTAGGCAGATTCCTGCTTATGCCAAGTTCCTTAAGGATATGTGTATGCGAAAGCGAAAGCTTAGTGTACCAAAGAAAGCCTTTTTAGCTAGTCATATGAGTTCAATTATCTAGAGCAAGCCGAAAAAATTCCAAGAAGAAAGAGAAAAACTCTACTAGTGGAAGAACACGAGAACATAAGGCTCCAGAGAACAGTCAATGATTCTGTTGTGTTATCTTTCATAATTCTGAAGCGGTCAGAGTCCGTACTTTATTTTTGTTCTCTTCATCCACGCAAATAATACTCTGTAATGTTATAAGCGTATCAAATTTTCAGCGTTACTTTTATTTGTTCATTGTAAACACTTTTTGAGCTATGAACAACTATTTTGAGAGTGTTTCCAATATGATGAGCTAATCACCATCACTGGGCGACGGAGGAAGCCATTTTTCCAGTAATAAAGTGGTATTTCTTATTTTATTTATTTGTCGTAATTATTTTATAATTATTTGCTTTGAATTAAATTTGAAAAAATAGTTTTTATCAATTATTTGTGTTTTCATTTGATGGTTCATGCTTATTTTAGAGCTTTTGATGTCTCATGCTTTTGATTTGCAACTATTATTTTGAAAATCTAACTTTGGCAATATTTTGAATAAATTGAATATATGAGTTGCAAGATTTTTATCACTTGAAAAATTGGCTAATGGTGGAATCCTTAGTCTCAGTCCTTCCCCAAATTTGAAATCAACTTTACTTTAATCTTTTTTATTTTTAGTTATTAAAAATTAGGTTTAAAAATCGAATCTTTACAAGTCTGAGTATCGAACCTTGTACCACTATTTAAAAACTACATCAAAGCTCAAGATAAGGAGATCATGGATATCTTCAAGAAGGTGAAAATCAACATCCCATTTATTGAAGTTATCAAAACTATGCCTAGATATGTCAAGTTTTTTAAGGATTTGTGTACAAAAAGGATAGGTTTATTACTAATGAAGTCACTAAGGTGGGCGAGAGTGCTATGACTATGTTGTTGAAGTAGATGCATGCAAAGTGTACGGATCTTGGAGGCTTTACGGTGCTAATTAATATTGGTACTAAGAGGTTTGAGCATGCTTTACTTGATTTGGGAGCATCCATAAGTATTATATCAACCGATATTTATGATTCTTTGAATCTTGGAACTTTAAAAAAGACACGGATTACCATTCAATTAGCAAAAAAGTCCAATATATATCCTAAGGGAATTATGGAGGACGTGTTAGTTCAAGTGAATGAGTTAATCTTTTCGGTTGATTTCTATATTGTGGATACGCGGAATGAAAAAAACAGTTCATCTACTTCGTTATTACTTGGGAGACAGTTTATGAAAACTGCAAAGACGAAGATTGATGTTGATAGTGGTATACTCACTATGGAATTTGATAAGGAGATTATTCTCTTCAACATATTTGAAGTCATGCGTTATCCTAGTAATGTTCATTCCGCTTTCTCTATCGATGTTATTGGTTCGCTAGCACAACAAATGTTTGATTTAAACAGTGAAGGTGAACTTAGAGTTGTGTTGTGTAATAACATTGAATTGGACGTTCATGGGAAAGCGAACTTAGACGTTAAATTAGACAAAGAGCTAGTGGAGATGTGTGGTGCCTTAGCGGCATTACAATAAGCTAAAATGGGTAATATTTTTTATATGTTTTTACTCGTAACTAATGAGGTTCCTTTACCTCTCGTTGTGCAGGCACCTAAACTAGAATTGAATCCTCTTCCCCATCACTTAAATTATGTTTACTTGGGTGATAAAGAAAACCTTTCAGTGATCATTATAAAGAACCTCACTGCCATACAAGAAGAACGTCCATGTGTATTAGTCCATCCATGTGGCTATTGGTTAGACAATTGATGATATCAAAGGTATTAGTCCATCCATGTGCATGCATAGAATGCTAATGGAAGAAGATGCAAAGCTAGTGCGTGATGTTCAACGTAGGCTTAACCCCCCAATGTTGGAAGTCGTAAAGAAAGAGATCCTCAAATTGCTAAGTGTGGGGGTGATTTACCTAATTTCCGACAGCAAATGGGTTAGACCGATACAGGTGGTACCAAAGAATTCTGGTGTTACCGTTGTCAGAAATCAAGATGATGAACATGTTCATACACGAGTTCAAACAGGATAAAGAGTATGCATAGACTACATAAAACTTAATTCTGCTACCCGAAAGGATCACTTTCTTTTTCCTTTCATTGATCAGATGTTAGTGAGGTTGTCGGTACATTCACATTATTGCTTTTTGGACGGTTATTCGGGATACAATCAGATTTTTATTGTATCAGAGGATCAAGAGAATATTACTTTTACTTGTCCTTTTGGTATGTTCGTATATAGACAGATGTCGTTTGGTCTTTGCAATGCACCTGCCACTTTTCAGAGATGTATGGTTAGTATATTTTCTGATTACGTGGAACGCATCATTGAGGTATTTATGGATGATTTTAGTATTTATGGCGATTTATTTGATATTTACTTAGAAAATCTTGAACTTAGTGCTTAAAAGATGCATAAACACTAATCTTGTTCTAAACTGCGAGAAATGTCACTTTATGGTAAACCATGATATAGTGCTCGGTCACATTGTTCTCTCTCGAGGGATCGAAGTAGACAAAGCAAAGACATATCTAACAAGAAACTTTCAATACCCTACTTCGGTAAGGGAGATTCGCTCGTTTCTTGGTAATGCAAGTTTTTACAGGAGGTTTGTCAAGGATTTCTCCAAAATCTCAATGTCGATGTGCAAATTGTTACAAAAAGAGGCTACCTTCAACTTTGACGAGGAGTGCAAGGATGCTTTTAACAGATTGAAAGAATTGTTGACAAGTTCACAAATTATTAAGTCACCCGGTTGGAGTTTATTGTTCAAGTTGATGTGTGATACAAGTGACTACGCAATTGGAGCCGTTTTGGGTCAAAGGGTGGAAAAAGTATCCCACATGATTTACTATACATCTAGGACCCTAAACAATGCGCAAATCAACTATTTTACCACGGAGAAATAGTTTTTGGCTATAGTTTTGTACTAGAAAAAATTAGACCCTATTTGGTGGGTACCAAGGTTGTTGTTTACTCTGACCACGCAACACTTAGGTACCTACTCAAGAAGAAAGAAGCTAGGCCAAGGCTCATACGGTGAATTCTGTTGTTACAATAATTTGATATTAAAATTAGAGATAATAAAGGTGTTGAGAATACAGTTGTAGATCATCCTAGTAGACTTGTTGTTTCTGAAGAATAACTTCCCTTACAAGATCGTTTTCCGGGTGAACAACTTTTCTCAATTGAAGATTCAACACCTTGGTAGCTGATATATTTAGCTACTTGGTTACGAGGCAAGTACCTAGTATAATGTTTAATTTTCAAAAGCTTAAACTTAAGAAGATATCCAAGCAGTATGTGTGGGATAAACCTTACTTGTGGAAATACGGTTCTGATCAATATATCCGCAGGTGCGTACCTAACTCTGAATTTCAATCCATCCTATCTTTTTGTCATTCTTATGCATGTGGTGGTCACTTTGGTACTAAGTGTACCGCTATCAAAGTCCCTGAGAGTGGCTTTTATTGGTAAACTTTATTTGAGGATGCATATATTTTTTGTAAATCTTGTGATAGATGTCAACGAACATGCAATCTAGGTGCTCGAAATCAAATGCCACTCACACCAATTCTTGCCATAGAGATTTTTGATATGTGGGGAATTGATTTTATGGGCCCTTTTGTCAATTCAAATGGAAAATTGTATATACTTCTTGTCGTGGATTATCATTCGAAATGGGTGAAAGCTAGAGCCACCCCTACTAATGATTCTCAAGTTGTTTGTGAGTTTGTGAAGAAATATATTTTCACCATACGTGGTACACCAGGTGTGGTTATCAATGATGGAGGCTTACACTTTCCGAAATCTTTCCATGCTCTTCTCAAGAAGTACAACATAAATCGTGAGATTAAGTCCATTCTTGAGAAAACCGTCAATACTACACGAAAAGATTGGATCTTGAGTCTCAACGATGCATTATGGGCATATAAAACATCATACACGAAAACGATTAGCATGTCTCCATGTCGGTTGGTTTATGGCATAGCTTGTCATGTCCCGGTTGAACTTGAACATAAGACTTTATGATAAAGCGGGGAAACAAAGAAATTTACAACTTAATGAGCTAGAGGAGATACGTAATGATGCTTACACGGGTTCCCGTATATACAAGGAGAAGACTAAGTTTTTCCATAACAGGATGATTGATAAGTGCATAATTTACATATTTTAAGTATCATTTTCTTATACTTATTTGTTAGATTTTGTGTGAATTACTGTGTATTATTATTACTTTTGTGGTTTATGTCTTTTGTTAGGTTGCATCTCTGAAAGAAATGAAATTGAGATTAAAAGGAAGAATTGCCAAATACTGATAGACACATTTTTATGTCTGATTTGTCTCAATTCTTTATATGGATAGTGCTCAATTGTGTATTAATTGTGTTATTTTATATGTTTGTAGGTATTTTTAGAAAATAAACATTATTGGGAAAATTGGCTCGAAAAAGTGTTAAAGGCACCCAGAAATTTACTAAAGGCACCCAACAAGAAATGATAAAGGCACCTGTACTTTGGATAGGGTCACCCCCTTCATTTTCAAAATTCAAAAGAAGAAAAATGGCGGGAAACCATAACTCTCATATGCGTGATATTTGATTAAAAATTTTAGGTATTAAGACAACAATATCTTCTTACCTTAGTTACTCAGAATTGTACACGATTGAAAGAGCTATAAAATAAAACAGAAACTCTCAATATCACGAGTTTTGCCGTAAAATGGAAAGGAAAATAATCTCGGGTATTTCTTGGTTGAAAATCAGTTGGAATAAAGGAGATATTATCTTCTTACGGTTGGAGATATCAAGAGAATATTATTCGTGAGTTGTAGGAAGAAAATAACAGCAACAAAATGACCGAGAATTAATTGCAGAGAGAAAGAAAATATTCTCGAGTTATTGACGAGAACTTTTCCTATTAAAAAAAAATATTTGGAGAAGTTGATGTTGTAGTATAAATAAGCGAAAAGAAGAAGAGTTATGGGGGGGGGGGGGGGCTGGAGAGGCCAGAAGCGAAAGAAATCAAAATCCCGAAAAATACTCATGATGAAGAAGATGAATAAAACATTGCTAAAAGGTTGAAGCTTCCATGGCCAAAAAGTTGAAGATTCTGTTGCTAAAGCTTTTAACTTTGCAATGTTTATCTTCAGTGAAATACTTTCCCTCTGTAACAGTGAGTCTGGAACGCTTATAAACGTTGCAAACTCGTTGTTTTCATTATTTTTCACTCTTTTTCATCATTTGTAAACACTTTGAGCCATGAACCATAATTTTGAGCAAGTGATTAATATGAGGAGCTAAACCCCTTTGCTGAGGCGATGGAGGAAATCATTGGTCCAAGAAAAGTGGTATATTTCTATTTTAATTGATTTTTACAATTTCTTTAATGATTATTTGCTTTGATTAAAAAATTGATTTAAGGATTTTTATTAACCAATTGTAATTTCTTTTAATAGAGCATGCTTAGACTAGGGTTTTTGATGTTCTATGCTTTCGATTCACAATTGTTATTTTGAAAATCTACTTTTTCAACATATTAGAATCACTTTAAATGTAAAGAATTGCATGAATATTGATTAGATTGAATCACTTTAATTGGTTAATGGTGAAATCCATAACCTCAGTATTTGTTAATATATTTTAATCTTTTATGCATAGTTTCTAGTTTAAAAATTAGTTTAATAAATCTAAAATCAATCTTCACAAGTCCGAGCGAACGATACTTTATTTACCACAACTACAAAACCACATCAATTTTTTCCGCCAACGCGGACTTTTTTCTATATTTGTTTTTATTTAATTTTTTAGGTTAGTTAGTTAGTTTAGTTATATTTTTATTTTTTTTATTTGTTCTATTTTACGTTTTTGGGTATTTTTTCTTTGTATTACAGGTTTTGGATCAAAAAGAAATTGGAGTCAAAGATTATATTGATTGATTAAAGACTTGGAGTCAAAGACAAGTCGAAAAGAACGGAAAAAGAAGACAAAAAAATAATTTAGTTAATTTTTTAATTTTTTTTAGAGTTTTTATTTTTCTTCTTAGAAAATTGCATTAGGAAATTTTTATTATTTTTGTAATTATTTTAGGTATTTTTTCGGTTTTTTCTTATTTTTGGACCTTGGACTTTGGACATTTTTGGACATTATTTTTAATTTTAAACCCTATGGAAGGGTAATTAAATATAAACTGCACAGGGAAGGACGACAATTACGATATTGTCTCTGCCCCTCGGGTTCGTATATTGACATAGGAGTCGGTGGCCTGAGTCGACTACAACTGATTCATCCTCCGTTTGGAACGGGATGTAAGACTCTAACCACCCACGATCCCCTGTCAGTGGGTTTTATGTATTCCTTTGTAATGCATATATGTTGAGGACCTGAATACGGAATTTACTTTTCTAGTAAAGGGAAGAAACTGGCCATATAAGATAAGGATTCGGATTTCATGACCGTATCCTTTCTGTCCGAATTAGGAACACGTTACCTACGCGAACCTAAGCTTAAAATTTGACTAGAAAGAGAGCTACAGGGTAACGAGCTTATTGGAAAGTCATTCAAAAGGACTGTATTGGTTACTCTGTTAGCCTAACCCAAAGTTCTTGAAGATTATTTTAAGTAGATTCGAGTCGCCTTGTAACCCAAGGAAACGTTGCCAAAGAGGCAGGGTTATCAAAGCTCCTTAGAGCTTATCCTGTTTCTATTCGACTTAATCTAATTCGGATCGTTCTAAGAGATTTGCTAAAACTGTAACTAGTTGCCTTTTGGAAGAATAAAAGCTGGTGTAAAAACAATCTAAGTAGAGCCATCATGTTTTTTGTTTGCTAGATTCAGTAGGTTTGATTTGGTTGAGTCGGCCTTGTTTTTGTTTGTTTAGAACCCCTTCCGGTAGGATTTATTTTTAGAGTTTATTTTTGTAAATATAATAGGAAGTTTTTGTTATAAAATGTCGAACTGGTATTATGAAGACCAATACAATGAATATCCAACTTAATTTCAAAACAGACGTTATCCATACTACAAGCATGGTGTGGATAGTAGTCGAGACCACCACCAACCTTTTGGAGGTTGTTGCTCATACCAGGGTGATCCCAATTACTATTAATATACACACACGTCTTATGAACATAAAAATGAACAAAATTCGAGTTCTTTATCTTGGAGGGATGCCCTAAAGCAGATGCAATCTAGTACTTATAATGAACCTATTATGCCTCTAGAAGAATCATTGGAGCAGTTGCGATCTAGTACTCCTTATGATCCATTTGTTTCTCTAGAGAATTCCATCAAGGAGTTGACTGAGGATAGTAGTCCAACTCCTCCTCTAGAAGAATCACATGAGCAGTTGCGATCTAGTACTCCTTATGATCCATTTTTTTTATAGAAGAATCCCTCAATGAGTTGACTGAGAATACAAAAAGTTTTGGATTAAGTTGGAAAGTGGGTTCAACCGACCTATATTATAGCCAAGATTTTAATCTTGATGAAAGAGGACTGGTTTGGCCAACTAGGGGGGAGGGGAACAATTAGTAGCCCAACTCTTTCTTTAAACGAATCCCTTAAGCAGTTGACTGATAATACAAATAGATTTGCATTAAGTGTGAAAGAAAGTCTTGCAAAGAATAATATTGCTCAAAATGATCTTAATTTCCAATATAGTACTACCCTTGATAACTATTCACCTAGTCAAGAGGACGAGGATAGAATTGGTAGCACTACTTATTTAGACAAGGTTCAAACATCTTCATATTATTATGATGATGAGGATAATACTGGTGAAGAACTTGAAATATACAGGCGAAGTGATCAAGAAATTGTCACTCCAATTGTGCTTCATGATGATAATGTTATTTTGGTTCAAATACAAATAATTTTAATGATTATTCACCTATTCAAAAGGAAGACGATTTGACTAGAGATATCACTGTTTTAGACGATGTAGAAATTTCTTGTTTTGAAGCCGATAATGGTTTAGAGGAACAAGTTTTTCCGGAGACTAGTGATTTAGAGTCTAAAGATTCGAAGACAATAATTTATTTACCATAACTACAAAACCACATCAAATATCCAATAGAACTTAGTCTATTCCAAGTAGAAAATTGGATTACGAAGCCAACGACAAAGAACGAAGCCAACGGAGAAAGAACGAAGTCATTCTGAGGTCGTACGAAGAAGTTACAAGCAAAACAAGAACTAAGGACAAAATAGTCATGTTAAAGGCAACTACTAAAGGCACCCTTGTTTCTGATAGAGGATGTCATCTTCATATTCATTATAAAACATTGTTAAAAGCACCTCGAATTCTAATATGGGCTACCAAGATTCAAATATTGTTAAGGGTGCCAGCAAGAACTGATAAGGGGCACCTTCTTCTTCCTCACTTCACGAACATAAAAATTAGGTTGGTTTTGGTTTAATCACTCGAACTTGTGATGATTTACCAAGAAAGTCTATAAAAAAATAGGGAACTCAAAAGGATCAGTCGAGTTTGTGATTGACAGTGGAGGAGTTCGAGAGATGAAGAAACAGTTAATCATTAGAGATGTTGATGATCATGGCAGGTGGAAGTTAGTAATGATAGAAGGAGGTATGAGAGATGGGCTTGATCTATATTATGTCTAAGATGATTCGCTGATGGGTTTGATGGTGGCTGGAAATATTTGAAGGTGGAGAAGTTTATGTTCTCAGCTGTGATTAATGGTGATACCGAGATGATAAAGCTGCTGCCATTGTCTTATGGTTTACAGCGAGGGTTGGAAGCTTGATGGAAGTAAACGACGTGATGGTTTGAGTGCTGAATTGATGGTGGTCTATGGAAGCAAAGAAAGAACTCGAGCTCACAAATAAAAAGATAAGAGAGTCTGTTAGAAAGGTTCGAGTGAGCAAAAACAGGAAAGGAAGAGGAATTTGAGTTCGATATGCAGACATGGTTTGGGAGAGAAGATAGGTATCGAATGCGTTTGTGATATAAGTAAGCAGTTGTATTCCGTTTATAGCTCATGTACGAGAGTTTCAGATGGTAGATGGTTGAATCCGTGTACAATCGGGGTTCAATAGTTTGTGGTTTAACAAGAGTTCTATTTAGGTTGAAACAACAAAAGGGAGGCGGTGACTTGGTATCTATAAATAGAAGCCGTAAATATAACTTCAGAGCACACAGAGAACTGGGTACAGACACCTAGAGACGCTGAACACCTTTTTGGACGCGAGAATAGACTTTGGATGCTGGCTTTGAGTTCTGGAGACAGAGGACAATAAAGAAGGGTTTAACAATTTCTTTCTCGTTTTTGATTTCAGTTATATTTATTATTTTTTTAATCAATTTTTTTGGTTTTTGATAAAACCATGTCTAACTAAATCTCTTTGTTAGGGTAAAAGGATGAACTTGTAAAATTTGTTTTGCTTGTGTTTCAAAACTAGGGTTTTCAAGAACTAAAGTTTAATGTCAATGTTTTATCTCTTTTTCAATGTTTTACTTTCTCGATGATTTTTCATGTTCTATGTCATGCATAGTTCATCTTTTTATTAGTAGAATAACTCGTTGACCCTTTCGTGATAATCGTTTTATGAATATTCTTTGACTATTTATACCACGTATACTTAGTACTTCGAAATTCTACCTTAGGTTGAGAACAAACAATTCTTTTTGAAAATTATTTTTTTTGATTCTTAATTAAATATCTTCCGTGTATTAGTAGCTAGATTTGCTATTTTGCACGAGTAAAATCGATACCCTTTGTGATGAACGCAAGGAAACCCTAATCTACAACGGATTCCCAAAACCTTAACATTTTTCTATTATTGATTTCAATCTTCGTTAAATAGTTTTAATTCACTCATTAGTTTAATTCTTTACAAAAATCGAAAAAATATCTTTAGACTAGAAATTTACTTAAATGAATTAGTATAAGTGATACACACTCTTCGTGGGAACGAACCATATTTGCTATTGTCTAAATCTTTCGACACTATGCGCTTGCGGTAAAACAAAGTCGATTTTCCGACGCACCAATGATTTTTCGAAAGAATTTTGTTGTGGGACAAAAAGTTCTTCTATTTAATTGTCATCTTAAACTATTTCCTGGTAGCTAAGGTCCCGATGGAGTAGACCATTTGTTGTTACTAATGTTTTTCCTTATGGTGCAGTTGAGATTACTAGTCTCACGAAGGAGACAATCTTCAAAGTCAACAACCATAGGTTGAAGCCATATTATAAAAATTTCCTTACGGAGAATGTGGATGTAATTGAACTTCAGAATTTTCTCCCTCTGGAGGAGTAATACGAGCGAGTAGAAAGTCAGGCTGACAAATTTAAACCATGCGCTGAATGGGAGGCAACTTATTCGTTTTGTATTTCTATCTTTATTTATTGATTTTTCTTAGTTTTTCATATCATATTAGGAATTTCCCATCTTGATTTTACATTGGAGGAGTCAATTTACATTGAGATTAATGTAAAGTTAAGTATGGGGGAGTATTTAGCATATAGAGTTTTTAGTCTTTACTTAGAGTTTTCACTTTTGTAGGTAGAATTTTTGAACTTTTATACGTATTTGCATGAAAACCTTTTAGAGGAAAATAGTTACAATTGTCAAAGTTCTACAAAGTTCAAGAGTTCGTTATCAATAGTTGAAGCCGAAGACTGAAGATGTTTCTATTGGATGTTGTGAGAGTGGTTTTAGATCGGGTGAGAAGGTAAGTAAGCGTTCCCATCCTCGAATATTGGTTGATTTCCTTTCTTAGAGATCATCAGAAAAATGAAAACAGGGTTCTTTTTCATCCCATGTTTTTATGGGATAACATCTTCGTATAATTCAAAAGGTTATTTTTCCTTCCCACCATTCAATGTGTGCGGGATTTCTATTTTCGCTCATGCCTGCACACATGAGAACCATAAAGTGCGTCTTTGAGTGTCAATTTCATAAAATCCTATTGTTGAGACAAAAGTCATTCGACCGCTCTTGGGGATGTATTCTTTCATATGGTGGTTTTCTCCTATCTCAATAGTTAAGCATGAGAATAATGTTATTTATACTTCTAACTTCTTATTGTTAGTATGTAGAAACTTTATGTATTCGTAGCTCTTTGGATGCATGTGCTCTAGAATGTTTGAAAGTTAGAATTTAGTTTTTGTGGGTATAACTCTTGTAAACCTCATGAGACTATACCTCGTCCACTAGGGACACCTATGGGTTTAAAGGCTTGTTTCATATGCTAAGTGCAACAGTGTCCTCGACGAAATGGAGTTGTATTTTAGTTTAGCTTAGGTAGTAGTTTGCTCGAGGACTAGCAAAAGCTAAGTGTCGGGGAATTGGATAAGTGCATAATACATATAATTTTAGTTTCAAATCCATACTAATACTATCTAAAATTCTTTCATGTTACTTGTTATTATGTTTGTTTTCTATTTTATATCTTATATTAGGTGAATCATCCGAAATCAAATAAATAGCTACAAAAATGCTACGGATATGGAGTCTACAAAGGAATGCCACTTGGAATTTGTTCTAACCCAAAATTCTTCACCTTTATCTTTAATAAAATTGAAAAATTAATCCAACACAAAAATAATGAGTTCATTCCGACATCGGATGAAGAAGTTATGGACGAAACAAGCTTTGAAGAATTGAGTCTATAGAGAGAAGTTCGACTGATAATTACTAAACACGAATCAGCCAAACCTGAAGCAGAAAATCAAGTTTTTGGAGTATCCAAGAGAATGTTCGGCTAAAAAATGATTCAATGATGATAGCCGAACCCCAAGATGAGTTTTGAACAAAGTATACAGTAGAATGTTCAGCTAATAATGAGTTTGGAGAAGTGAACCGAGCTTTGGAGCAAGTTTTGGACGAAAAAAACATGGTGTCCAGGAGAAATTTCGGCTGATAATTTCCCATCCAAAATCAGGCGAACCTGACATTATTCTTAAGTAAAAACAATATGTCAGGTTCGATTGGAAAAGTCCATATTCGGATCAGCCAAACCCGACACCACCCTGGGACACTTTTGACACGTTTTTGACTCTATTTTGGAAAGAACATGGGCCCGGAAGGATTCTAAGCCCTAGATATCATTATCACTATATAATAAGACTCCCAAATATTAAGAAGACACATTTTACACAACTTTGGAAGTCAGGGAGGAGAATCAACAACAAAATGAGAAAAAGCTAGGGTTTCGGAGTGGTTCCATTATCATAACGATTTCTTATCTAATTTCTTATATGTATAACACGGATGCTTCTACATCCATGAGTAGCTAAAAACCTTATTGATTGAGGATAAATTCTAAGTTCTAAACATGATTTGATTTGATATATGAATCTATTTTAAGTTTTTCACATGATTATTGTTTGTTTCTACTATGAGAATGTTATGATTGATTAATTGATTTTTCTAGGTGGCCAACTAAATCATTTTATTGATTAATATATTACTGGTAAGGTTTAGGATATCCATAATTATTGAATAGATCCTACACAAGTAGAACACGTGAGACCTTTCAGAGGGATTGTGTAAGAATCAATCTATAAAGTCACAAAATATAAAGCATTTGGCCAAATTACACTTAGAGTGCACTACTTCTAGGTGGTTTAGACGAATAAATCTTGTATTCGAGCGCTTCGATATCCAGTGACCAAAGAACTTTTGGGGATAGCAGTGCTCTAGTTGTTATCCTACGGTTGGTAATAATCTATGATGAATGAAGAGTAGATGAGTATATTTCTCTTTATTGCTTACAACT
Source organism: Papaver californicum (assembly GCA_023531435.1). NCBI lineage: Eukaryota > Viridiplantae > Streptophyta > Magnoliopsida > Ranunculales > Papaveraceae > Papaver > Papaver californicum. The sequence continues at coordinate 1,621,173 of JAJJMC010016440.1, forward strand.
TTACTTTTAATTGCTTTATTATTTATGTTGCTAAATCCTAAAACAAACCCTCCCTTTGTGACATTTAACAACTTGAACACCTCGCTCCTCGTGGGAACGAACTTGACTTCCCTTCTATTATTCTTTAATTGAGTGGAAATAAGATCACTAATTTGATTGCACCTACGACACGCATCATACTGCGGCTACCTACGTACCCAACCCGTATCATAAAGGGATCAAGCATGACCATAGTTCATCCGAAGGGTTATTTTGAAAGGGACAAGCAACTTAAGTCTATTAAGGCAAAGCCAACATCGATACCAAAGACCAATCATTTCGAAAGTATATGCTAAGGCATAAAAAATCCGCGTCTAAAAATTTCCAACTTATGGGGCAAGGCCATAGGCCAAGCAAAACCTAGTTCGTATAGGTAAAGGGACTTTCTCAAGGTATATACCACATTGTGCATATTAATGCTACTTAGTATGCAAATATGCATTCTCAAGTAAGCAACCCGGATGAAAGATGTTTTCACATCATTCAAGCTCCATCGTCTAAGCATCAATAGCTATCTTGGTTAAGCGCGGATGAGCATCTCTAAGCATGGGTAAGAATGCTAACCCAAATGTGTCTTTACCGCTAGCATGACTAAGCATTGCTAACTCAAATGTGTCTTTCCCGCTAGCCTGGCTAAGCAGTGCTAACCCAAATGTGTCTTTTCCACTAGCATGGATAATCCTTGCTAACCCAAATGTGTCTTTCCCGCTAACATGGCTAAGCATGTCTATGCATTGGATAAGCATGACTAAGCATTGCTAACCCAAATGTGTCTTTCCCGCTAACAGGTTAACCCAAATGTGTCTTTCTCGCTAGCATGGCTAACCCAAATGTGTCTTTCCCGCTAGCATGGCTAAGCATTGCTAACCCAAATGTGTTTTTCCCGCTAGCATGGCTAAGCATTGCTAACCCAAATGTGTCTTTATCGCTAGTATGCTAAGCATTGCTAACCCGAATGTGTCTTTCCCGCTAGCATGCATAAGCATTACTAACCCAAATATGTATTTCCCGCTTGCATGGCTAAGCATTGCTAACCCAAATGTGTCTTTCCCGCCAGGATGGCTAAACATTACTAACCCAAATGTGTCTTTTCGCTAGCATGGCTAAGCATTGCTAACCCAAATGTCTCTTTCCCGCTAGCATGGCTAAGAATTGCTAACACAAATGTGTCTTTCTCACTAAGCATGGCTAAGCATTGCTAACCCAAATGTGTCTTTCCCACTAGCATGTCTAAGCATCATCAATTTCCAACCAACACCTCCTCCCTATATATGTTTTACTTGCATTTTTACAAATTTCGTGCTAGGAAATTTGCTTTCTCGCTAGCGCCGCTAAGGCAAATCCGCTTTTTCGCTAGCGCCACTAGGGAAATTTGCTTTCTCGTTAGCATAGCTAAGCCAAAGTATCCCCTCCCTATATATATATGTCTTAATAGCATATTTGGAAATGGAAGGTAAATGACATTCATTGACCATCATCATGGCTAAACATGACTATTTTGCCCCTCGCTCAAAACTTGATGAATATGATTTTTCACTTTAATTATAAGCTTACCATTTTGCCCCTGGTATGTGATATTACTATTTTATCCCTTAGTGATTGTTTGCACATGGTGTATAAAATTATTATTTTACCCCTGAGTAACCGTTTTCTCCATGGTATATAAAATTACTATTTTACCCCTGAATGATCAGTTTTGCCCCTTGGTAAAAAATGCGGGTGTTACAAGTTTAGACTCGTTTCAGTTCTCGTCAAGATGAAACCAGTTTCATCCAATAATAATGCAAGATGAAACCAGTTTCATTCAAGGGAAAAACATGATAAAACCGGAAAATGCATCAAAGTGTACACTAAGATGAAAAAAAATCAGAAAAAATGTAAACATGGATGTAATCAATTGCATCAGGTTTGTTAAAAAAATCTAAAAAAATTCAACAAAATATAAACTACCATGTATACAAATGCATCAAAAAAGTAATTAGGGTTTAGTCAAAAAAAATAAATTAGGTTCAACAAACTTACTCATCTTGCAAAATTGATGGAAGACAAAATCATAATAATTTTTAGTTTCAATCAATTTTAGAAATCTTAATTTAATTATGGCATTTAAAGAAAAAAATCACTATTAATGTTGGTGGTGTTGTTGGTGTTTGTAGTGGTGGAGAAAGATAGTGAAGGAGTATGATGTTGTTGATGGTAATGGTTGTGGTGGAGAAAGATGGTGGTGTTGGCATTTGTGGTGGTGGAGAAACATAGTTGAGGAAGTTGATGTTTTCGATGAATCCCGTCAATAAAATTGGTCATAACAGTGATGGTGGTGTCAATGATGTTTCCGTTAAAGTAGCTAAAGTTATGATGAATTCCGTCAATAAAATGGGTCGTGATAGTATTGGTGGTGTCAATGATGATAGTGCTAGTGTTTGTGGTGGAGAAACATAATAGAAAAAATAATGTTGTCGAGGGTGCTGTTGGTGTTTGTGGTGGTTGAGATGGTGGGGAAGACGTAGTTTATAGTGGAAAAAGAAGAGATGTTGTCGTTTGGGAAGAATGGTTTCTTTATAAGAAAGAGATGTTGTCCTAATAGTTAGAGAATTAAATTGGAGTATAATTTTATGTCTTAAAATGATATGATGCTGTCTATGTTACTCAACACAGAACTTTGGCCTTCCACTGCAACCTAATTTTAAAGGTTGTGGGTGTTGGACCTATTTTCTCACTTTGATCGGCTGTATATATGTCGAACTTCAGTGATAAATCATATTTAAAACCTGAATGGAGAAAGTTTTGTTTTGCAATGCTACATTCTCGATGATCTGGTATCGTTTTAATTTATAGCTTCTGAGTATAAACGGCATCCAATCAATTTGTTTAACTCTAATAATTTTATCGTTTCCTAAATTCTTTCTAGCAACTTGCAAGTATCAACACAATCAACTTTTCTTTCAAAAGAAAACAAAATACCATCATAACTAACCATTATATTAATGCAACATCAATCTCTATTTTATATGCTTTAAAAAAAAATTAATATTTTATTTTTTTATAATCGAGTTCCAACAATAGTCTTAAATTTATAGATATTTTACATCCACATATGCCGTTTGGATACTAAAGTTTGGATACTAAAAATAGAAATGTTTCAGAAACAAAAATCAGAAGCAGAATGTTTTTGCTTTATAAAATATTAACTTCTTTATTTCTAAAAATTATTTATTTAAATTAATTTATAACTTTTTTATTTCCAAAAATCAAAAAATAATTTTTGGAATACTATCTAAACGGCCTAATAAACATATACTATATCCAATCAATTATATACTTATTTTATTTAATCTCGACCAAATATTAATCATCACAGATAATAAAATTGAAGATGAGGGTTCCGGGGGAGACATTAACATGGTTCCCATGCAGATGCCGACATAAAACACACATGCAATGCCCATGTTTCATGCGTATGTATACCTTCAATATTTCTCTCGAAAATTGATACTTTAATATATAAAAAGTTAATATTAATAGTATAACTGGTTATATTTTTACTTTTTTATTTATTTATTTTAATATCAAACTAATCGATCATCGTACCAGAAGATTGTTTACATGATAATTCTTAAGGGTACGTATATCAAATAATAAAATAATAAATAAATAAATCGAGAAGAGTAAGATCGAGATATCGCGAAAGTCGTGGAATGTAACGACGCAGGGATCCATATGTAAACATAGTATCTATTTACATACGCTCGAATACCCCCTTCTCATAATGAGAATGTACATAACCCTATTCCGGTCTGGTCCGGTATGGAATGAACTTATAATCATGGAATCAACTCCATCATCAGATTATAAGTTCATAACCCCAGCCCATTCCCATTTTGGGCGGAAGAGATCTACTAATTCTTTGATTCCAGTTAGTAAGAGGGATCTTGAACTAAGAAATAGACCCTAGAAGCTAAAAAAGACCAAATTCCTCTTTAGAAGGAATAATGTTAGGAATTAGATCCAACCATTTTGGATGTTATTTTTTTTGAAGAAGAGATGCTCATTTGAAATAAGAGTAACTTCCCCAATAACTTATAATATTTCAGTGTGTAATCAAGAGAAATCCTTGTCAATCTTATTAGTATAACCCAAATTAGCAAACCACAAACAAGACTTCGCTGATAGAAAGAATCCCACAAAAAAGAAATGCTAGATTGCCATAAAAAGGGAATACGAGAATAGCTTAAAAGCGAAAACACTAAATCTAATTAAGAACAAAATACACATTAAAATCAAATAAATAGTAGCATGTTTAGTTAGTTGGGTCATAGTAGCCGGTGTTTATGACCCGACTATTAAAAACGATCTTAGTGTTTAATTAATCGGGTCATAGTAACATGTTTAGTTATTCGGACTATAGTAGTCGATGCTCTGATCCCGGCGTTCAGTTAGTCGGATCATAGTGTCGTGTTTAATGAATCGGGTCATAGTAACCCAGACTGAGAAACTATCCCAATATTTAGTTAGGTGTGTTATAATAATACATTTAGTTAGTTGGATCCTATTAGCGTGTTTAATTAGTCCGGCTATAGTAGCCGGAGGCTACGACTCGCTCTATACCACGTCCAAAAAAGGTAAAACTTTATCTTATTTTAATTTGGTGTTTACACTGAGTGAGAATGCATGGAGATCCCTACTCTGCAAAAGAGTAAAGGAAATTCAATTCCTTTCTGGAGTCCATTATATATGTGTATAAGTTGCTTGGTGGATGGCTGTCCTTAAATGTTTTTGGAGTAACGAACTACAATGGCCCGTATTAATGCTCATTCTTTATCGCACAGTTTTATAGAATTAACGAGTAAGAAGCATGTACTATATATCAGGTCTATGAAAATTATATATAATTGATCTTTATGCATTAAGGTAGGAGTTTTTCTCCGCACCTGGTTTAAAAAGATATATTGGTTTGTGCACTAAGGCGGGATCTCGTACCCGTTTTAAAAGGAACCTAAGCTAATGAGAAAAAAGAATTTAATAACCTAATCAATTAGAATTAAATAGGATAATATTCATCCACCAATCAGAAAAAGGATTACGATCACCGTTAAAAATATAAATAACTTTTAATATGATAAGTTATTTTACATCACTTTTAATATTGTTGATTTTTCTATGCTCGGATATTTTTTGCTCATTGGCTTAAATATGATTTAATGGGTTAAAAAGTAAGTTAGTTAAAATTAGTTTGGATTAGAAAATCAAATTAGATTAAAAAACTTAATTATTTTAAAAGATATAGTCATAATTCCTACATTAAAATTAGCTATAATTAGATTTAGTGGTTAGACTAGGAAAAATTTTAGTCGGGCACCGCATAATATTTATTGTCCAAAACAATAAAATTTCAGCCCTATACATAACATAGTAAGGAATGGACGCTCATATTTTCCTCACGGAACTCATGGATCGGTCGATACCAACCGCCCACAAATATTTTTTAATGGTCGGATTGTTCAAAGGTAGACGCCAATCTTTCTTATAATCTAGGCACATATGTAATGTAAGCATAACATTTTATAAGTATAACATTTATACCTAAAAAAACATACCAAATGATGAATATTAAATAATAGTATGATTAAGAAAAATAAATAAATAATACTGTTTGTTATTGCTTACAATTATACTTTAGTTTTGATGTTTTAAGTATTGATATTTGAGATAAGATGTCTTCCTCGAACGAGGAAAACGGAAGGAAACAATTCCGCGGGTAGAAACACTAGGAACTAATAATCGAAGTATGCGGGTAGAATATAGATGACTTGAACTAATGCGTCTTTTAAGTTCCCCCTAAAGCCTCTCTATCTCGATATATCCATGAGTACGTAATATTGGGACACAAATAGGGGAAAAAGTTTATTAAAGAAATGGAGTTAGAGGGCATCGTGTTTGATAATCGCTATAGTCGCAGTAATTTTGGATGTAAGTTTTCAAGAAATTTAACAAACCTGTTGTGAGTATCAAAAAATTGTTTGACACGTGGCAGCAATATCAGTGGAGTACAAGATGTTGCGATGCATGATCGAAATGCTGTTGGATCGTACCGGGGATCGTACAGGGATCGTACCAGGGATCGAACCAAGGATCGAACCAGGGATCGAACCAGAGATCGAAATATGGATCGAACCAGTCCCGTAGGATAAGAAGATTAGATCGACAAGTGGACGGATAGGGAGAAGTCACATGGAAATATCTGGAAGAGATTGGGTCGACACGTGGAACGATTAGAGGACGCCACGTAATAGAGTTGGATGACTCATCGATCCAAGTTGGATGACTCATCGACCCAACTCCTTTTCGTTTAAAAGGAAAAGAAGAAGAACAGGAAAGGGATCGGACTTTTCTCTGGAAGAGAAGAGGGGAAGCTACTGTAAACAGAGTAGAGCTCCAATGGAGCATTCAATTTTGGTAACCAGAAACATCAATAAAATCTTCTCAATTTCACTACCCGTGGACGTAGGCCATTCATGGCTGAACCACGTTAAATCTGTGTTGAATTTCTTCTCTTTTTTCCATTAATTTTGAGTTTGATCTTTGATGATTAATGGTTGTTTTGGGGTTGATTCGATTTTCTGCCCAAACAATTTGGCGCTAGAAACAGGGACTGTCTAATGGATTTATCCAACCTAATACACAAAAATTGGAGAATTGAAGATTTAGGGATTTTTGAGTTCAACCGAAGTTGGAAATTTTGGGAATCAAATTAAAGATGACATACAATTGGAAGTGAAATTATACTACTGATGGGAGGAGACAGATTGGGTTATGATTGAATTCAAGTTTTGTAGCTAATTGAATGAAGAATTAGAAAGCCAAAGCTTGAGTTCTTCCCCAAATTCTGAATTGAAGAACTAGGTTTTGATATGTTGATTCAGAAATTGAGATTGGTAAAGAGAGATTGGGTTAAATTATTCTCTACAATTGATTCTGTGAAGAATCAAATTAAGTTTTGCTACGGGTCAGGTCCAATGACTGAGTTAATTGTCGACAGTTGAACCAGATTTCAACCACAACAATCCAGAGATAAGTACCATTTCTATTGAGTTAAATTTGAAATTAAAATTTCCTGAAAAAAAGAAAAAAACTGAATTTAAAGGTTTTGAGAAAACCAAAATCATCAGTTTCAAAAAGTTGCTTGAGTATCAAAAAGTTGCTTGACACGTGGCAGCAATATCAGTGGAGTACAAGATGTCTCGATGCATGATCGAAATGCTGTTGGATCGTATCGGGGATCGTACCAGGGATCGTACCAGGGATCGAACCAAGGATCAAACCAGGGATCGAACCAGGGATCGAACCATAGATCGAAACATGGATCGAACCAGTCCCGTAGGATAAGAAGATTAGA
>JAJJMC010016440.1:1640388-1674845 GCA_023531435.1 Papaver californicum
TAAAATGATTGAATAAGTTCAAATTTTTGATTTTGAAACCCAAATTTTACCTTAAAACTCAAAGGTAAAAACATCAGTTACGGTTGGGTTTTGGCTGAAAACCCAACCGTAAGGTTTATGACCTTAAAACATAATTCCCCTATGATATTACGGTTGGGTTATTTTTCAAAACCCAACCATAAATTCTATTTGTGGAAAGTTTTGGGTCGTTTTTGAATTATATTTTCTTTGGGTTTTCAAATAGAGCCGTTCAAACCTTGTACGACCCATTTTTCAAAATATAACCGTTATACTTCTGGTTTATAAGTGGAATAGTTGAGTACATATCCTTTCCATCCATTTTTTTCAAAAAAAAAACCTTTATGTTACAACAATCATCTCCAACATAGTGGAACATGGGTCAACCTGGCATTAAAAATCCAGATTTTTCTTTGGAAGAAGATTTATGTATTTGCCGCAACTATGTATTATGTTTTCCAAAAAGAGGAGAAGAAAGAAGGCAAAGTGGTATAACGAGTCCGAGTTATTGGCAAACAATCCATGAAAACTTTTGTTCTGAAACCGGCAACCCTTATAACCGTGATCACGTCAAGTTGATTTGTCGATATAACACTATACACCGATACGTAGAAGAATTTATGGCATTAGTTCGTATTATTGGTCAACTACGACTTAGGGGTGAAACCGATGATGAGGTGTTACAGAGATCTCTTGAGGAATGGAGGAGATGGAAAATATGGCCCTTTTTATACCTACCTCATTATCACATCCTAAAAGACTTTTTGCTCACTCGCAAACCTATTTATTAGTTCTTTTGTAATGCCATTTGGGTTTTTTAGTGTTAATTTCAATTGTATCCCAGGTTACTTTAATGATTTCATGGGTTGTAATGTGGTCAAAAATTTGATGTTTACATAAATTTTGTGTTTTGAACCCAGTTTTGAGTGAATTGAAATTCCAAAAAAAGGTTAATTATAATAATATTACGGTTGGGTTTGGAGTGCAAACCCAACCGTAAACCTTCCAGTTTAAATTCATCCAGGTTTACGGTTGGGTTTGTACTCACAAACCAACCGTAAAAATGACAGGTTTACGGTTGGGTTTTGAGTACAAACCCAACCGTAAACCTGAGTGAATTGAAACTGGAGGGTTTACGGTTGGGTTTTCACTCAAAACCCAACCGTAATATTATTATAATTGTTCAGTGACTAGTTTACGGTTGGGTTTTTACTAAAAACCCAACCGTAAACCTGGAAACATTTTGTAGTAACACATATGATAGTATAAATTTTTATATTCCAAAAAACTATATTCATATTATGATTCCTCCAACATACATATTAACATTCTGACTCCGACTCAGAAACAAATGATATGAATTGAAATGTCGGTGAGGGTTTTAATGCCTTCTAGAGTTTCAAATTGTGCTTGAATCTCAGACACCAAGACTTTGCGATATCACCGTCGTACCCATCCTGTAAATGGGGTAATGGACTTCCTTCTTTCAACTTTAGACCAACAAAATGACAGTTCTGCACCAGCCCAATCACACATCTTGTATTTGCCAATTGTTCGACAATGTTGATCTTGTTGGTGCAAATGTTAAACAATATCCATTTGAGATATAATGGATGACGCAATTAAAAGCGTTGGCAAGGATTTGGCCACATATTGGCATGCTCATCCAATACTCACTACTGCAATTATTATTGCCTATTAAACGCCTTTCGAGAGCAATGAACTCCTCGTTTAACAACGACTCTTCATCTCTATATGCACACATCATTGGCTTGTATATATCCGGGTAAGAGCGTAGTTCAACCGCTGACTTATGCCTTACAAAAGTTTCTTCGTCCATACCCAACCCTGCTGCTCCGCTAAATGGTCCAACTTGTTCGATGAATACATGGTATCCACAATTACCATCACCGGCAACATCGTCGGTGGCCTTTATGTATGGACGAAAAAAAGCTGGGAACGATGACATATAATTTTCATAAATAATTTGCTCGGTTCGGACGATTTTGCCATTCTCATTTCTTGAATAGTTAGATGGAAATTGCATCAATCCTCTTGCAATCCGGATCGTATATGGCTCTTCAACCACTAATGTATTGCTTTTAAGTTTTTCTTTTCTTCTTGTTAATTCTTTCATACTAACTCTTTTTTTTCTTCTTGCTAATTCCTTCATACTTACTCTTATTGAGTTTGGGTGTGGAGGAACTTTTCCCTTGGCACCAAGTTCAATTGTTGAACTATCTTGAGTGGGAACCGCGGGACCTTTTCCTTTAATATCTACTACACTTGGTCCCCCTTGTTCCGTTCGACTTATTTTTCGTTGAGCATCGTCCTCCTTCTCATCCTCTGCTTCATATTCATTTTGCAAATGCTCAAATGCACAAGGGTTTCTTTTCTTTGATTCTTCATGCAATTCCCTAGCTTTTTTCCGTCCCACGGCCCTCGATTCTTTGGTAGAGGCCTACCTTTTCTCTTCCCTCTAATTGGTTCCTTGACAGAGTACCTTGTGTGCGGAAACATGAAGTAACTCAAGTTTGTCAACCAAATTTGCCTTTGCGCCTTATTTAATGTATCGTATTTCTTGGCTACAGCCTTTCCAACGTGGGTGTCGGCAAACGATGCACCAAAATCTTGCTGACGATGGGTTCATCGAAAGACAATTGTTGCCAAAACGGATCAATATCTTGAATTGGGATCACACCGTCTTCTTCGTACTTCGGCATCATATGCCGGCAGGGAAGTCCCAAACTTGACATGTTAGGACAAACACACTCTTCTTCTCCGTGTAAGTTGCCCAATCTATAGTGATTTATTTCGTACATTATCTTCTCAATAGCACAATGCGACACCTTATAAAAAATACTTTGGAGCAATGGTTCGTCTTTATAGCTGACGTGTTTTCTAGAAAGGCTTTTTTCAAAAGATTCTTTAATTCTGTCAAGGTCACGAACAAAATAATCGTGCATCGCTTCGAAGACCGTAACAAACCTACCATCACAATTATGAAGCTTCTTCTTCATTCTGTTGTGAGATGACTCCACGGTACTTGTAGCTTGGTTGTCAAAGTGCCTATATTGGTTTGTGAACGCCGCTACAAACTTCTCTTTGTGGGGATTCAACCAATTGTCCATCAAATAGTTCACAACTTTTGGATAATTACTCCAATGCAAGCATAACATACGAACATTTTCTTCATAGTCTTCCTTGGTGATAGACCATGTCAAAGCATCCCATTCAGTTTGGAAACTAGCCCATTTTAGTTCCGCCAACTTGTCATCCTCCTTGAATTTTTCTTTGGCCGCTTCTTGTTCTGATACCGGCAATTTATTAATTCTCTCCATCTCGCTTCTCTTTGTTGGCCGAATAATCGTTTTGCACTTGGTTTGAATATTATTCCACAAGTGGAACGTGCAAAGAAGATGATGAGCATCTGGGAATACCCTTGCAATGGCATTCATCAAGCCTTGTTCTTTGTCGGTGATAATTACCTTAGGGGTATAACCTTCAACGTAGAATAATTTAATTTGTTCCAATGCCCATACATAGCTATCTTGGAGCTCGTTTCTCAAGAAGCAAAAGGCAACACTAAACGGGGACTTGATAGAAGTTTTCCCTACAACATTCAATACCGAGAGCTCATACTTGTTAGTTTTGTACGTGCAATCCATCATAAGCACTTGATGGGAGCACCGTGCTAACTTTATAAACTCGGGATGAGCCAATATAATATGCTTAATTTCTTTATTTTCATCTTCTTCGTGAAACATGGTGTAGTTTTTTGTCTCCCCCAAGTACAAAAGTTGTTGGATCGGGTCCCTTTCTTCCCATTTCTCACGCTTCAACTTGGCTTTGGCGTTGTAGATTGTCTCCAACGTAGACACATTATTTGAGTTTATTTTCTTCAAGTGCCCGAGTATATCACTGGGTTTCAAACGCTTATCCGTCTTATCGTTTACGATGAGCTTTTCTTCCTTGGTAAGCCGGGCCATAGAAGGATGCGTTAACAAAGTCTCTGGTGGTAGGTGGTTGTGACGACCGCATACAACTGTAGACAAGAACCACTTATTCTCGTTGTTCTTATGAAATTGAAGTTTGAAAGGACATCCCGTCTTCTTAGTATAAGTTTTTCGTTTGATCTTCGTCTTTGGTACATACTCAGTACCCTTCTTTGCATGTCTTGTGTATTGTCCACTACACTCACAAACCATTTGAAAGCGGTTGTGTTTTTGTTGGTTGTTACAAACAATCACACACATGATGAGTTTCCCATGTTCTGTAGCCCACTTCTTTGCATCTTTTTTTTTATCCCATGTCTACATGGTCCAAAAACATAAAGTTAGGTGAAAAAAAATGGCATTATGACAATTGTCGATAGGGATTAACAACTTATCTATAACCTACCAGGTCGTTCAAATAGTGATCCGTAGTATCTATAGTTTCAATATCATTTGGAGGAGGCTGATCATACATTGGTTGAGGTACAACCGAGACCTGAACAAAAAAGATCAAGGCCAAACGTCAGAAAAAACACTAAAACCAATAAGTTTACGGTTGGGTTAGAAGCATCGGACCCAACCGTAATAGCGTCATACCCAACCGTAATATCGTCATACCCAACCGTAATATCGTCATACCCAACCGTAATACAGGGAAAAATAGTCAACCCAATGTTACGGTTGGGTTTGCAGCCAAAACCCAACCGTAACAAGTGCAGTAAATACCCATGCACGTAATAAGTTACGGTTGGGTTTGTGGTAAACACCCAACCGAAAAACTGTAAAACTGTACTTTTCAGAAATACAAATGGATACTTACGGTTGGGTTTCTTGAGAAAAACCAACCGTAACTATACTGTTGTAACAAAAAAAAAAAAATTTATGCACTTCAGTTCCTTAAATATCTGCAAAAAATGAAAAAGAGTTTAAGTTAGAATCATACCTGACTATTCTCAGCAGTTGTATCTTCACTTTGACGACTAATATCTCCATTTGCTTTAGTTTCACTATCACAACTTACACTTAAAACCTCTCTACCATCCAAATAATCATACATAGTTGGGTCTCCCTCAATGGGTATGTAGAATTTAGTTTGGCAATCATACAAGGATTCACCCTCCACAAATTTGCCACTAGAATCACTCATTTTGGTGTTTTCAAAATTTTGGGTTAAAACTCTCTTATCTCTCTTCCACTTTTCCCACCAACATAAAACAAATATAAGATTGATTTAACCATAAAAAATGAAGAATATATGAAACGAAGATGATCATTTACGGTTGGGTTTCAAGAAACAACCCAACCGTAAATAAATTACCAATTAAAAACTTATGTTTACGGTTGGGTAAGATAATTAAACCCAACCATAATATAATTTGCAATAAAATAACATATTTGTTATGGTTAGGTTACATTACATAACCCAACCGTAAATGATCATCGCACTTAAACTAACACTAAAAATTACGGTTGGGTTCTAAGCCAAAACCCAAACGTAATATAATTTGCACAAAAATCACTAGGATATTACGGTTGGGTTTTAATGCAAAACCCAACCGTAAATTATCACTCAATAGTCACAAAAAATTACAATTCCAACGGTTATTTTTTTTCAAAATCTAGCCGTTGGGAATTTTTTCCCTATAAAAGGAAACATTTCCTTTTATAATTCTCATTATTCTCTATCCCTTTCATTCTCATTATAATTCTAGACTTTCCAAATCATTCTCGCCATACCCTTTCAACCATTTAAAATGGTTCGATACACGAATGATGAAGATGTTGCAATTGTTCGAGGGTGGGTTACGATGATAGACCACGCTTACGAGAGAGCCTTCTATAACAACAATAGAAACGTTGATATAGATGAAAATTGGATGGACTGTCAGGAGGACGATTCTTGGTGGGAGGGTGTGTTTGAAATGTTTGTGGTATTACACGGGAATAGATATCGGAGGACGATCAGTAACATCAAGGGACGCTTTGAGGCGTTGTATGAAGAAATGGAAAACCTAAAACTGGAAATGAAAATGAGAGTTGAAGCATTTCCCCACGAAACCAATGTGGAAAGAGTAAGTGTGTCAATTAATAAATCGTTCTTTCTTCCCAAATTTTTTTTAAAATAATGAAACTTATAATTGATTTATTTTTTTCAGCATGTCATGGCTAGGGCGCAGTATAAAATCAAATATGGGAAGGAGTTCAAGCATACAAATTTCTATCGTATCTTGGAACAAAGTTTATATCTTGAGTTTCTCCGTTATGATTAAGTGTTTAAGTGTTTAAGTTTAATCATCTAATGATCTACTGTATTTCGTTTCCTTTAGTTCTTCCTTTAATGTTAAAAATAAGGTTTTTAACAACTATGGTATTTGATAAGAAAATGAACTAAACCCAAGCATAACTAATTTTGTCTTAAAAACTTCTCTTACGGTTGGCTTCCATGACTCAACCCAACCGTAACTAGAATCCATACTAAAAAAATTCATATTTACGGTTGGGTTCGATTACTAAACCCAACCGTAACAAAAATTGAACAAACACCAAACTTTCTTACGGTTGGGTCTCAAGGAAAAAGCTAACCGTAACAATATCGTAAAAATATACACTAAAACTAACACTAGAAGTTACGGTTGAGTTCGGTTACTCAACCAAACCGTAACTACATTTCACTCAAAATATCATTTTACGGATGGGTTCGATTACTAAACCCAACCGTAAATAAATTGTAGAAACACCACAACTAAATTACGGTTGGGTTTCACCTCAAAACCCAACCGTAAATTCTACGGGAATCTCAAAATGTCTGAATTTACGTCCTCTCAAAATAGACAATTCCAACGGTTTTTTTTTTTTCAAAAATCTACCCGTTGGTGACTTTTTCCCTATAAAAGGAAACCTTTACTTGTCACTTTCTCATTATTATCTATCCCTTTCATTCTCATTATTCTCACCATACCCTTTCAACCACTAAAAATGGTAAATACATACACGAATGATGAAGATGTTGCAATTGTTCGAGCATGGCATACGATGGTAGAGCATGCTTATGATAGAGCCTTCTATAACAACAATAACAATGTTGTTTCACAAGAAGATTGGCATGAGGGTAAAGATACCGATGAATGGTGGAATCGTGTATTTCGAATGTTTGCGGCATTACATGGGAATGTAAACCCTTGGGTTACGTGGAGAGCCATCAAGAGACGGTTTGAGACGTTGTATCGATGCATGAACAACTTAAAACTGGAAATGCAAGCTAGATTCGAAGCAAATCCCTACGAGAACGGTGTGGAAAGAGTAAGTTTGTCGATTAATAAATCGTTAATTAAAAAAAGATTTCTAAAATTCAAACTTATAATTGATTTGTTTTTTTTCAGCATGTGTTAGCTATGGAGCAATATAGAATCAAATATGGGGAGGAGTTCAAGCATACAGATTGCTATCGTATTATGGAAACAAGTCGGGTGTTTGATTTTCGTTATTATCTTTAAGTGCTTAAGTGTAATCATCCAATGTTTTATTGTATTTCGTTTCCAATCGTTTATTTCCTTTAATGTACTACTTTAAATCTATTACAATAGAAGGAATAAGTTACAAAGTTGGGTTTTAAACCCAAATTGGAGTATATTGAAAATCAAAAAACAGTTAACAGGACCATTTACGGTTGGGTCCTATTACTAAACCCAACCGTAATACATTTTGTACAAACACCACAAATTATCTACGGTAGGGTTTTAAGGCAAAACCCAACCGTAACTATGTTTTGAAATTCAAACAAAAATTTACAGAATCTGTTACGGTTGGGTTATAAGCCCAACCCAACCGTAAATTGTACTGGATACGGTTGGGTTTTAAGGCAAAACCCAACCGTAATTATGTGTTGAAATTGGAACATAAATTATCAGAACTGTTACGGTTGGGTTATAAGCCAAAACCCACCCGTATATTCTACTAGCTACGGTTGAGTTTTAAGGCAAAACCCAACCGTAACTCTGTGTTGAAATTAGAACAAAAATTATCAGATTATGTTACGGTTGGGTTATAAGCCAAAACCCAACCGTAAATTCTACTGGATAACACAAATTTAGATTATCTAATTTGTGTTTTTTTCGTTTTTTCTTTGTTTCAAACACCCAATTTACCTTCAATCTAGAAAAAGTGATTGAATTATTTCAAAATTTTGATGTTTAAAACTCAAAATTAACCAAAAAAATCAATTCTTCTAAGGATAAGTTACGGTTGGTTTTTCCTTTAAAACCCAACCGTAACTATGGGAAAAATGTTGTTCATCATTTTCTTCAACTTACGGTTGAGTTTTCAAAGACCCAACCGTAACTAGGGGAAAAATTGGGTTCATTATTTTTCTTCTACTTACGGTTGGGTCTGGTTTAAAACCCAACCGTAACTTGGGAAAAAGATGGTGTTCATCATTGTTCTTTGAGTTACGGTTGGGTTTTGTTGAAAACCCAACCGTAATTTTGGGAAAATATGGTGTTCTTCGGTGTTCTTGGTGTTACGATTGGGTCCGACATGAAACCCAACCGTAACTTTCTCTGAATCACAAAAAATCAAACTTTCAAATCGTGATTTCATCTAATTTGTGCCATAAAAAGATCAAGAGTTTAATCTAGAGGTATCTAAATGCTACTATGGTTTATTGAATCAAAATCTAGGGTTTAAAAAAAAAAAACCATATAATTTTCTTAAATTTCATCAAGTTTTTCTTCCCACCAAACACAAATTCAAAAAAAAAATTGATCCAAAAAATTTGATTAAGAAATATATTATGTTTAATTAATCATGATTAGCTTAATCTAATCTTAACTAATTAATGTAATTAAGATTAATAATCAAGGATAGTTTGGGTATTTGATAAGAATTATGGATAAGGGGTTTTTGAGTTTTACTTCATAGTGTCCCTATTTCGTCTTATTATTGAAGCCCCTCTATTGATGTTGGAGCCCCTATATCAGGCTTCTATATATATGGCTTCTTAGTCATCAACATCACCCCTCCTTGTTTTTAAATGTAATTCCTATGTAGTCAGGGGGGTTATATCACTTTATTCTTTTTACCCCTCCTTGTTTTTAAATGTAATTCCTATGTAGTCAGGGGGGTTATATCACTTTATTCTTTTTAGCTTAATTGATTGCTTTACACATCACGCATACAAATATCTATAAGATTTTATGTTATTCTTACAGATATTTTCACACTAATATTCAAAGTAAACTGATACGGAAATAAATTTATTTAAACACTTAAATCAGATGATATTTAGTTTGTAAAACATGAAGCATGGCCACACTGAAACTCATTATGTCTAAAACTTTCAAAAAGCATATAGAATTCTCTCTCGGTAATGCATATTACTTGGAATCTCTTCCTACTGAAGTAAGCTATGCATACCCAAAAAAACGTTTTAGTAATACTTTGTTGTTTGAATCTTAACTTGAAGTCTATCAACTCAACAAGAAAACTATAAAAAGATTAAATTATGTAGATTATCACACTTAGAAAAATAGTTGATGCAAATGAGCAGGCTATAGCCTATTTGGAGGCTAAACATTTGAGTGTCATAATTTGGTTTAAGAGGGTCCATTTTGATAGGAAACGGGCCAACGATCAAGACATGATACAATTTCGTTTTATGGTCTTCAGATTTTAGCCAAATTCCATCGTTTAGGGCTTCAAACATGCGTTTTTGCTATTTTAGGAAAGTTTTTGTTTTTTGTTAATAACTTCTTCGTTAGGAGTCCGTTTGGGTCGCCGTTTACGGAAAATTGTTTTATTTTATGATTATTTTCATTATTTTTGGTCGACGAAAATTTGCCAAAAATAGCAAATTATGGTGTGAGTCCGTTTAGGTTTTTTTTTCATCATTTCTTGACTAGCAAGTTAGGTTTTTTCCCCAAGTCTATAAAAGAGTCCTCTATATATTGTTTTAAGCAGTTGAATTTTGATTAATACAAATTAATTTCTTAAACTTGTTCAAGTTTAATCGATTATTATTTAAAGTCGGGAAACCGAAGTCTAAGTAATTATCGTTTTTCATAGTCGATATTCCTAGGAGTATTTGAAGTCTAAACAAAACCTCTCTTTTCTTTCTTTTCTTTATTATCCGTTGCATCAGTTGGTATCAGAGCAAAGTCGATTCTAGGGTTGATAAGATGCCACCAAGAGCAGCAATCGGTTAGGGTCGAGGAGGAGGTCCAGAAGCTTTCATTCCATGGAGATCTAGAGAAGAATTCATTAAAGACGTCCAAGGTTTGCTGGGTCGGTATAACCTTTAGAAGGAAAAAGAAGATGATAACTCTAACCCTTTTGCTAGAGGGCATCAAGAAGGTAGAATAAATCAACGAGAGGATTCTGATCGCTGGAAGGAAAGAATAAAAGTAGAGATCCCAGAATTTTATGGTGGTTTGGAACCGGAAGAGTTTCTCTCCTGGGTGAATACGGTTGAGGAAGTATTGGAATTCAAAGAAGTACCAGATAACAAACGAGTTTCGTTGGTAGCGATTATGTTTCGTGGGAGGGCTAATTCGTGGTGGCAACAACACAAGATGCTATGCAGTCGTAAAGGAAAACAAAAGTTAGTATCATGGGAGAAATTGAAGAAATAAATGAGAATAGAGTTTTTTCCACATAACTACATTGGTTTGATGTACCAGCAATTAGAAAACCTATGCAAGGGAGTACGTTTTATAGACGATTACACCAAAGAGTTTTATTGACTACTTTCTCTTAACGACTTGTCAGAGTCGTATGAGCAAAAAGTCACTCGATATATAGGTGGTCTCCCTCAACAATATCAGGTACGCTCAACATGTTTGATTTCTGCTCTATTTCGGATGCACATCTTAGAACAAGGCATATAGAGAAACAAGTTGGGAGTAGAAGCTTAAATTGGGGTATCAATGTGGCAGCATCTCCAGCAAGTAACCGTAGTACTTCAACACCTAATACTGCTAGTAAACTTATCTCTTCGTCAACACCAAATAAAAAACCAGTTACCACTTTTGGAGGTAGGTGTAATAAGTGCAAAGAATCTGGGCACAAAGCCAGTGACTGTCAAAAAGCAGAACGAGCGAACAAGGTATTTTTCACTGAAAACAACCGTGAAGAAGATGGTTGGGTAACTGATTATGAAGAGGAACATGAGGATAATTTTGAACATGTCGATGAAGTAGTTGCTGGAGATAAAAGAGTGAGCTTTGTAGTAAGAAGGAGTTTTCTCACTCCACGTAAAGATGAGGGCGACAGCTGGTTGGGTAACAATATATTCCAGTCGACATGTACGATTGAAGGAAAATTTTGTCATCTAGTTATTGATCTTGGAAGTTGCGAGAATATTATTGATGAAGAGGTCGTGAAACGATTCAAGATGGAAACCAAGGCACATCCATACAAGCTTTCTTGGCTTAAGAAAGGGAATGAGGTAAAAGTAAACAAATGTTGCTTGATTTTTTTTTCAATTGGTAACAAATATAAAGATAAAATATGGTGTGAGGTTACTAGTATGGATGCTTGTCACTTGTTGTTGGGTCGTCCATGGGTGTTTGACAGGAAAAGTAGTCATGACAGTTATAAGAATACCTACAGTTTTTTATGGAACGACGTACGCATAGTACTTGTACCCAGTAAAGAGATTACACCTACACCATCTACTGTAGCTACCAATATCTTGTCGTTTAAGCAGTTTGAAGATGAGGTAGAAGATGCAGGTGGATTGTATGTTTTGATTGGCAAAGAAGAACAACAAGATAAAAGTAGTACTCACATTGCAACTCAACCTTTAATTAAGGAATTTATGGATGTTTTTCCTAACGAGTTGCCGGACGAGCTACCACCTCTCCGGGATATGCAACATCGTATTGATCTCGTTCCTGGATCAAGTTTTCCAAATAAAGCGCATTACAGAATGAGTCCTAAGGAGCATGAAGAACTTCGTCGTCAAGTGGAAGATTTGCTACAGAAAGGATTGATCCGACAAGTCTAAGTCCTTGTGCAGTACAGCCTTGCTGATTCCAAAGAAAGATGGAACGTGGAGAATGTATGTTGACAGTCGAGCCATCAACAAAATCACAGTCAAATACCGTTTTCCAATTTCAAGATTGGATAACTTGTTAGATCAGTTGTGTGGAGCAAAAGTGTTTAGCAAACTCGACTTGAAGAGTGGGTACCATCATTTCAGAATTCGTGAAGGTGATGAATGGAAGACTGCTTTTAAAACTTGAGAAGGATTATATGAGTGGCTGGTTATGCAATTCGGGTTGACCAATGCACCAAGTACATTCATGCGTATCATGAATCAAGTACTCTCGGTACTTTTGTGGTTGTTTATTTCGATGATATTCTTCTTTATTATGCTAACATGGACTTGCATGTTCAACATCTTCGAGAAGTGCTCTCAGTTCTACGTAGGGAGAAATTATTTACGGCCATCAAAAAGTGTTCATTAATGACAGATCGAGTTCTATTTCTCGGTTATGTCGTCACCAATGATGGAATCAAGGTAGATGAGTACAAGGTTGAAGTTGTGAGAAATTGGACTACACCTACTACATTACACGAGGTAAGGAGTTTCCATGGTTTCACTTTTTTTTACCGGTGCTTTATTCCCCATTTCAGCACCACTATGGCACTCATTACTGAATGCATGAAAGGAGGAAAGTTTTCATGGTATGAGGAAGATGACGAAGCCTTTGAAGCTATCAAGACAAAGGTGATAAATTGACCACCATTGGTGTTACATGATGTCAACAAGCCGTTTGAACTACCCTGTGATGCATCGAAGATGGGAATTGGAGCTGTTTTGAGTCAGGAAGGACGACTTGTAGCGTATTTCATTGAGAAGTTGAATGGTGCTAAGCTCAACTATAATATTTATGATGTGGAGTTTTATGCTATAGTTCAAGCCTCGAAGCATTGGCGTCACTATCTAATTCATAAAGAGTTCATTATGTTTTCTGATCATGATTCTTTGAATCACATCAACAGTCAAGAGAAGCTTTCTTCTAGACATGGTAAGTGGGCTGGTTATTTGCAAGAGTTCACTTTTGTACTAAAGCACAAAGCTGGGTCGCAGAATCAAGTTGCTGATGCCTTAAGCCGAAGGAGTATGATACTCAACACCATGCGAACTGAGGTAATAGATTTCGATTCATATTCTGACCATATTCTAACCGATCCGAAATTTAAGGAGATTGTCGATGATATTAGTTCAGGAAAACGAAGTAATTACCTTATGCATGAAGGATTTTTCTTCAAAGGTAACCAATTATGTATTCCTGATTCTAGTCTCCGATTGAAGATTATTAAGGAGTTACATGACTAGGGGCACATGGGAAGGGATAAGATTTTTCAACTTGTTTCGAAGTCATATTACTAGCCAACAATGAGGCATGAAATTACTAAATTCGTGGATAGTGTCGAATCTTTCAAGTTTCAAAAGGAAAAAAAACTAATGCAGGGTTGTACAAGCAATTGAAAGTTCTAAGTCAACCCTGGACAGATTTGAGCATGGATTTTGTATTGGGTTTACCTCGAACTCAGAGGGGACATGATTCAATATTTGTAATTGTTGACCGTTTTTCAAAAATGTCCAATTTTATTGCTTGCAAGAAGACTACTAATGCACTGAATCTAGTTGAATCGTTCTTCCGTGAAGTGTATCGTATACATTGACTGCCATGTTCAATTATTAGTGATTGAGACACAAGATTCCTTAGTAATTTCTGGAAAACCTTGTGGAATTAGCTAATACAAGGCTTAACTTCACTAGTGCGTATCATCCTCAAAGCGATGGCCAAATAGAAGTTGTGAATCGTTCGCTAGGTGATATACTACGGTGTATGGTCGGAGACAATACGAAGAGTTGGGATCAGAAACTTTGCCAAGATGAATTTGCATTTAATCGTTCAGTAAATCGTGTTCTAGGTATGAGTCCGTTCGAGGTTGTTTATGGCTACATTCCACGAATACCAGTAGATTTAGCACATGTTCCTGATCTGAAGAGAATTGAAGTTCGTGCCGAAGAACGTATGCAACCGTTGCAACAGGTTCACAAATTGGCTGAAGAACAGTTGCTTCGAGCTAATGAGAGGTATAAGGAGGCGGCAGATAAGAAACGCAGAGTTGTGGATTTTGCATTAGGAGATTTTGTGTGGGAAATATTGACAAAGGATATTTTTCCAGTTGGCGAGTATGATAAACTGAAGGCGCGCAAGATCGGTCCCTTGGAAATTTTCACGAAGATTAATCCTAATGTTTACAAGTTAAATCTTCCAAGTTACATCCGGACTTCTGATGTTTTATAATATCAAACACTTGGTGTCGTATAGTGGTGATAGTTTTGATGATGACCAAGAAAATTCGAGGGCGAATTTCTCTCAACCCCGGTAGAATGATGCAGAATTTGGAGGCTAAAGACCCGAGGGTCGTAATTTAGTTCAAGAGGGGTCCATATTGATTGGAAACGGGCCAACGATCAAGACATGACACGACTTCGTCTCATGGTCTTCAGACTATAGCCAAATTCCATCATTTAGGGCTTCAAATAGGCGTTTTTGCTATTTTAGGAAAGTTTTTGTTTTGTTAATAACTTCTTCGTTAGGAGTCCGTTTGGGTCGTTGTTTGTGGAAAATAATTTTATTTTATGAGTACTTTCATTATTTTTGGTCGACTAAAATTTGCCAAAAATAGCAAATTAGGGTTTGAGTCGGTTTAAGTTTTTTTTTTCATTCTTTATTGAATAGAAAGTTAGGGTTTTCCCCAAGTCTATAAAAGAGTCCTCCATATATTATTATAAGCAGTTGAATTTGATTAATAAGAATTAATTTCTTAAACTTGTACAAATTTAATCGATTATTATTTAAAGTCGGGAAACCGAAGTCTAAGTAATTATCGTTTTTCATAGTCGATATTCCTAGGAGTATTTGAAGTCTGAACAAAACCTCTCTTTTCTTTCTTTTCTTTATTATCTGTTGCATCAGTTGGTATCAGAGCAAAGTCGATGCTAGGGTTGATAAGATGCCACCAAGAGTAACAATCGGTCAGGGTCGAGGAGGAGGTCTAGAAGGTTTCATTCATGAAGATCTAGAGAAGAATTCATTGAAGATGTCCAAGGTTTGCTGGGTCGGTATAACCTTCGAAATGAAGAAGAAGATGATAACTCTAACCCTTTTTCTAGAGGGTATCAAGAAGGTAGAATAAATCAAGAAGAGGATTCTGATCGCTAGAAGGCAAGAATAAAAGTAGAGATCCCAGAATTTTATGGTGGTTTGGAACCGGAAGAGTTTCTCTCCTGGGTGAATACGGTTGAGGAAGTATTGGAATTCAAAGAAGTACCATATAACAAACGAGTTTCGTTGGTAGCGACTATGTTTTGTGGGAGGGATAATTCGTGGTGGCAACAACACAAGCTGCTATGCAGTCGCAAAAGAAAACAAAAGTTAGTATCATGGGAGAAGTTGAAGAAACACATGAGAATAGAGTTTATGCCACATAACTACATTGGACTGATGTAACAGCAGCTGCAAAACCTATGCAAGGGAGTACGTTTTATAGACGATTACACTAAAGAGTTTTATTGACTACTTTCTCTTAACGACTTGTCAGAGTCGTATGAGCAAAAAGTCACTAGATATATAGGTGGTCTCCCTCAACAATATAAGGTACACTCAACATGTTTGATTTCTGTTCAATTTCGGATGCTCATCATAGAACAAGGCAAGTAGAGAAACAAGTAGGTAGTAGAACCTTAAATTGGGGTATCAATGTGGAAGCATCTCCAGCAAGTAATCGTAGTACTTCAACACCTAATACTGCTTGTAAACTTAATTCTTCGTCAATACCAAATAAAAACCCAGTTACCACTTTTGGAGGTAGGTGTAATAAGTGCGGAGAATCTGGGCACAAATCCAGTGACTGTCAAAAAGCAGAACGAGTGAACAAGGTATTTTTCACTGAAAACGACCGTGAAGAAGATGGTTGGGTAACTGATTATGAAGAGGATCATGAGGATGATTATAATCCTGTTGATGAATTAGTTGTTGGAGATAAAGGAGTGAACTTTGTAGTAAGAAGGAGTTGTCTCACTCCACGTAAAGATAAGGGCAACAGCTGGTTGCATAACAATATATTCCAGTCGACATGTACGATTGAAGGAAAATTTTGTCGTCTAGTTATTGATCCTGGAAGTTGCGAGAATATTGTTGACGAAGTGGTCGTGATATGATTCAAGCTGGAAACCAAGGCACATCCACATCCATACAATCTTTCTTGGCTTAAAAAAGGGAATGAGGTAAAAGTAAACAGACGTTGCATGATTTCCTTTTCAATTGGTAACAAATATAAAGATAAAATATGGTGTGACGTTACTAGTTTGGATGCTTATCACTTGTTGTAGGGTCGTCCATGGGAGTTTTACAGGAAAAGTAGTCATGACGGGTATAAGAATACCTACAGTTTTTATGGAACGACGTACACGTAATACTTGTACCCAGTAAAGAGATTGCGCCTACACCATCTACTGTAGAAGCTACCAATCTCTTGTCGTTTAAGCAGTTTGAAGATGAGGTAGAAGATGCAGGTGAATTGTATGTGTTGATTTGCAAAGAAGAACAACAAGATGAAAGTAGTATTCACATTGCATCTCAAACTTTAATTAAGGAATTTATGGATGTTTTTCCTAACGAGTTTCCGGACGAGCTACCACCTCTCCGGGATATACAACATCGTATTGATCTCGTTCTTGGATCAAGCTTCCTAAATAAAACGCATTACCGAATGAGTCCTAAGGAGCATGAAAAAATTCGTCGTCAAGTGGAAGATTTGTTACAAAAAGGATTGATCCGACAGAGTCTAAGTCCTTGTGCAGTACAGCCTTGCTGATTCCAAAGAAAGATGGAACGTGGAGAATGTGTGTTGACAATCGAGTCATCAAAAAAATCACAGTCAAATACCGTTTTCCATCCCAGAATGGATGACTTGTTAAATCAGTTGTGTAGATCAAATGTGTTTAGCAAACTCGACTTGAAGAGTGGGTACCACCAGATCAGAATTCGTGAAGGTGATGAGTGGAAGACTGCTTTTAAAACTCGAGAAGGATTATATGTGTGGCTGGTTATGCCATTCGGTTTGACTTATGCGCCAAGTACATTCATGCATATCATGAATCAAGTACTCATACCCTGTATGGATACTTTTGTGGTTGTTTATTTCAATGATATTCTTCTTTATAGTGCTAACAAGGACTTGCATGTTCAACATCTTCGAGAAGTGCTCTAAGTTCTACGCAGGGAGAAATTATTTATGGCCATCAAAAATCATTCATGACAAATCGAGTTCTATTTCTCGGTTATGTCGTCACCAAAGATAGAATCAAGGTAGATGAGTCCAAGGTTGAAGATGTGAGAAATTTGGACTACACCTACTACATTACACAAGGCAAGGAGTTTCCATGGTTTCTCTTCTTTGTACCGGCGCTTTATTCCCCATTTCAGCACCATTATGGTACCCATTACTGAATGCATGAAAGGAGAAAAGTTTTCATGGTCTGAGGAAGCTGACGAAGCCTTTGAAGCTGTCTAGAAAAAACTGATAACTGCACCACTATTGGTGTTACCTGATGTCAGCAAGCCGTTTGAACTACACTGTTATGCATCGAAGGTTGGAATTGGAGTTGTTTTGAATCAGGAAGGACGACCTGTAGCGTATTTCAGTGATTAGTTGAATGGTGCTAAGATCAACTATAGTACTTATGATGCGGAGTTTTATACTATAGTTCAAGCTTTGAAGTATTGGCGTCACTATCTAATTCATAACGAGTTCATTATGTTTTCTGATCATGATTCTTTGAATCACATCAACAGTCAAGAGAAGCTTTCTTCTAGACATGGTAAGTGGGCTGGTTATTTGCAAGAGTTCACTTTTGTACTAAATCACAAAGCTGGGTCGCAAAATCAAGTTGCTGATGCCTTAAGCCAAAGGAGTATGATACTCAACACCATGCGAACTGAGGTAATAGATTTTGATTCATATTCTGACCATGTTCTAGTCTTTGATTGAAGATTATTAAGGAGTTACATGACGAGGGGCACATGGGAAGGGATAAGACTTTTCAACTTGTTTCAAAGTCATATTAATGGCCAACAATAAGGCGTGAAGTTTCTAAATTCGTGGATAGATGTCGAATTTATAAAGTTTCAAATTGAAAAGCAACTAATGCAGAGTTGTACATGTCATTGAAAGTTCTAAGTCAACCCTGGACAGATTTGAGCATGGATTTTGTATTGGGTTTACCTCGAACTCAGAGGGGACATGATTCAGTATTTGTAGTTGTTGACCGTTTTTCAAAAATGTCCAATTTTATTGCTTGCAAGAAGACTACTAATGCACTGAAGGTAGTTGAATTGTTCTTCCGTGAAGTGTATCGTCTACATGGATTGCCACGTTCAATTGTTAGTGATCGAGACACAAGATTCCTAAGTTATTTCTGGAAAATCTTATGGAAATTAGTTAATACAAGGCTTAACTTCAGTAGTGCGTATCATCCTCAAAGCGATGGCCAAACAAAAGTTGTGAATAGTTCGCTGGGTGATATACTACGGTGTATGGTCGGAGACAATCCGAAGAGTTGAGATCAGAAACTTTGACAAGCTGAATTTGCATTTAATCGTTCAGTAAACCGTAGTCTGGGTATGAGTCCGTTCGAGGTTGTTTATGTCTACAATCTATGAGCACTAGTATATTTAGCACATGTTCCTGATATGAAGAGAATTGAAGTTCGTGTCGAAGTACGTATGCAACAGATGCAACAGGTTCAAAAATTGGCTGAAGAACATTTGCTTCGAGCTAATGAGAGGTATAAGGAGGCGGCAGATAAGAAACGCAGAGTTGTGGATTTTGCAGTAGGAGATTCTGTGTGGGAAATATTGACAAATGATCTTTTTCCAGTTGGTGAGTATAACAAACTGAAGGCGCGCAAGATTGGTCCCTAGGATATTGTTGCGAAGATTAATTCTAATGCCTACGAGTTAAAGCTTCCAAGTCACATCCGAACTTCTGATGTTTTTAATGTCAAACTTGGTGCCGTACAGTGGTGATAATTCTGATTATGACCAAGAAAATTCGACGGCGAATTTCTCTCAACCCGGGAGAATGATGCAGATGAGCAGGCTATAGTCTATTTGGAGGTTAAAGACCCGAGTGTCGTAATTTAGTTCAAGAGGGGTCCATATTGATTGGAAAGGGCCAACGATCAAGGCATGACACAACTTCGTCTCATGGTCTTCAGACTTTAGCCAAATTCCATCATTTAGGGCTTCAAATAGGCGTTTTTGCTGTTTTAGGAAAGTTTTTGTTTTGTTAATAACTTCTTCGTTAGGAGTCCGTTTGGGTCGCCATTTGTGGAAAATAATTTTATTTTATGAGTACTTTCATTATTTTTGGTCGACTAAAATTTGCCAAAAATAGCAAATTAGGGTTTGAGTCGGTTTAAGTTTTTTTTTTCATCCTTTATTAAATAGAAAGTTAGGGTTTTTCCCCAAGTCTATAAAAGAGTCCTCCATATATTATTATAAGCAGTTGATTTTGATTAATAAGAATTAATTTCTTAAACCTGTTCAAGTTTAATTGATTATTATTTAAAGTCGGGAAACCGAAGTCTAAGTAATTATCGTGGTTCATAGTCGATATTCCTAGGAATATTTGAACAAAACCTCTCTTTTCTTTCTTTTCTTTATTATCTGCTGCATCCATAGTGTATATTTTTCAACAATAAACAATTATCACATTCTACCACAAAAATCAAATGAATATATTCCTCAAAATAAGCGAACGATGGCGTACATATATTGTGAATGGAATAAAACTATTCTAATAACTTCACAAGGCCATCTTCATATTTTTATTTTCTACTACCTTGGTCATAGTAAAAGAAAATACGTTAAAATAAAAAATTGATAATGTCTCTTTTACTTAGAAAAAAGAAATATTATCTTATTCTCTATCAGTAAAAATTTTATGGACCAAGATGAAATCCGTTCATGTAAGTTTAGTTATGATCTTAATTTTTTGATTGGCAAAGATTATATCACCAAAAAAGAAGTTGATAAGAATGTACTAAATGTGACAAAAAATTTACAGTAAACTGCTTTCCTAAGGAGTAAAGAGGTATAAAGTGCGCATTATGCCAATATGGTCCATAACCAGACTATAAAAGACCCTGCATATTCTTTACATACCAATTCCCATGTGAAAAATTGATTCTCAATTGTAAGGATAGACTCACATAAAACTTATGGGTGGTCATGACCATCCAAGATTTTGGGTATTACAAAGGAAATATTGGTATATTTGATCCTATAATATTTTCTAAAATGCTTTATACGGTCCTTCCAAGAAATTTTAAGAAAGCTTTTCTTTTTAAGTTGCATTACGTTCATAATCAATTCCAGTTGAGTAGTTTTTAACTTTTTTTTTTTTTTTTTTGCAGATTTAGAAGAAAAATAAAATTAGACACTGTTTTAATACCTAAAAATTAAAAAGATATTTTTTTAATATTAAAAATTGGGTGCCCAATCTTTTTTATCTTTTAATAAACTAGTTTTTACAACAGTTTGTTAGAATACCCTTTTTTATCTTTTGATAATTATAAAATATTCTTACGGTTTTTCTTCTACCATTATCACCGTTTTTATCATCTTTTAGATCCGTTTTATCCAACTATAAGCGGCCTTTAATGGCGTTTCTCTATCTGACAAGTCGTGTTTTCCAAGATAGTTTCAGATAGGGCCAGACTTTCATATATTAATTTGTTAAAGTGGATCCGTTATAATTAAAGATATTCTTCAGTTAAAACGAATTTTTTAACGTTCGTTATTATGCTCTTCTGAGCCTTCACCTCCAAAAGCATACAAAAACCTTTAGTCAAAGTTTTAACCCAAAGTTCGAATTCCATGTCAACTTTATCTTCCATCAAAATTTATTCCCTCTTATATCATACGGTAGAAAGTCGCAATTGTTTTCCCGTTTTATATGAAAATCAGGTAGAAAGTCGTAATTGTTTTCCCGTTTTATATGAAAATCAGATTAATTATGTAAACATAAATACGCCTATTATATGACGCGTTATTAATATGGATGATACACCGTATCAAATACTAAAGGATACGTGTATTATTAAAGTTAATGTATTTTGGATAAATGCTCAACACGTGTTATTTTACACGTTCTACATAACATGCATTTGGTGTATAAATACCCTCTTTAAGTATCATTTTATGTACGCTTAGAAAAGAAGTTATAAATTATATTCTCACTTTTTTATGTCTTTAATGCTTCTACTTAATAGTTTATAGGTTAAATCTTTAATTAATGAACTAGATCATATGCATAAGATATTATAACATTATATATATATTACTATCATTATAAGCTATATTATTATAAATTATAACACGCATAAATTGTTCGTTTATACCTATCAACTCACTGGATTTAATTGTATATTGGAACTGTTAGCTAGATAAAGAACATTGCTTACAGGAAAGAATAAAAAAAATTCTCTTTCTCTTTACATATTTAATTTGTTTTTTTTCCACTAATATCAACGTAGATCCTTGTATTGTATATCTAACTTGATTGATCAAGTTAAATCAAGTCATGTAAACAAGATGTCAACTTAAAGAATATTAGACCCAAATTTCATCTAACATTATATATATATATAGTCGCTTTTAAATGTGCGACTGATGTTGATCAAGATACGTGAACTCATGGTATTGGGATATGATCTTTAAATTTTGGTCATCCTGCACCATTTGTGATACGTATATTAAAAATGACTTATATTGAAATTATTTATTCCATTTTTAAATTTAAACAAATATTTAAATTTTTACTGCGTTTGTTATTTTCTTTATTAATTAAATAATAATATAAGATTTTACCGTATTATTTTTGGATGACGTAGAAAATAATTTTCTTCGTTGTTTTCGCCATTGATTTTTGTGGTATATAGTTTGACTTGAATTTAGAGAAGAAATATATGTGTCGTATAAATGCTATGACGGGCAATAAGGAGAACGACAATTTTTTGGGCCCTTATGTGTTTCCACTAACTTTACGATATGCATAATATATGCGCCTTTTATTTTGACAAGCTTTAAAATGCTAGTGCATATTATGCACATTGTATATGTTATGACGACATCAACGAGAGTTACGTATTTTAACCGCGCCATGTAGATATAAAAACGTCGAGCAATAATGAGTGTTGCACTTCTTTAAATGATATTAAGAGATCAATATCTAGTCTTCTCGTCGCGTAAGCTATTACCGAAAATCACAAATTTGGGGAATTAAATTTGAATTAGTGCCTATGCAAATAAGTCTACTTTTGACAAAATTGATAGGCACGACAAATGAGGAAAATGTGTAATGTGGTAGGCGTATTTAAATATGGGAGCCACAATGAGTTTTTCGGGTTCAGAAACCTGATAAGCACCATACCACTTAAAGTGGAAAACTACGGGACGGTAGTGTAATTATTGTTTGAATAACCATATTTGAGATCGGTAAAGCTCTGCTATCGTTGTGACATAAAAGACATGGTACTTGCACCTGGAGTGTCGTTCATAATTTTTAATCTTTATCGGTCGTCTTGGAAGGACTAGGCTGATATTGAGATAGTGTCTATGTTCACAGTAAACGAGGGAGAAAACCTGATCAGTTCTCTCCTGGGTCACGTGTTCTCGTGTTAGTACTCAGATGCTACCTTGATAGTTAGAATAATGTGGAACTGAAAGTTCTGTTGATAAGACATTCCCGCCTAGATCGGGGGGAGAATCGTCAATAATGTTGGTTAATTCCAATTGTGTCTCATCTAAATTTCGACACCAATAAATGCCTAAGGTGTTGGAGATCACTCTGTTGCTAGATTTAGCAGGAGTACGCTAGTTAGATTCGACATAAACTAAAGTCCTTGCAAGGCATGCCATGAAATCGCAACGATTTTTTCGTCCGAAAACATGCTTACAAGCTAGACGAAAACCTCTTGTACGGGGTATGCTAATCTAGTCTGATAACATCCATATTCTCTTTGAGTTATGGGTTGATATTTCCTGACGAGGAGTAAATCCTAAAATTTGCATTGATATCTCATGAGAAGAATATCCGCATAATAAAATTTAGTACCAATGGATTAAAATATCTTCATACTCTAGAGAATAATTGTAAGATCATTATTAATTGATTGTTAAACTGATTGTCGATGATATTCAGAGTAGTTACTGAAATCATTGTGGATCAATATCCCTCTTTGCAAAGGAATTATCGACAAAGTTTATATTATTGGCAAATATGGACCTTGATCCATATTGAGTTGTTTTCTTGCTTGTATACGCTTTTTGGACCTTAGTTCTAGCATCAGTTGCAAAATTTGATGCTTATCAGAAGGCGTGATGAGAAAATTAAGTTCGCTTGTTATACAACACCAACCCATTGACAACGAGTTTCCACAGACAGGACTCGACATATCACCTGAGTGGTAACGATGTATCTATACTCATATAGCTTTTAAATGAAACTTTTATAAATTTTTGATGATGTATCATTTTGGTAATGCACTGGGCATTAATGGTGAGTAATTTTATTATTCATTTGCATTTATTGAATGATTTAGTTGAATCATTCATAAAGAAATTGAACTTATTACTCATAAAAACATTGGCATGTTTTTGTTTGAAGGCGTGCTGCTTTATATGATGCTCCATTGCGAGTGTTATTATAACAAGATTTGAAATTTTATGAGAAAGTATTCCCACCATTAGGGGGAGGAATGGCTACCTCCTGAAAAACGACGTGAAGTATCCTTGTTTGCACAAAGATAAACCAGGATGTATCTCATATTGTTGTTATAAGAAATAAAAGACATATAGAAGATTTAATATCTTCAGAAATTGTAAATCAAGTTGCTCTCTCGAGGTGAACCGATTGTAGTAGCAAGTGTGTCATTTGAAACACACCACAAGCATGGATGGATAGTTGATTCAAACTATTCTGCTCCACTTGAAAAGAAAGGACTAATCACAATCATTGAACGATAATGCTCTCGAAGAGACTATCAAAGGTAGATGTAATTTCTCTGATTTTTTCTTGATAAGAGAAAGTCTATGCAAAGTCTATAGAACCTCAACATGAGGGAATTTCTATAACGGATGCATGCAACAGAGAAATAAATGATCATAATAAAATGATTATTGGTGACATACTCAAAGTATCCACTGATACTGCCATAGATGATGTTGATGTTAAACCGGGGAATGTCATCGACGGAATGATTAGTAAGCTGGAAAGGAAAGATTCAAGCAGAAAAATATTTTATCGTAAAAATGCTGCAATCTGAACACTCAGTAATGTGTGTTATACTTGGAAAGAAACAGGTGTTTGCAGTCCTGACATCCGAAAATATAGGTCCTATGGCTACATTGGGTGTTTGCTTATAGTGAGAAAAGTGAAGTCAACTAATGGAACAAATTCTTTGGCAGAACCTTGAGATGGATTCCAAAGAAGTATATTCACTGCATTAGATGCAAATATCTTTCCAGTATCTGATTAATTATGGTAGTCCTTTAAGGACTCGACGTGCATCTAAAAGACGTAGTTACTACGCATCTGTCTAAAAGATAAGATACAGATATCTGCATGAAAATTCGTGAATATTTTCATCTATTAGCAGAATTACCATGTCATATAAAGCTTAATTGAGCCTTGCATAGATTGAAATTATTTAGGAAAATATGGTACAATTGTCTAAATGAATATTCATTAAGTTGGGAATGTGTGAACCATCTCATGTGCCAAAAAGCTCTGCATTTACTAGATTTGATGAATACAATATCATTTTGATTGGAACTCCTGAAGAGTTCCAAATCACAAAAATGCTTAAAGTAGGAATTTGGGATGAAAATATCAGTAAAACAAGGTTTCAATCTGTCGATTGAGCATTATATCTGGGGTTCCGTTAATTTCATCAACCTTAAAGGTTTAGACATGTTTAAATGGACAAACTAGCACATTACAGTTGTGTGATCTCTTACTTTTAAGATTGATCGGTTTACATCTCAACAAAGGAAATGTATCACTCTCTGGTATGTGTTACACCAAAGATGTGTAAATGTACAACAGCTGAAATATGCTATAATACTTGATATTGGGTTTTTCGTAATCATGTAAGCCTGGTTCTACCCAGTACCAATATCGAGACATTGGTCCAAAGAAAACTCTCTCATCTTTGTAGTACCACTATACTTGAACTTTTGTATAAAAGATTGCAGAACGTCTTCCATACAGAAACCTAATCAGGTTGTTTAAGTTTTGATTTTTTTTGGCAAGTTTGTTAAGGAAACAAAATAATTTCATAGCTAATGGTCTTGTA
The DNA here is from genome assembly GCA_023531435.1 of Papaver californicum. Lineage (NCBI taxonomy): Eukaryota > Viridiplantae > Streptophyta > Magnoliopsida > Ranunculales > Papaveraceae > Papaver > Papaver californicum. Next base: position 1,665,847 of record JAJJMC010016440.1, read on the forward strand.
GTAGAGGATACTTGTTCTTCCTCCGATCGATTACAATTGTTTAGACAAAGCTAGTGGAGAATGAAAAGATGGCACAAACAGATGATCATTAAGAAATTGCATAGAGGAAAATCAGAAAAAAATTCTCGGAAACTGCTGAAGACACTACAAGATGCTTCGTGGTCTCTATGCATTATCTGGCACAATGATCAACTGAGAATGCTTCTCATAAGGGGGAGTAAAGGCCGTAAAATACTATGGATATTGGGCATGTTGAACTTTTTTGCAGTGTACTCTTTTTCCTTAGTCAAGGTTTTTTCCCACTGGGTTTTCCTTGTCAAGGTTTTAATGAGTTATGCGAGTTCACTGTTATCCACAGTTATGAAATGTTGTACTTTTTTTCCTTCGTCCTGGCTTTTGTCCCTCTGGGTTTTTCCAGACAAGGTTTTAGCGACGCAACATTTGCGGATCCAACACTATTCTGAGAACTCATGTTTTCCTAAGTTCAGGTTTTTCCCTCTGGATTTTCCCGGCGAGGTTTTTAATGAGATAACTACTTAGAATGGTGATAATCATCTGAAGCGATGTATATATCCATAAAATTCTTTGAATTGCGGTTATCAGATAAAACGTCGATATATTTAATTCAGATTCTTACATCACATGATTTTTCCTGATAAGATTTTAACGAAGCATATTTCTCCGAAATTATTTTATTCCCGCCATCTCCAGAAGAAAAACGAGGCTAAAAATTTTAGAACGGTGATCATCCAAGGGGGATATTACATGACGTGTTATTAATGTGGATGATATACCGTATCAAATACTAAAGGATACTTGTATTATTAAAGTTGATGTATTTTAGACAAGTGCTTAGCACGTGTCATTTTACACGTTCTGCATAACATGCATGTGGCCTATAAATACCCTCTTTTAAGTTTCATTTTATGTACGTTTAGAAAAAAGTTACGAATAATATTCTCACTTTTCTATCGGTCTTTAATGATTCTACTTAATAGTTTATGAGTTAAATCTTTAATTTATGAACTAGATCATATGCATAAGAAATTATAGTACTATATACTCCCTCCGTTTCAGGAAAAAAGTTATTTTCTCTTTAAATTTTTGTTCCAACAAAAGAGTTACTTTCATTTTTAATATAACAAACTTTCAAAACTACCCTTATTATTTTAAGAAATGTTATTATTCTCGTCATAAAGATATATGTAGTATTAAACTTTTTGTTAGGGTAAATTTGGAAATAAATTACAAAAGTTATTCTCTCTCATCTTGCCTTAACAATTATGCAAATAGGAAAAGTAACTCTTTTCCTGAAACGGAGGGAGTATATATTACTACATTATAAGATAAAGTACTATTGTAAATTATAACAATGCCATGTATTTCTGATACATAGACTCATAGATCGTGCTCATCCTGTCGGATGTTTTATATGTACATATTATACTATGTGCATATATATTATGTTGTATATGTATGTTAATTTATTATTGTGACCTCAAACAGGAGAGGATATACGATTGTAAAAAAGAGCGTGTAAAAAAAGTCATGTCCATTCTAAGGGGTGCAAAATGGACTTATGAGACCTATTTACATTAAAAAAATAACAAAAAGGATGTTATTGGGCTTGGAAGCTAGCTAAGCATGGTGTGCAACTGAACCCTTCCTCTAAGCTAGCTCCGCCCCTGACCTCAAGTAACTTGATCCTTAAATACAATAAAATGTTTTCGTGAATCTAATAATGCATATTTGGACTGAAAGATATGTTTTTGTCTAGATGAAACCAGTTTTATTCTTCATATTTTGACAATCAACATGTTTTCGCCAGGATAAAACCAATCCAAACCTGGACGAAGTTACATCCAGCATATTCTGACTATAAATTTGTTTTCGTCTAAATGAAACCATTCTAAACCTGGATGAAACAAAAAAAAACATGTTTTCGTCATGATGAGACCAGTTTCATCCTTCATATTCTAACAAAAAAAACATTTTTATCATCTTGCATGTCATGATAAAATTATATGAATTTATCAACAAATAACTTTATAAACTATTTTTAGTAAAGTTTTCAAAACAACCGACCTGCAGTTAAGATATATATACAAAGATTAATCCAAACATAATTTAAATTTTTATAAATGTATGCAAAGATAAAGTTTTATAAACACGAAACTTAGACAAATTACATTAATAACTTTTTTAGCGATATAGTCTTAGTTGTCGAAAGGTTTTATTCCCTTCCTTGAAACCAATTACATCCTAGTTTAAACCTAGATGAAACCAATTTCAACTAAATCTAAAATACGAGGTAATTGATTTCATCGTATTTTAAACCTGGATGAAACCAATTTCAAGCAAATCTAAACCATGTGTACCCAAGTACATCAAATTTATACTAGGATTAACCCAAGTTCTACCAAGTTTAACATATTTACCCAGATTCATCCCATTATATAGAAAGAATTAATACCCATATTTACCTAGATTCATCCCATTTTACATAAAGAATTAATAACAAATTTTGGGAGAAAATAATACCTTTTGCTGGAGATACCATTGTGTCATACCAATTTAGATAAACTGTTAAAAAAAAAATCAACTAGTTGTTAGTTCAAATAAAATCAATTAATTAGGAAAAAACACAATTTGGGAGAAGTTTCCCGGGTTTCATAATTCATTAACCAAAAATTCATGTTTGTTAATCAGATGAAACCAATTTCATAATCAACGAAAAAATTAAGAATATGTACCTGGATTAATCTTAAAGAACAATATCAAACCGATTTCTAGGGTTTTATAATCATTAAAAAAATCATAGCAAACCTAAAAATCAATAGATAGAGATAGTACAATAACTACCATTATGGTGGTGGTAGTCATTTTGGTTGATATCGTGGTGGTCGTGATGATGGTGGTGGCTAAGAGACGAAGGTTAAGTGTAAACGAAGGTGATGGTTGATTCAATGATGTCGTTTTGTGGTGGTGATGGTAGAGAAAGTTTGTTGTATATATATGAAGGAAAGGGTGATGTCGATGAGTTTTTTTTTGTGGTAATGGTGAAGATGGTTTGGATATTGATGGAGAGGGTGATCGTGAGGGTTATAATGATAGTGATGTCAATGATTTTTATGTAGAAAGAAGGAGGAAAACGATCAGGAATGAAACAATCATTTTATTTAGAGGTATAATAGTCAACATGAGTATAATATGGAAACCTTCCATTTAATCCAACTCATTTTTTTAGCCATCCACTATAACCTATTTTAAAGGTTTTTGGGTATATGACCCATTTTTGTTCATGATTCTCGTTAAATTGTTATAAATTTCCTTAAATTTTAAATTTTAAATTTAACAATTTTAAAGTATTTCATACAATATTTTTCAAATTCTAACTTACCGAATTTTCATAAAAAAAAAGATAAAGAATTAGAAAGTGTCTATTTATTTATTAAAGAAAATAAAGGATGAATAAATCAGAGAAAATTACATATCTTGTATGATGGTTTGTTCCACAAAAAACGGTGGATACTTAAACCATGTAACAAATGAGTTTCTTAGACGATCGAATTTAGCTATTAAGTCAGCCATGTTATTAACAAGTCTATCAATGTGCTTAAAACACCAATCATCTAATTGATTTAAACAAAAACAGTAATGCTTCAACTATCCATCTAAACTGCCAGGAAATATTTTGACCCTTTCTATTGACAAATTTAACCAGATTTTCACAATCTGATACAAAAATCACATTCCTATGTTAGTAAATTCCTTTATACTAAATTCAGTCCAACTATACATTGTACCAAAAAAAAAGCGATAAATTTTAAGCTTTGACAGCACGAAAAACTCAAACACATAATAGAGCATCGAAACAAATTCATAATGAGACATCACAGTATATTAATTAGTTAGATTATGGTTTTAATCTCAAAATATTTTTTTTGTCATCGTATCTGGCTAATATAAATTTCTTTACTACTCCCTCCGTCCCAGGAAATGAGTTACCATCACTTTTTCCCATATGATAAACAGTCACAACGACCAACATTCATATCCATGGTAGCTTACATCACTAGTAGTACTACTCTACTATCCATAGAAACTCTTACTTCTCCAGTTACTATTGCAAGAATAGAAAAATCATCTATACGTATCGTTAAAACCCCATTTCACAACTGATACAAAAACATGATTCAAAACAATGGATTCAGGTAGGTTACTTGCCTACAGAAAACCCAAAACCCCCAGGATTGATTGATTGTTGTTACGATCTTCTTTGAGAATCATTCTTCATTCTTCGATTACTGTAAAGCCTTGAATATAATCTACTAGAGAAATATTACTTGTTCATACCCTAGTCTTCCTAGAGAAGTAATGGAATAGAAAATAGCTTTTGTGTAAACCTTGCGGCTATTTCACATATCCCAAATAAAAATAACTTAAACTCTTATATATGTGGGTAGGGAAGTGGAGGAAGTGGTGGTAGTTATCCGTAAACTACTCAGGGAAATGGAGGAAGTGGAGGTAGTTATTCCTAATATATGCGGGCATATAAGTAGATTTGGTCATGGGTCAAGATACCTAACTTGACCCACCAACCGACGAAATACTAACATCTCCCACTTGCACGCATATGGTATAATAATCTCTGTGTCACATTACCAAACTCTTCATACTGGATATAGGGTGTGCGACCTCATGAGCATTACACAAATGGCAGGAGCACAATGATTAAGTTTTCACCAAACTAACCAAAGTACATCACTTACTAACTTCTCGTTTTCACCTCAGATATTTTGATTACACCTGATGCAATACTCTTAATCCCTCTAAGAAGCAGTATTGCACCCACACATATAAATTGTATTCATGATTTTCGACAGACGAAAAATGCTGGCCATCAATGAATTACAATTCATGGTGTATCATCAAATTGTCTTCCAAGGAATTCTTATCAGTCCAGGGGTAAAATAATTGGATCGTACTAGACATGTATCATATTACGGAAATTTGCACCGTACTAGAAAACATGCTAAAGTAGCATCATTAAGTCTCATATTCATGACATAAACCCAAGTCAAAGGGGTAAAATAATTGGATATTAATCTAGTGGCTCAAACAAAGATGAAGCGGGGAATCATTCATTGCTCTCACATACGGTTGACTTAGCACATGCATTATATGCATGCTATGGCGTTTCTCCCACTCAAATGGGCATGTCCTATGTTTTAAAAACATACGCTATACAGATCTTAGTCTAGTCGCTACAAAGCTCCTAACCTGAATTTCTAACCTAGTTACTCTCATAGCGACTGTTAAAAAAATCACATCTGGCTTTATAACAGGCTTTAATAAGTGGTGGCCAAACTTAATGATTGATCTCTTTGAGATCTCATCTTAGACATACTAAGGCGAATTGTACAATTTAAAAACAATCAAAATACTATTACAAAAACAGTTCATTTTCGAAACACAAATTCCAAAAAAAAATTATTTTCTTTTGTCTCATCTTGCTCGCTATACCAAGCGCCAAAACGAATCACCTGTGTGAGTAGGCCGATTCTTTCCTGCAGACAATTTCAATAAAGATGTACACTTAAAAGTATATATGAATTCTGTAAAACACATTTAATCAAGAAAACAATCAACATTCATTCATTCAAAAAATATTAATAATGTCATCAAACATAAATCAAATGTTCTAAATATCAGATCCTACTCAATCCTATGTTTTCTACATGAGATTGGAAAATAACTCTCGGTATTAGCTTGGTCAAAGGGTCACCAAACATCTTATTCGTGGAGATACATCTACGAACAACTTTTCTTTGTGCAACTATATCATGTATTAAATGGAATCGGCTACCAATATGTTTGGTTTTTCCATGGTATTTGGGATCCTTCACATATGCAAGAGATGATGTGCTATCACTATGAAGAAACACCGACTCCTTTTCATTTCCATAGAACCAAGATTCTTAAGAAATCTCCTTAACCAGATAGCTTCTTAGACAGTTGTTGCAAGTGCAACATACTCTGCTTCCATAGTAGATAGAGAAATACAATTTTGCTTCTTATTACACCAAGTGACTGCACCACCTCTAAGTTTAAAAATATATCATAAAGTAGACTTACACTTATCTTTGTCGTTGCCCCAATCGGCATCACTAAATCCTTTGAGTCTAATATCTTCACCATGGTAACAAAAAGGAAGATCATAAGTCCCTTTAAGATATCGAAATATCCATTTGACAGCTTCCAATGATCTAGTCCAGGGTTACTTTGGTAACGGCTCACCATACCCACTGTAAAACTTATGTCAGGTCTAGTAAACAACATATCATATATTAGACTCCCAACCGCAGATGCATAAGGTACTTTGGACATATAATTCTTTTCTTCTTCATTCTTTGACATTGATCTTTACTTAGGATTGACGCCTCCATATGAGTGTCGATAGGTTTGCAATCATGCATTCGAAAACATTCGAGAATCTTCTTTATGTAAGTCTCTTGAGACAAACTAAGAATTTTTCTTGAGCGATCTCGTGTGATCTTAATACTTAATACATAATTAGCTTCACCAATGTCCATTATTTCAAAATTAGAGGACAACCACTTTTTAGTGGCGACAATACCTTTGAGATCATCACCAGCTAATAGAATATCATTGACATACAATGCTAGGATAAGAATACTTTCCTTGGATCGTTTAATGTACACTCAATGGTCTTCCTCGATCATCTCATAACCAACATAGGTGATAGACTGATGGAAACACATATACCATTGTCTAGACGATTGTTTAAGGCCATAAATAGAACGTTTGAGACGACAAACTTTACGCTCTTGTCCCTTGACCTCAAAACCCGTTTGTTGGGACATGTAAATCTCTTCGTCTAGGTATCCATTGAGAAATGCAGTTCTAACATCCATTTGGTACAATTTTAATCCAAATGTGCAACTATAGCAAGCATGATGGGAATTGAGGCAAACCTCACCATAGGGGAAAATTTTCCTCATAGTTTATACCCTCCTGTTGGGTATATCCTTTCGCTACTAGGCGATCCTTGTATTTTACAATGAACCATCTGATTTGCGTTTAATTTTATAGACTCATTTGTTTTCAATAGTCTTTCTCGCAGGCGGAAGGTCAACATAATCCCAAACTCCATTGTCTTTTTGATTTTATTTTATTCTGCATACTAACAATCCATTTTTCGCTTACAGGTGAGGAACACACTTCTTTGTAAGAGGTATGTTCATCCTCAATACTCGCAGCACACATTAATATTCCCCCTTCAATCTCAGAATAACGACGAGGTACTTTTTGACGCTTACTTCTGCGTGGTTCAAGATCTTGGGGCTCTGGTGGTATACTACCACTAAGATGAAGATCACTCCTAATATCTTCAGCGACTATAGGTTGAGAAACTAATTCCCTACCCTCGTTAGAAGATGGTAAGATGTCAATATTCTCTTCTATTTCAAAGAGTTCTAAGTCCTTGTTAAGGTCACTGATGCGAGGAAAATCATCTTCAATGAAAACAATATCTCTGGACTCTACTTCAGTCATTCCTCCACTTGGATGTTCACCATACATCACATAACCTTTTGAGCAATCAGAATACCTTACAAACATAAGCTATCTTGCACTAGGTCCTAGTTTCCCATAAACATGAGAAGTGTTATGAAAAAAACCAGTTGAACCCCATGGAAGCAAATTCCCTAAATTGGGTTTTTCGCCTTTCCAAAGTTCATATGGCGTAGTAGGAACTGAATGTGATAGCACACAATTCAAAATGTAGGTTGCAGTCATAATTGCATCCCCCTAGAAAGATATTTGGAGGTTGGCCTGCGTCATCACTTATCTAACCATATCCAATAATGTTATATTCCTTCGTTTTGCAACACCGTTTTGCTGCGGAGTATATTGAATAACAAGCTGCCTAGTTATACCCTTAATCTCACAAAATTCCTCGAACATATCATAAAAGTATTCGCGTCCACGGTCAGCATGAAGAGTTTTCAAACTCTTCTCAGTTTGATTTTCAACCTCTGCTATGAAGCGCTTGAAATAATCCAAGGCTTCATAGCGATGAGCGATCAAGTGTACATAACCAAATCGCGTATAATCGTCAATAAATGTAAGAAAATACGAATAACTATGTCTAGCTTTCACATTCATAGGTCCACAAATATCAGAATGTACCAACTCAAGAGGTTGAGTAGAACGTTTGGCCTTAACAAAAGGCTTTCTACAAGCTTTGCCTTCTAGACAAGGTTCATATACAAGTAAGGAGACTTTAGCGAGTGAGCCAAGATGGCCTTCTCGAGCTAACCGAGTCATCCTATCTTGCCGATGTGGCCTAGTTTAGCATGCCAAGTCATACAATCAATAATATTACTACTACTAGCATTAGTCACTAAAGCATCAAAATAAATATAATTAAATAAATCTAATTTAAAGAAGTTATTACTTAAATTACCATGTCCAAATAAAATATCATCCAAAATGATGTCCAATCTACCGTCTTCAACTTTAAAAGAATATCCAAAACTAAGAAGTGCAATAACTGAAAGTAGATTATGATGAATCCCAGGTACGTAAATGTAACACCCATATTTTTGACAAAGGGGTAAAATAGTAATTTTATATATCAAGGCCTAAACGGTCACTCATGGGTAAAATAATAATTTTACACACCAGGGGTAAAACTTCACTCAGGAGTAAAATAGTAATTTCATATATCCGAGACAAAATGGTCACTCAGAGGTAAAATAATAATTTTACACATCAGAGCTACAACAGTCACCCAGGGGTAAAATAGTTATTTTACCAAAAGTCGAGGATGCATGGTTGAGGATGTATCGTTCTATGTAGCTTATCCGAGAAAGCATTATAGTGCTAAAACACTATTATGCCGTGATGCATACTCGAGAATGCATCACTAGAAAGTGCAGTAGATGAATGTCCCCTCCCCTCCTTATCTCTAC
>JAJJMC010016440.1:1674855-1721582 GCA_023531435.1 Papaver californicum
AAAGTGCAGTAGATGAATGTCCCCTCCCCTCCTTATCTCTACTTGTAGAAATGCTAGTAAGACAGATATAGGGAGGAAATGTTGGTTGGAAAAATTCATGAAGCATACCCGAGAATGCAGTATAGTGCTAAGACACTATTATGCCGTGATACATGCTTGAGAATGCATCACTGACCCAATGTTGCATACCCGAGAATGCATTATAGTGCTAAAGCACTATTGTACCGTGATGTATGTCTATAATGCATCACTGACCCTATGTTTCTTACTCGAAAACGCATTATAGTACTAAGGCACTATTATGCCGCGGTTCATGCTTGAGAATGCATCGCTGACCCTGTGTATCTTACCCGAGAATGCATTATAGTGCCGAAGCACTATTATGATGTGACTCATACTCGAGAATGTATCACTAGAAAGTGAAGTTGATGAATGTCCCCTCCCCTCCTTATCTCTACTTGTAGAAATGTTAGTAAGACATATATAGGGAGGAGGTGTTGGTTGGAAATCGATGAATCTTACCCGAGAAGGCTTACCCAAGGAAGCATCCATGTTGCTATGTAACTTACCCTAGAAAGCTTGAATGATACTTAGCATCATTCATCCGTGTTGCTTACTCGAGAATGCATATTTGCATACTAAAAGACATTAGTTATGCACAAGATGGTGCGTACCTTAATAAAAGTTTCTTGGCCTATACTGACTAGGCTTTGCTTGGCCTTTATCCTTGCTACATAGGTTGGAAATTATTGGACGCGGATTTTGTATGCTTAAGTATATACTTTCGAAACGATTGACCCTTAGTATCGATTTTGGCTTTCCGTTAATAGACTTGAGTTGCTTGTCTCATTCAAAATGACCTATTGGATGAACTACAGTCATGCCTGATCCCTTCAAGGTACATGTTGGGTACGAAGGCAGCCGCAATGCAACGCATTGAGGTGCGGCATCTTGTCGCTCATATCATCTAATTTGGAGATTGCGACGCTTAGGTAACTCATATCATCTGACTCGACAATGCTAGGCAAGATATGATTGTTACCGCACTTGATGAGGTAGTTGCATTCCATTTGATGGATGTTCATACTTCCTATCAAGCTATACGGTATGAACGGAATATGTCTGGTTGCTGTATTTTTGCAATAACAAGATCAGTGCATGCACCCAGCACTTAATCGAAGCAAAATTGATGAAGCAAAAAATAGGCCTGAAATGCCCTAGGTGCTAGTCCAAGGCATGAGTTATACCTGGACAATGCTCGTAAGTATGTGATGCTTTCCAAAGGCATTCACCATTGGCTTTAATGGCCTTATACACTTTGCAGTAAAAGGGTGAGTTGAAACGGTATGGAAACTAGGTTTCGAGTATCATGCTTGCAAAACATGCTTGGAAGGGCAGATCGACATGCATTTGCCTAACGAGAAGTGAAACTTTAATCCTGGTCACCGTCTTTTCGAGTGGCGTACCGGGGAGTTATTTTCTACGCGACGCGTAGCGTTGGGGGCAGGATTTCCCGGTCTGTCACAAATGGTATCAGAGCAAGTTCCGAGAAAACACTAGGGACTGTGCGTTTTGGACTCATATAGTAAGTGTTTGTAATGTGACTACAAAAATTTTCCTTCAAAGGAAAAAGGAAAAAACTGGAAGAGTAGGCCAACTACTGCGCAAAAGAAAAGTTTGTGACTGCTATGCCAATTAATTTGTAAATTTTATGTTGGACAATCATGCCAAGTGCCTGTGCTAAGAAAAATTATAACTACGACGATAGTTACTTCGCTAAGATTTGGACGCGCTCGCATGTACTGTGAGTTTTCCAAGCCTTATTAGGATTTGTTACCATACCGTTGGTAAACCGGAAGACCGTCGCTGGAATGGTGGTAGACAACGGGAATGATCATCTTTACCCGTCGCTGGAACAGTGTGTGTTTTCAGACCTTCTAGCTCCCACTTATGAATGGTAACCCAGAAGACCGTTAGCTGTACAGTAGGCTTGCATCCGACTGCACTGGTATTTTAGTTTGTTCCTCAAAACATTAATTTAAATATTGCTTGTCATATTTGATGACCCTTTTCAACTATCGCGAACTATGGGGACTTCTAAATGTTATAGTATAGAACGTGCACTTAGGATCTCGTGTTGAGAAATCCTTTTGCATTTCTGAAAATCTGGTATAGGACACATGTTTAGGAATCCAAATCGATTTTCTTGGTAGTGTTGTAAACTCTTTTGGCATCCATTGGTGTGCAGTATATGACGTATGCTCAGAAGATCTCGATCGGTGTTTACGACAAATCATGACCCTATTAGGATTCCTAGGTATGCGGTATAGGACGTATGCTCAGAAGGTCCCAACTGGTGTTCATAACAGACGTTGGGACCCTTACAAGATTTCTGCGCATCATGTTATGGGACATATGCGCAGGAAGCCTAAATCGATGAAGCTTGTCCACAATAGTTTTTGAGTTGAATTTCTGGATGAAATTCTTTGAAAGGTATAATAGTGTAACACCCATATTTTTGACAAAGGGGTAAAATAGTAATTTTACACACCATGGACAAAAAGTTACTCATCGGTAAATAGTAATGTTACACATTAGGAGTAAAACAGTCATTTTATTAAAAGTCAAGGATGCATGCTTGAGGATTTATCACTGACCCTGTGTAGCTTACCCGAGAACGCATTATAGTACTAAAGTATTATTATGCCGTGATGCATACTCGAGAATGCATCACAAGAAAGTGCAGTAGATGAATGTCTCATCCCCTTTTTATCTCTACTTGTAGAAATATTAGTAAGACATATATAGGGAGGAGGTGTTGGTTAGAAATTCATGAAGCATACCCGAGAATGCATTATAGTACTAAGGCACTATTATGCCGTGATGCATGCTTGAGAATGCATCACTGACCCTATATTGCTTACCAGAGAATGCATTATAATACTAATGCACTATTATGCCGCGATGCATGCTTGAAAATGCACCACTGACCCTATCTAGCTTACCCGAGAACGCATTATAGTGCTAAAACACTATTATGCCATGACGCATACTCGAGAATACATCACTAGAAAGTGCAGTAGATGAATGTCCCTTCCCCTCATTTTCTCTACTTTTATAAATGCTAGTAAGACATATATAGGGAGGAGGTGTTGTTTGGAAATCGATGATGCTTACCCGAGGATACTTACCCAAGAAAGCATCCATGTTGTTATGTAGCTTACCCTAGAAAACTTTCCATTTGAGTGTAGAACATGATGACCAGGATAGTCTTTTTTCGATATTCAGTCGATGTCATTCCTACTTCATTATGTTGGAAGAATGGTTACTTACAGATGACTTCTTAATTCAATACAATATGTGCGGTTGAATGATACTTAGCATCATTCATCCGTATTGCGTACTCGAGAATGATATTTGATACTAAAAGACATTAGTTATGTACAAGATGGTGCGTACCTTGCAAAAGTTCCTTGGCCTATACGGACTAGGCTTTGCTTGGCCTTTAGCCTTGCTATATAGGTTGGAAATTGTTGGACGCGGATTTTATATGCCTAAGCATATACTTTCGAAACGAGTGACCCTTAGTATCGATGTGTGCTTTGCTGTAATAGGCTTAAGTTAGTTGTCCCATTCGGAATGACCCTTTGGATGAACTATGGTCATGCTTGATACCTTCAAGGTATGGGTTGGGTACGTAGGAAGTCGTAATGCAACGCATTGAGGTGCAGCATCTTGTCGCTCATATCATCTGACTCGACAATGCTAGGCAAGAGATGATTGTTACCACACTTGATGAGTAGTTTCATTCCATTTGGTGAATGTTTATACTTCCTATCAAGCCATACGGTATAAATGGAATATTCCTAGTTGTTGCACTCCTTGCAAGAGCAAGACGAGTGCATGCACCCACGGCTTAGTCGAAGCAGAGTTGATGAAGCGAAAAATAGGCCTAAAATTTCCTAGGTGCTATTCTAAGGCATGAGTTAGGCTTGGACAATGCTCGTAAGTATATGATGCTTTCCAAAGGCATTCACCATTGGCTTTAATGGACTTATATCATTTGTAAAATAAGGGTGAGTTGGAATGGTATTGAAACTACGTTTCGAGTATCGTGCTTGCAAAGCATGCTTGGAAGGACAAATCGACCTGCATTTTATTTGCGAGAAGTGAAGCTTTAATCCCGGTCATCGACTATTCGAGTGGCGCATCGGGGAGTTATGGCCTGCACGGCGCGCAGCCCTGGGGGGTGGGATTTCTCGGTCCGTCACAGTAAAGCACATCGTGAAGTGTTAAAATACGTCCAGAGCGCATAAAAAGTTGATATGTACCAAAACTCCCACAGCTTCCTCGTTTGTGTCATTGTCCATATAAACTTTTTATGTACCATGTGGAATACATCGATAATCTACGAACCCCGCTCGATCTCGAGCTACATGTCTTGTTGCTCTCATATCTATAATCCATTCAGGGAGAGAATAAGCAACCAATACATGTGTACAATCATAAATGTTACAGAGTTAGGTGAAAAATGTACCTTTTTCGGCTCAGTGCACTCACGGAAAAAATGTCCCTTGTTTCCACAGTTATAGCATTTCAAATTGTACTTATCCTTTTTACCAGCTCGCTTGCCACGATGGCGCTTAGCTTTCTTTTCTGTCATACTAACATCCTTTTGGTTATTTTTCTTACGCTTACCCTATGGTTTGCGCTCACCTTGAACATAAAAGGCAGCCACATGTGTCTCCTCTTGGCGCTCATCCTCAAGCTCAACGTGTCAAGAAATTTCATAAAAATTCTTGATGCTTTCGTTATGAGTCAAAATTTGTTTCATATGTACCCAAGAATCAGGCAATGACCTTATCACAACTAAAACTTGTTGTTCAACATTAAGAACATTCCCAGCAGATTTTAACTTTTGAATCATAGACGACATTGCCCTAATATGTTCAGCCATGGTATACTTAGGATCCTTTCGATAGACTTTAAATTTCAGCACTAAGCTGCGAAGTCTAGTAGTGGACGTACCACCAAAGTCAAATTTTAGATGGTCTCATATTTTGCTTGGTAGTAGGAAAATTATCATATTCTCCAATAATATCATCATGCATGTTACTCAACATAGTATAACACGCATTACGATCTTTCGTAAACCAAACATCGTAGGCTTCAAGGTCACGACGGGCTTGGGCAGTATTACCTTCTGTAGGTAGGATCATTTCATTTGTCAATATTTCCATTTGTTCTTCTGAATTCAATAAGTATTGAATTTTCCTATGCCACATACCATAGTTCTTCCCATCAAGTTTGTCACCCTTAGTGAGATCAGCAATCACATTATTGGTAGTCATTTCTACACGTTTATTGTACAAAGATTGACATTATTATTAAGTGTACATTCACAATACTGTCTCAAAATCTAATTGATAAAAATTATATTTGCATACAGATTTAGGATCGAAAATTTCGTTATGTTCATAATCATTACCCAAACGTGTAATCCAATATGACGTCTATCAATTAATTTTGGACTAGTAAAAATTGGTAAAGCACATAACTTAAACCAATACAACCCCATAGAATAGCTTAACAAGCATGGTATGCATATAATTACATTACAAACAACATGTGGTCATAAATATCAAAATCATCGTGAGATCATATTAAACAACATACATAACATATAAAACATGACATGTGAATACAAAATACATATACCACTAGCACATAGTAATATATACATACCAAAAAAAACAAAAAATTAAAAGAAAAAGAAAATTTTAATTCTAGATACTAAGTCCAGTTAGGACTTCTATTAAAATAGAACTTAGTTCTGGACACTAGTTCAGTTAGAAGACTTAGGTGTTCTGGACACACTGTCCAGTGTCATCACCATTTAATAAACGACTGGGCTTGGAATCCCACTAAACTCTAAGTCCGCTAAGTCCTTTAAGCCTATTTTCAATCGTCCTTGGTGTTCTGGACACTAAGTCACACACCGAAGAGAGAAAAAACACTAGACACTTAATCAGGTAGGTTTTACAAAAAAAAAAAAAGAACTTTTATTTATAATAAAACTTCACCGAATTAAAAAAAAGCATAAAATAATTTTTTTTTTGTTTTTAGTTTTGACACCAAGTCTAGTAATGTACGGGAAAGAAACTTACAGGAGATTTAGAAAAATATAAAATCCATCCATATATATACAATAATAACTCTAGGATTATGTAATTAAAAACTAAAACACGGATTTAAATATTGAGATACAAAACTCAATTATATATATACAATGGTAATCTTAAATAACTATAAAATCAATCAATCACGTGATTAAATTATTTTATTTTTTAAAATATATGGTCATCACATACACCGATCAAAAAACGAATTATTCAAACTGGATAATCAAGCAATGCTAAACAGCTCTAAATACCAATGATATAAAAAAATGATTCAAAACAAAGGATTCGGGTAAGTTACTTACCTACGGAAAACCCGAAACTCCCAAGATCGATTGATTGTTGTTACGAGCCTCTTTGAAAATCCTTCTTCGTTCTTCGATTATTGTAAAGCCTTGAATATAATCTATTGTTGGTTCTGCAACAATGAAAAGAACTAAACAGAAGAAATGGTTAAGGTTAAGAAATCTCTGATTTATAAACACACAATGGACAGAGCCACCTGCTCAGCAAATTGTCTTTAACACAATAGTCCTCGGGTACTCCTCTAGAATGAGAGATGCTATACCCCAACAGAGGAGATGTGTCCAGGATAGAACTGCCCGTTATGAATATTATAAGGAAAATACAAATCACCCTCAAACGAACTCAACATCAATTGATAGGAAGGGAAATAAACAATCAAAGTGCGCAAAACAAAGCGAGAAGAGGGGAAAAGAGCTAAGGATAGTAGCCTGCTCTAGAGTACTTTGAAATGAAAAAATTTGCTTTCTTTTATAGGCAAAGATGGAGTAAAATCAGTCCAGTAATAAATGAAAATAATTTTTTTAATAAATCAAAAATTTATGTGCAAAATTTAATTTTGAAACGGTCATAAAACGGGCAAAATTTATTTTCCATTATGACAAGATTTATACTCGCAGGGTCAGACACCCCCATATTTAAAACAAAATTTAATAAAATAATTTATGTTCAAAAACGTATGTCTTGGTTGGCCGGCAGCCTTAGCTACGCCCGCACTGCAAGCAAACTCATTCCCGCAACAGTAGCCACAGTCATACCCGCACCCGCACCCACAGCCGCAGCCGCAAGTACGTAAGCACTCAAGCCGAAAGCACGCAGCTCGCAAGCCGCAACCGCAAGCATGCGTGCTTCGGTGCGAAGCACCGCACATATGTGAAAAGTATGTTTTCTCCAACTATCCCATTGCCTTAGTCCTCCCCCAACCACAAAAGATTCTAAACCCTAAGGGCCTTCCCTTAGTTGCAATTTTTGTAGTAGTAAAGAGAGGATTCATCTCAAGTCTCTCCAATATGGGGCTAAAGATTCTTCATTCACAATAGTGAAATATGAGCTAGTGTCCCTTAGTGACTTCTAGGTTCTAAGGTCCATTCCCACCAAGAACAAAATACATTTTAAGTTCATTTTTCTCCAAAAATCCCCCACGTGAATGAAAACCCGACGAAAATCAGAAATCAGAAAGCGAGAAATACCTCTTAGGCAGTAGGTGTCCATAAGGTCTTGAACCTTTGCTTAGTGAGAAATTACCGGAACTACTTGATGGACAGTGAACGCGATGTCTTGAACTGGCATCGTTTGGTGTAGTTCATCAATAACTTCCACGCGTGATATTTCTCTAGGTGATGTTAAATTCGTGCCGTTGTGTCCATTTTGGCTCTGGACGTATCCCGCTTCTCAGAATGCTCAAGAGAATCAGACCAATTCTCATAGGAAGCCCATTTCCTCATTCAGATAGGTGAGTTCTATCAAGAGTGTTTACTGCTACACCCCACTTCAATCTTAAATTGAAACTATAGAACTCATTAAGACTTAATAAAAATTCATCATCACATGCAGTCACACTATCACGTCTACACCATAGGGAAGGGACAGAGAATGAAATTCTCTAATAGTGTTTCATTTAACCCACCACAAATTAGTTGTCTCATTCGAAACCTTGATCTTGGGATCTCCAATCAGCAAGGTTGAGTATCCATCATGGAAAGTTTAATTGATGAGCTTAAGCCCCATCCCCCTCGATGCATTACTTACTATCTCCTTGGACAAGCCTTTCATCAAAGGGTCCGCGATATTCTCCTTAGACCTCACAAAGTCAACAGAAATAATGCTTGTTGAGATTAGTTGTTTTAGGGAATTGTTTCTACGAATGTGTATAGACTTCCCATTATAGTTGTTGTTTTTAGCATTAGCTATTGCAGCTTGACTATCACAATGTATAGATATAGCTGGCACATGCCTATGCCAAACAGGAATGTCTTCTAAACAGCATCTTAGCCAAGCGGCTTCCTCTCTTGCTTTATCTAACGCAATAAACTTTGATTCCATAGTGGATCGAGCTATACATGTCTGTTTGAAACTCTTCCAAGATACAGACCCGCAATCTAGAGTGAAAACATACCCACTCGTGGACTTAGACTCCTCTGAGTCTGATATCCAGTTTGCATCACAAAATCCTTCAAGGACCGCAGGGTATCTCTCATAACTTAAACAAAAGTTCAAAGTGTACTTCAAGTACCTTAACACTCTAATAAGTGCATCCCAATCCTCCTGCCCTGGATTACAAGTATACCTACTTAACCTACTCACAGCATAAGCAACGTCTGGTCTCGTACAATTCATCAAATACATCATACTTCCTATGAAACGTGAATATTCAATTTGTGAAATTTCATTACCTTTATTCTTTTTGAGTCTGCAACAAGGATCATAAGGAGTACAAGCAGGCTTACAATCAAACTGGTTATATTTTCTAAGCACAGATTCAACATAATGAGATTGACTAAGACTATATCCATTAGAATATCTTTTAATCTTCATCCCTAAGATTACATCAGCGGGGCCTAAGTCTTTCATGTCAAAGTCTTCATTTAGCATGCACTTTGTGGAATTAATTACATCCATGTTTGTACCAAGTATAAGCATATCATCAACATACAAGCATACAATTACACAGGCATCATTTACAAGTTTAGGATAAACACACTTGTCAGATTCATTAATTTTAAAACCACTAGAAATCATTACATGATCAAATTTTTCATGCCACTGTTTAGGTGCTTGTTTCAAACCATACAAAGATTTTTTCAGTTTACAAATTTTGTTTTCACAACCTTTCACTACAAAGCCCTCAGGTTGGTCCATATAAATTTTTTCATCTAATTCACCATTTAGAAAAGTTGTTTTTACATCCATTTGATGTATCTCTAAGTTATGAATGGCAGCAATATGAATTAACATCCCAATGGAAGTAATTATCGTAACAGGTGAATAAGTATCAAAGAAATCTACACCTTCTATCTGATTATAGCCTTTAGCTACTAATCTAGATTTGTATTTTTCCACAGTTCCATCTACCTTACGTCTTCTTATAAAGATCCATTTACAACCTATGGGTTTACACCCTAGAGGTAAATCTACAATCTCCCAAGTATCATTCTGTATAATGGAATCCTTTTCACTAATGGTAGCTTCTTACCACCATGGAGCTTCAGAAGAATTCATGGCTTCTCTATAAGTCTGTGGATCAGTCTCAGCTAAGCATGTTATGAAGTCTGGCCCAAAAGATTTTTCAGTTCTAAGTCTTTTACCTCTTTTAGGCTCAAATTCATCTTCCTCTACAGGTAATATCTGACTAGTAGAGGGGACATCTAGGGGATCAACACATATCATGCGAGATTCAGATTTCAAAGGAAAAACATTTTCAAATAACACAGCATCTCTAGATTCCATAATAGTATTCACACCAATTTCAGACATTTCAGAACTCACAGCCATAAATCTATATGCAGTAGTATGTTCAGGATACCCTATGAAGACACGGTCAACAGTGTTTGGTCCTATCTTGGTTCTCTTAGGTGGAGGAATGGACACCTTAGACAAACACCCCCACACTTTAAAGTATGCATAAGAAGGTTGTCTACCTTTCCATAACTCATATGGAGTTTTGTATGATCTTTTAAAAGGTACTCTGTTCAAGACATAACAAGCTGAGAGGACGTCCCCCCCTACAAGTTTGCAGGTAGTCATGAACTAATTAACATGGCATTCATCCTCTCCTTAAGGGTTCGGCTTTTCCGTTCAGCCACACCATTAGATTGTGGTGAATAAGGAGGGGTCACTCATGTATAATGCCATGTTCTATGCAAAAATCTCTTATAGGGATTACATACTCACCACCACGGTCAGACCTAATAGTTTTAATGGTAGTACTCAATTGTTTTTCAACTTCTAGTTTATATATCTTAAAGGCTTCTAAGGCATCATCCTTTCCTTTAAGTAAATATATGTGACAGTACCTCGTACAATCATCTATAAAAGTGACAAACCATTTCTTACCACCTCTAGTTTGAACTGATTTCATGTCAACTAGGTCTGAATGAATTAATTCTAAGGGTTTAGAATTTCTCTGAATATTTTTCCTATAAGATTTTTTAGCATATTTTGATTCTACGCAAATTTCACATTTATGTTCATTTTCCAAACTAAATTTGGGTATGCAGCCTATGCTAGCCAGTTTATTCATTGATTTATAGTTTACATGACCAAGTCTACCATGCCAAACATTCAATGACACACAAACATAAGAAGAATCAATTTTATTCATTTCAACAGAGGTTACATTCAGTTTGTAAAGACCCTCAGTCTTATAACCCTTTCCTACATAATTTTTACCCTTAGTAACAATAACTTTCCCAGATTCAAAAACAAGTTTAAAGCCCTTATCATCTAATATACCACAAGATACAAGATTTCTGCAGATGTCCGGAACATGAAGAACTTCATTCAAT
This sequence comes from Papaver californicum, assembly GCA_023531435.1. Lineage (NCBI taxonomy): Eukaryota > Viridiplantae > Streptophyta > Magnoliopsida > Ranunculales > Papaveraceae > Papaver > Papaver californicum. The sequence goes on from JAJJMC010016440.1 coordinate 1,685,843, forward strand.
GTGAGAGTTTTTCCAGAAGTGAGCTTTAGCCCAACCTTCCTTTTCCCGCAACCTGTGCTGCGGACGAGTTACCCATGTAGATTTTTTCTCCTTCCCCTACCTTTTGATAAGAGGTGAACATATCTATGTTTCCACAAACATGTTTGGTAGCACCAGAGTCTACCCACCAGTCTCTCACATTGGTTACCAAATTGACTTCAGACACCGTGCCAGAAAACTCGTTCTTGTTGCTTTCAACCAAATTAGCATTGTTTTTCTTGTTATTAAAGTCCTTGCGTTTTCTACAATGCATTTCCATATGACCAGGAATTCCGCAAACATAATACGCACCTTTAATTTTACCAATGCCAGGTTTGGGTTTCGGAAAAATACCTTTCTTGTGCGGTCCAGGCTTGCGGTTGCTGCGGTCTAGGCTTGCGGAAGACGGTAATTTCTCAATCACAGCAGACACTTGAAAAGTTTCATCTATCACCATACCTTCATTAATAATTTCATTGATAATGCGCTGAAGTTCAAGAATTGGTCAACCACAGATTTGTCATTTGTCATTTTGTGTTCCAGGAACCTGGCTACTAAAAACTTCTACTAGCAGTTTCCGCTTCATATTTTGCTTGTAATGCAGCCCATAAGTAAAATGCAGAAAAGTTTTCTTTTTGCGTTATAGAAATCATAAAGTGCATCTTCTAAACAGTTCAGAATATGATTTTTGGCCATATAGTTCTGTCTACTCCAACTTTTTAACTTTTTTTCATTTTCGGCATCATTTAAGCTCTGATCAGAGGATTTCATAACTAATTCATCAAGCATGTGAAAACTCAGAAAGAACAACATCTTGGATTGCCATTTTTTCAAATCTTTGCCATTGAATTTTTTTGGTCTGTCTACATCACTTTTATCCATTGAAACAGAAGAAATATATATTGTGTTAAGATTGTTGGTTCTGCAAAAATGAAAAGCACTAAACAGAAGAAATGGTTAAGGTTAAGAAATCTCTGATTTATAAACACACAATGGACAGAGCTACCTGCTCAGCAAATTGTCCTTAACACAATAGTCCTCGAGTACTCCTCAAGAATGAGAGATGCTATACCCCAACAGAGGAGATGTGTCCAGGATAGAACTGCATGTTATGAATAGTATAAGCACAATACTAATCACCCTCAAACGAACTCAACAACAATTTATAGGGAAGGGAAATAACCAATCAAAGTGCGCAAAACAAAGCAAGAAGAGAGGAAAAGATCTAGGGATAGTAGCCTGCTCTGGAGTACTTTGAATGAAAATTTTTGTTTTCTTTTATAGGCAAAGATGGAGTAAAATCAGTCCAGTAATAAATGAAAATAAAAATTTTATTTAATCAAAAATTTATGTGCAAAATTTAATTTTAAAACGGTCATAAAACGGGAAAAATTTATTTTTCATTATGACAAGATTTATACTCGCCGGGGCAGACGCCGCCACATTTAAAACAAAATTTAATGAAATAATTTATGTTTAGAAACGTAAGTCTTGGTTAGCCCGCAGCCTTAGCTACTCCCGCACCCGCAAGCATACTCATTCCCGCAGCAGTAGCCACAATCACACCCGTATCCGCAAGCATGCAAGCCCAAGCCGCAAGCATGCGTGCTTCGGTGCGAAGCACTGCACATATGTGAAAAGTATGTTTGCTCCAACTAGCCCATTGCCTTAGTCCTCCCCCAACCACAAAAACTTCTAAACCCTAAGCGCCCTCCCTTAATTGCAATTTTTGTGGTAATAAAGAGATGACTCATCTCTAGTCTCTCCAATGTGGGACTAAAGGTTCTTCATTCACCCTAGTGAAAAATGAGCTAGTGTCCCTTAGTGACTTCTAGGTCCGAAGGTCCTAAGGTCCATTCCCACCAAGACCAAAATACATTTTAAGTTCATTTTTCTCCAACATCTACTAGAGATTATACTACTTGTTCACATCCTAGTCTCCCTGGAAAAGTAATGAAATAAAAAATAGCTTTTGTGTAAACCTTACGGCTATTTCACATATTTCAAATAAAAATAACTTAAGCTCTTAAATATATATATATAGGTATGAAAGTGAAGGAAGTGGAGGTAGTTATCCGTAAACTACTTAAGGAAGTGGAGGTAGTTATTCCCAATATATATAGGTACATAAATAGATTTAGTCATAGATCAAAATACCTAACTTGATTCACCAAGAGACCAAATACTAATAACAACAAAATGAATGATGAGTTTCTAGATGGCCTTTTTCTTGTGTACATTCAAACCGCAATCATTATAACATTTAGGTTCGATTCGTGGATTGTTTCAAGATCAAAGAAAAGCGATGAACTATTTGATATACTACCAATTGAAATACTCAAGAAGATGCACATTTTTATTTTCATAATTTTGGTCATATCATTTTTTTATCAAGTATTTTAAACAAACTTTTTTTTTGTGTTCAATGGCAAACTTTTTTTTTTGGTGTTCTCAGCAAAAAAAGAGAATTATATTTCTTGATTTTCTTTTTTGTTGTAAGTTGATTTCTAACGGCCCCTCAAGTATTTAAATCATGGCTCCGACGCTAAAGTTTTTTTATTTCTTTTTTTTTTTGAACAAAAAAATTCGACCATTTTCCACGCTAGGCGTAAATGTTGAGCACGATCTCTTTTTAAACAAAATTAAAATGCAGAGATTTCATTATCCCCAACTAAATGGTCCTCAAGTAGCCAAGTACAAATAGGTTGTAATAAATTAGAGAAGCTTTTGTTGTTTGAAGCATGATAATTTTTTTTTTTTTTTGGTGTTCTCAATAATATCTTTTTATATTTTTCGATTTTCTTTTGTTGTGAGTTGATTTTTAATGGTCCCTCTAATATTTAAATCTTGGTTCTGTCACTGGATATCTTGCATGGACAAATCATTTTTGGTGTTGTGTCCACGTCTGACGCACGTCGGACACCGAGTGCGTACCCGATGTAATTATAGCGTGTGTCGGATGTAGCATGTACGCGTCCCATGTGACTTGGCATATGGACGTGGTCATGACGTGTTTCGGATGCATGATTTTCAAAAAAATTCTCAAAAGTATTGGTAATAAGATTTGAAACCCTAATGGAGAACTACCGTTACCATTATACCATAAGCTCTTTTTTGATTTATAGTTTATATATTTTATATTTAGTATATTGAAACATAACACCTTCCTACCAATATTTAGTTTAGCCTAATTTATAAGTTCCTATAATTTATATTTTAGATAACAAATAAGAGCAAAATTCAATTTTATACCCTCAACTTTAAAGTGGTAGGTGCTTTATTATTGCTCCACAATAAAAAAAAAATTAAATAATAAAGGCTTTCTTAAACATTTATATCATTATCAGTCATTTATAAGTGAAATATTACACGCATATATATATATATATATAGATTTTGTTAACTTATACCTCATGCACAATTTAAGACCCAATCATTGACATGGAAAGTAGTAAGCTATATTAAACATGTTATGAGGTTTAGTAAAAGTATGAGAGATACATACAATATAATAACACAAATGCCATTTTACTGTTGCACTCTTTTGTTAGTGGTATTATTCTATTTAAACCTTGTCTTTCCTACTAATATATTTTATATGTATTGAGTTGACTAGTCAGACTCACTCAATTCAATAGGTCCAAATCCTTTTTTTAATGTTTCAAAAAGTTAAAACTAGGGATTGAACGCCAAACCTCAAGTTTGCTAGATAAAGGTATGGAGTATGAGCACTCTTCCATCTATTGTTGTGAGATGTACATTTTATTTTCGTGCTAATTGATGTTTGGTATTCAGGTTTTGACCAGGTTTAGTATTAAGTCTAATATTTGTCCAACATTAGGGCTTGGTACCTGGACTGACGGTTGACCCGAGTTGACAATGTTAAACTGACTTCTGTTTAATAAATTATTAAAAAAATTAAATAAAATTTAAATATTAATATATTTACCATTTTACCCTTCACTTTCCTAACATTTACATAATAATCTAAAATTATGTTTCCACCCCAACTTCATGTTATATCTAATTAATCGAGAGAGAAATCATTTTCTCCTTTTTTTTTCCTCCTCTTTTCTTCTTCGCCTCCTCTTCTCTCTGTACTTCTTTTGTCTGTAAATCAAGAGATGAAACTGATGATTTAAGATCGAGCGATAGGGGGGAAAGGTAAAAGAAGTGTTGATGGTGGTGGTGTTTATGTTGATTAAGCAAAAAAGATGTAAAAAATACTAAATGAAGAAGAGAAGTAGTTAGGGTTTTCTGTGTTGAAGATTGAAGATGAAATTGATTATTCAAAGATAGATTTTAGAAGAAGATAAAGATTTTCATGCTAATAGAAGCGTTAATTACGGGAAAAAGAAGAAGAATTGAATGGAATTGAGAAGTTAGGGTTTCTGAGATGGATTTGAAGGATCAATTAACGATGGATAAGTAAAATATAAAGGGTGGGTTTGATTAAGTTAAGAGTTTAAGTGGATATTTTGAATTCGAATTGAAGAGAAGAAGATTTGAGAATTTAATTAGGGTTTTGTTGATTTTAGTCGTGGGGAGGATGGGTTCTTAAGTTTTTTTTGCTGAAGAATTGAGATCGAGATATGAGGGGAATGATTAAGGGAGTGTTACTGATGTTGGTAAAACAAGAAAAAATAGTGAATTAGAGAAGCTTAGAAGTAGGGTTCCTGCGTGAAACGATTGAGGATGAAATTGAGTGATTAAGGATAAGTTTTAGGTATATAGTATGAAGAAAAAGAATATTATAGTAAATTGAAGATTTAATTTCAAAGAAGTATTTGACTTGAGAAAAATCAAGGAACTAGGGTTTCTGTGTTCTTCCCCAAATTTTTGCTATGGGTATTTTCAAGCCAAGAATCAGTTGAAAGCAGAGATTGAAGTTCGCAGAAGAGGGGTTTTAGTGATTGTTATAGAAGAAAATGAATCTGAGAAGATTAGTGCTTAGAACTGAATATTATTGAAACTCCAGAGAAGTTGCGGATCTCGCTGCTACCAGATGAGATAGACAAATGGTCTCAAGATTGAGCAACAGAATGAATGAGATGCTATTAGGGTTCAAGTGATGTTCAGTGACAACCGAGGATCGATATGAAGCTTCTTCCATGGCTTATGAAGAAATGATAGGTTCAGATTGATGGATAGTGGATCTGGTGTTGTAGATGAAGGTGATTCAAGTTGCAAATGGGTTTCGAGTGGTGTGTATAGTTTTGTTGGTCGAGGTGGAAGTGAAAGAAAATGAAGAAGGTTGGGTTTCGTTTGAATTGAAGTTTGTTGAGTTTAATAGGTTCTTTGTTGATGCAATTGAAGAAATGGTGATTTACTATGGCCGGAAAGACAATGAGGATGGTGACTGGAGATTGAATGTGATGTCGTGAATCAATTGAAATGGAAGAACTGATGATAGTTTGTGATTAGTTGAATGAATGTGAATGAATATGTTAAATCTTACAGGGAATGACCCATTAGAATGGCCTGAAATTGGACGGAAAAGAGCCAGAAAACAAAGAGAACTATGCCGGATTTTCAGTGCAGCCGATTCGAGTCACTGACCGATCCAACTCAATTGCTATGAAAATATTAGTAATATGAAGGGTATAATAGTAAATTTATTAATATTTAAATTTATTTAAATTTATTAATAACTACTAAACAGAAGTTAAGACTTAACTTAGTCAATGTAAGTCAACGTCCATTCAAGGTACCAAGCCCTAACGTTGGGCAAATGTTAGACCAAATACTAAACCTGGTCAAAACCTGAGTACCAAACATCAATTAACCCTTTATTTTTTACATAGAAATATAATGCAAAGATAAAATTTTATGCAACAAAATTTAGTTTCTACAAAATAATTAATTTTCCAACTTTTTTTCTTAACTAATAAAAATTTGACATGTATTTATTAGGTATAAAAACAGATTAAACAAAATAAAATTAGAGAGCTTTAATCTTTAGTTTCCCATAGTGGGACTAAGGGTTCCGTTCACCAAAGTAAAAATGAGTCAGTGATCCCTTAGTGACCCTTAGGTCCTAAGTATCAGTAATACGAAGACCATAAAAAACAACATAAAACTCATTTTCTCAAAATGAATTAAATCTCGATAAAAAAAAACGAAAATCACATAAAACGTAGGAAATACCATTTTAGGAAGAGGTGTCCATGAGGTCTTGAACCTTTGCTTAGTGAGAGATTACCGGAACTACTTACTAGAGATAGTGAACGCGATGTCTTGAAATGCTAGCGTTTGGTGTAAAAATTCGTGATAACAACCATGCATGATATCTCCAAGGTGCTGCCAAGCTCGTGCCGTTGTGCTCATTTTGGCCCTGAGCAAATATCCCGTTTCTCATAATGCTCTAGAGAATCAGCTCATATTCTCATAGGAAGCGACCCACTTACTCATTCAGATAGGTGAGTTCTATCAAGAGTTTTACTGGTACACCCCACTTCAATCTTAAATTGAAACTATATAACTCATTAAGACTTCTTAAAAGTCATCCTTCACATGCAGTCACACTATTACAACAATGCACCATAGGGAGGGACAGAGAATGTAATTCTAGTGCATACCTTTAATTACCACAAATTAGTTGTTTCATTGAACCTTGATCTTGGGATCTCCAGTCACTAAGGTTGAGTGTCCTTCATGGCAATTTTATTTCTTGAGCTTAAGTCCCATCCCCCTCGATGCAATAACAAACCATCTCTCTAGATTATCCTTCCGTCAAAGGATCCACTGATTTTTCTCTTGACTTCACTAAGTCTAGAAAAATCACTTCATTAGAGAGTAGTTGTCTTACCGAATTAGTCTTCTCTGAGTTTTTCTAGACTTTTCCATTGCTCATTTACTTTAGACTCACATAGTCAATTGAGCTTCAGCAGTGGTGGCCACAGGCTTCAGTTACAGAGGAATACCCAACAAAAGGGTTTTAGCAATTCATCTTCCTCTTATGCTTTAATTTAAGCAAACGAACTCTGATTTCATCTCAGTCGAGTTCTTCATGTATGTTGGAGGATTTCCAACTAATTATACATCTTAAGAGAGCACACACATAGGCTAAGATTCTCCAAAGCCTGAAATCACAACATCTCTTAAGGTCAGTGTAATATGTATCATGAACATACACAATTTAAAATGTACCTCAGGTACTTCAAATTTTTGATCAGATCATCCCATTAATTCTTCTGGGATCACAAGTATATTTGTACACCTAATTCACTGCACATTTACAACATACATTAAACGCATCGAGTTTGACAAAGACCATTCCCGTCAGAATTTCTTCTGGTTCCAATGAACTTTTGGATCATGCTAGTCTACAACAACTTAGTCTTTCAATCAAATCACAAACATCACATGTTTTCTAGTGGTTGTAAAGCATATAAACGCATATACAAGATACTTGTACTACTTACTAGTACGGTCATTACATCTTCCTCCAAAGGTTGGTGCAATATATATCACATATTTCAAATTAAATATGTACCTCAAGCATCCCAATTTTCTGGTCCTTTGATCAGAGCAACCCTGTAACTATCCAGGATAAAATGGGAAACATGCACACCTATTTTACAACACACATTTGACAGAAACTATATCATCAGAATTTGATTTTGGTTCTTTCTATCCTTTAGACCACTTCAACAACATATTAGTTTCCTGTCAAACTTTAAACAACAAAAAATTTTAGTGGTTGTAAAACACGTAACAAACACATGCTAAACATATGCACCTTCAATTGATTTAGTGTAAATACACTATCAAATTCATTAGTGTACATCACTAGTATTCATCATCATCACATAATAATATTTATAGGTCATTGACTTACATCTTGGTTTAGGTCAACTATATGTAGGTGTAATCAGTTTGTACCCCTAGCGCTAACCAAACCCTTAAGGTTTGTCCACCTGTGACTAATAATTTATGTATAATGTCTACACATCCATCTAATGTAGCATACTGACAATAATGGCAAACAATGCCTGATGTAGTAATTTTAGAGTCATGTGAGTATCTGCCAAAAGATCACTACTTTATTCTCTAACAACAATTTCACAAAATCAAGTCTCTGTCTGACTTATTCAATCTTGTGTGAGAACCAGACCTCAGAAAACTATTGTCTAGAACTCAACATCCTCAACAATAAAATTTATTTTAGTTAAATGTTGTTAGCTTCAAAACTTTCAAATTATCATACTACAGTTTTGGTGATCATATGCAATGATTTGCTAAAGAAGTCGACTCTTCATTTTCACCTTAGACCCCCACAATTGAGGTCTACAGGGTAGGGCACATATAAGTCTAGGTTGTTCTATGAATCTACTTGAGAAATCAAACAAACACTTGTTTCCATCTTATACCCCACAGTTGAGACATAAAGCCCCCCACAATTATCAGGATTTCTCAACATAAGAAACTACAATTATGTGTCCTTTAGGTTGCATCTAACTAAGAAACACCATATAATGGTACTCTATACCAACGATATGATTTAACATGCTCATGTATTCATTCTCAATTCATTGACGATTTTCCCTTTTATCTACTATTGTCTTGTTCTATTAAGCTAACACTCAAATCATCACAAGACCATATTTCCAAGTATAACATTTCATAGTAACTTAGGTAGATAGCATTTGGCACTAGTTTTAATTCGCAATGCACATATTGAGAATGATATCATAATATGATTAATGTCCATACCTGACAGGCCTTGCACATCGTTTACCTATTTCTTCAACTATTTTGATAGTTGAATTGTTCATGAAAATGCTTTTAATCTTTTCCATTCCTGGTAGAAGACAAAACATGTCTTTTCTGGAGCACACATCTGGCATTTACCAACCAATTCTTTTTATCATCTCCACTGAAAAGTAAAATTACTTAACACAGTAAGAATGTCAATTGTTCCATTCAAATTTGAATATATAATTCTCTTATTCCGAGGAGATAAGCACACAACTAAAAAAATATAAGTTATCAGAGATTAACACTAAATTTATCATTCAACTTAAGATGATAAAACTTCTGACCAACTAGGATTCAAAAAATTGGTTGATACTTTCATTCGTCATAGATAATATCAAAATACCAAGATATTATAAGTGATCATCTTATCAAAATATTTATTGTGAACACATAGTTATTAAGTTACTTAAGTCTCTCTTCACATTATACTATCACTATCATAAGTAAGTAACAAAACTTGGTAATAAAAACCCTAAACAATTTTTATGTACATACGTATCAATTCAAGCACATTTGATCACTTAACCTTCTTGTTGCACTAGTTACTAAAAGATACTTTATACCTCACTATCCATATGACTATGGTATACTAGTGTATTATGATTCTCATATTTTCAACGAAAGGTAACATATTCGAAATGATTTAGAAATCACCATAGAAATAGCTAATACACAATTATTAACCAATCATATGATTCACGCCAATTGATACTATACAAAGCACATATAATCAAAGTGATTTATAACAGAATGGATAACTCATACACAACCGATTTAACATCTTATTCATTAGCAATGTAATACTAATCTAACACATATAAGAGATTATCATTTTCAGTCACAAAAATTAATTCATTACTTGCTCTAAGTTGTTTATGATAAATATTTCAACTAAATTGAAATCTCAAGTCTATCATGGATAAAAGCACTCACTAGTACCGGTTTTTCATGTTATATCCAAGGTGAAAAATATCACTGTAAATGGTTGCAAGATCTCATACTAATCTAGAGCTTAGATACAGTTATTGATATTCTGGACAAACATACACAATGTTTTTACAAACACCATATCTCACAAACTAAAATTCAGAATCGGAAAATAAAAAATAAGTTTTGAAGATAACATCTAGATCTACAAACTTCGTTCGAATCACAATTTCAAAAAACACATGGTTACACCAGAAAAACTAATTTAATCAACAATATTTTTCTGCCCGTCAGAATTTTTCAGAAACGTTTCTCAGTTTTGTAAAATACCTAAAAAATACTTTTACAACTCCGAAAATTCTGAAATTTAGTGTGGGTAACTATCAGGATGTCTAGTATATTAGGTTAAAAGGATTTGTCTAAATTCCTTATAAGTTAAGAGATATACTCGAAACTCTACAGCTGACCAAAAAACCCAATTTTGTTTTTCAATTCACAATTAGTATCCTTTGTTTTCCAATATAATATCAACGTCAACGATTCACATATCAAGCATTCATTTTTGATTACTACTAAAGCTAATGTCTTAAGATTATTGGGCGCAATAATCAAAATGAAGAAAATTCAAATAAACAAAAGTTATTGATACTTAGCTCTTTTGTATTGGAAGTGATCGATTTGACGAAACGGATAAGCTCCCCAGATCTCCGCAACAGCAGCATGGCAAAACTTTGGAAAACAGAGTGAGTCACGTGTTCAACATGCTGTCCTTAAGACATTAGCGCCCGGCTACACCCAAAAGTGATGCTATAGCCTCTACAGGGAGGATGCTTCTAGGATAAAACACCCTACTACACCTACTACTAGCATATGCAGTAGATGCTCAACTTGAGCTTGGCAACTCCGAAAAAACCCTTAAGAAAAATCTCGAAAACTTGAGAAAGATAGTAAAAAAATTATTATTCTTTTGGTATCTCCAAAAATATGGAGAAACCCTTTTTCCTTGGATTGATCATTTACGTTGAGAAAAGAGCTTGTTTATATAATAACCTAGTACTACTTAAGAAGAGTGATTTCCCCGATGTGGGACTAACAATTTTATATAGTCTCTTAAAACAGCTTAAGATTGGAAACTCTCCAATGTGGGACTAATGAGTTTTTCATTCATGAAAGAAAACTAAAATCTATTTATTTTCTTAAAACTTTAAAATTCATATTTTATATATATTTTTTTCCAACAATCCCCCACATGAATGAAAAACCTAAGTAAAACATGAAAAACATAAATAGATCTTGGTAAATCATTACCCATTTCCACGACCCGATCGAACTGACTGAACAATCATCCAAACCGTGTGTATTGAAATCATACTAGCCACTCCAACGTCCTCTCCCTCACAAAAAAGTGTGTTGGCCCCAGGGTCATACTATTGATTGTAAAAATCATAATAGTATAGAGAGCTTTCATCTTTAGTTTCCCATAGTGGGACTAAAGGTTCCGTTCACCAAAGTAAAAATGAGTCAGTGATCCCTTAGTGACCCTTAGGTCCTAAGTATCAGTAATACGAAGACCATAAAAAACAACATAAAACTCATTTTCTCAAAATGAATTAAATCTCGATAAAAAAAAAAACGAAAATCACATAAAACGTAGGAAATACCATTTTAGGAAGAGGTGTCCATGAGGTCTTGAACCTTTGCTTAGTGAGAGATTACCGGAACTACTTACTAGAGATAGTGAACGCGATGTCTTGAAATGCTAGCGTTTGGTGTAATTCGTGATAACAACCACGCATGATATCTCCAAGGTGCTTCCAAGCTCGTGCCGTTGTGCTCATTTTGGCCCTGAGCAAAATATCCCGTTTCTCATAATGTTCTAGAGAATCAGCTCATATTCTCATAGGAAGCGACCCACTTACTCATTCAGATAGGTGAGTTCTATCAAGAGTGTTACTGGTACACCCCACTTCTATCTTAAATTGAAACTATATAACTCATTAAGACTTCTTGAAAGTCATCCTTCACATGCAGTCACACTATCACAACAATGCACCATAGGGAGGGACAGAGAATGCAATTCTCTTGATAGTGCGTACCTTTAATTACCACAAATTAGTTGTCTCATCTGTTTAATGCACTCGATATTGGTTTTGGTTTTAGTTTTGTCGAGTGTCGGCATTTAGAAATATATAAGGGAATTAAATCTTGGTTCTCACACTCTATGGTTCTTGGATTTAAGATATTCTAGGGTATAAATACTATTAATTGGTTTCAAACATGACATTTTAATAAAATTAATAATTCAATTTTATTTTTCTAGTTTTCAAAATAAATTCATGAGTTCGATATGCCTAAGTGTCTTACAAAATAAAAATGAAAAAACGTTATTAAGATAGGGTTGATATTTTTGTACATGAAATTTGGGTAGAAATAGTTGTTTAGTATAAATAGTGTTAGATATATATAACTAATAATTTCACACTTTAAATAGTTATTTAACATTTATAAATTAATATCCTAATTATGCTAATTATTTATGAATTTACTAATGTTTTATAAAGCTACTAGAATTATAATGAATCATTTAAATTAGGAAAATAAAATTAATTAGAAAACCTATCGTGAGAAAAACCGGTATAGTGTAACGAGCCACTTAATATTTTTTTAAAGCATTGTGTGAGCCACTTTATGGTATATAATGTGCAGCACGATACAATATAGATTAGATATATTTAAGTTCATCCACCTGCACAACAAGCTTATGTACAAGACGCCTTTATATAAATTGGAAGATGGAACGAAACTCATCTAAGTCGCCAAGTTATAGGTTTGTCATGGCCCAAGCATACCTAAGGGCGTTTACTTCAGTCAAAGGAAAGATTCATGTAAAACGAAAATGATCCTTCTCATTCAACGACTATCACCTTTTTATCGTGTTCCTTTCATCTGCATATCTTCTTGTATTCTTCTTCTTCTGCTTGCTGACATAAACCTTTACCATGAATTTCCACACAACATCCAACTAATTATTATCTCTCTCTCTTCTCTTCTCTTCTCTTATCTCGTCCATTAGCAACATCACATCACCTCTGCGACTCTTGTCCTTTAGTTATGTCCATGATTCAACTAAAAAACAGCAAAAATGCAGAACTACATGATATTGATATATAATGTCGCGTATAATCCAGATTCAAGACAACATTTCTTCTTCTTCTGATTTAGAGCATCCGGACAGTGAAAAATGATATATTCACCGTTTAAGGGTGTAACAATGGACATGGTATTTACCCTAAACATATCATTTAAGCTACTATATATATATAATATAATAAAACGTAACAGAGAACCCTTATAGATCGGTTACAACATTTTTATCTGAAGTGCTAAAGCTAGCAACATTCAGATTGATCAGATTAACATCATTACAAAGTTTAGTCCCTTTACAATGATTAGCTTCAACAAAGACATCGAGACTAAGAGAGCAACAAAAATATATAACAAAGAAACTTATAAAACAAACTATAAAAAAGATCAAACCACTAATTATGAGATTACAATAGAGATTCACGATAAATAAATCAATCATTTCGATATTTTCCTTGAATTGGTTAGATCGAATTGAGTTGGAGGAACTAATTTCCCCCAATCCAAATAACTCTCCTGCACTAGTTAGGAAAGTTACGATCACAGAATTATCCCTCCATTTCTCAGGGTTTTTCCGGTATGACAAAGAACAATTTTCTTCCACACTAATATCCTCACCTGGTCAGGGGGTAACAAAGTATTGACAATTAAAAGCAAAGTACCAGGAAAAGAGTCAAAACAGTGAGGAGATATTACAGGGAAAATCAGACTGCTATTTAAAAAGGTTGATCTTGGAATTCTTCCGAAGATTGTTATTTCTGTATATGTGATTGTAGTTGCTGCTATAGTGAGAATTCTTGAGACTTTTGTTGATGCCCTTCGAGAAACTAGTGCTTTTATTGTTGTTGATACTGTTGTGATTGTTAAAGATGAAGAACCTAGAACCGAAAGAAAAAAATTTGTTGCTGGAACAAAAGAAGCAGTATGATTGAAATCTGGAGATACAACTGATTTATCTTCCACCATCGTCCCCAAGACCAAGAGCACACAACAAAGGAATAAACACAACAAATCCAAGTTCCAGACTAAGAAATCTAAAGCAGGGAAAGGGAAAACGATAAAACTAGTAGAAAAACTAAAAAAAAAAAACTCTAAAACTACTGAAATTGTTACAGAAAGAAGGCTAGAAGAAGAGATTTGAGATGGTTTGCTCAGATCTGGTCTTATGGGAGCGGATCTGGGCAAACAGAACTTGGGTTTTTTTCCTCTTATCACCTATATATATGTATATCATTCAATTTTAGCAATTGCTATATTTGGCGTCGCGGATAATCAAACACGACACCCAAGATTCTAGCATAGTTGCATGGTGTTTGAATATATCTTTTATTCCTTTTGAAGTTTCAAGCACTTTTTTTCTTTTAAGTTTTAAAGCCTATTTTATATGTTGGCGCAGTTTAAAACTCTTTATGTCTCTCATGCCAAGTTTAAAACACTTAATTTTTATTTTCTGGGAAAAGTTTAAACACCTCCTAGAACTGAAAACAATACATAGTGTTCGAAACACCATGCGTAATTTGAAATTCCTCCGAAATACACATGGTGCCACAAATTTCGCTAGAAAATAGAAATTAAATATGATTGCGAACCAAAATTCTTAAATCTGACCAGGGACGGACCCAAGATTTTATTTTGGGCAGGGCTTAAATATTTATGATTGGCACAGCGGTCAAAAGCCGATGCAATATCTTTTAGAACGAATTGTAAATTAGTGGAAACTTTGATTCACCAATAAAATAAAATACTAGATATATTAGTCATTTTAACTATAAGAAATTGAAAGAAATTACGATAAATTTGATCCACAAATGAAGAATTTTGAAATTAATATTTTACCCAGAAAACGAGTCAAAATTGGGTAAAATCGAGGGCGTAAAAGACGGGAGCTTGGGTCAGGTAAGATTCACCCATTTATGTACTCGTTTATGAGGAACGGATATAAGTGTTGTTATATTGTGACAAAAGAACCGTTGCTAATTGTATTAGGAAAGTGTTGCTAAATCGTGACAAACAAACCGTCGTTAATTATATTAGGAACGGAAATATCTTTTCCAAAAAAGAATTTAGTTCGCTAATTATATTAGGAACGGGAGCTTGGGTCAGGTAATATTTTCCCCCCTACTGCTCAAGCAGTCATCTTGTAGATAGATATTTATAGTTTATTGAAGAAGAATTGGAGATAAATATGTTGAGAAGAAGAAGATTTTTGCTTTAAGTAAGAAGATTTTAGTTTTAGTTCTCTTAGATTGGGATAAAAATTACATATGCCACAAATTACATAAGCTTATTATCATTATAAGTCCGCTAAACACAATTTTTTCAAAAATATTCAATATCAAAATTTTATTGGGCCAAAACAGGGACGGGTATAACCTGGTTTAGCCTCTTGATAGGTCCGTCCCTGAATCTGATTGCTACAAACACCATTTATTTTTTATTGTTCTTTTATCAAAAAAAAAAGAGAAAAAAAAGGATAGCGTTTACGCTTTACCTTAGTGGAAATTCATGAATCTTTGATAAGTGCATAATTCACATGGTTTAATTGTCAAATTCATACTAAAATTTGTTAAAATTCTTGCATATTACTTTTTATTACGTTTTTTTTCTATCTTATGTCTTATATTAGGTGGATCATCTGAAATCAAAGAAATTGCTACAAAAGTTCTAAGGAAATGGAGTCAATAAATGAATACCACTTGGAAGTTGTCCAAACCCAGAATTCTTCACCTCTATCTTGAAGAAAATCGAAATACGAATCCAATGCAAAAATAATGAGGTCATTTTGACATCGGACGAAGAAGTTATGGACAAAAATTTTTGAAATATTTGAGTCTACAGAGAGAGGTTCGGCCGGAAATCCATAGAACCAATAGTAGCCGAACCTGGAGCTGAAAATCAAGTTTTTCGATAAGTCTACATAGAGAAGTTAGGATATTAAGTAAGATTCCATTAGTAGCCAAACCTGACACTCATATGGAGCAAAAATAGGTTGTCAGGTTCGGCCAGTATTCCATACACATTAGTAGCCGAACCTGATACTGTTATGGGATGTTTTTAATACGTTTTTGACTCTATTTTGGGAAGAACATGGCCCCGGAAGGATTCTAAACCCTAGATATCAAGAGAAATATATAATAAGACTTCCAAGACATGAAGAAGACACCTTTTACATTACTTTGCAAGTCTTGGAAGAGAGAACAAAACAAGAGGAGAAAGCTAGGGTTTCAGAGCGGTTCCATTATCGTAACAGTTTCTTATCTACTTTTATATATATATATATATATAACATGGATGCTTCTACATCTATGAGTGGCTAAAACCTAATTGATTGAGGATGAATTCTAAGTCTAAATATGATTTAATTTAATATATGATTTTATTTTGAGTTCTTCACATGATTATCATTTGTTTATACTACAAAGAATGTTTGTGATTGATTGATAGATTGTTTAGGTGGCCAACTGAATTGATTTGTTGATTTAATCTATTTCTAGTACTTAGTTGTGAGATAAGTAATAGTCCATTGACTCGTACACAAGTAGAGAACACGAGACCTTGCAGAGGGATTTTGTGGAGCAATTTTGTGTATGAACAAAACGGGTAAGTGGACCTTGATATAAGAATCTAACTGCTAGGATTAACCTATAAATTCACAAAATATAAGGGTATGTTTGGTACCATTTTATAAAACTGTTTTCCCGGTTTATAAAACAAAGAAAATAGAAAACGCGTTTGGTAGCTATGATTTTCGAAAACGTTTTATGTCTGTTTTTTGTTTTCGAAAACATAAAAACAAAAACGACTATTTATCGTTTTCTTTGTTCTTTTTTTCTTTCTTTTGTAAGTTTTAAATTATAACTAATTTTTGAAAAATGTGTTTTTAAAAACATTCCTACCAAATAACTTTTTAAAATTTATTAGAAAATAAAACAAGGATAAGGGGTATCTTTTAAAAACACTAGAAAATAATTTTTGAAAACATTTTTATAAAATGGTACAAAACACGCCCTAAAGCTTTCAACCAAATTATACTTGAGTGATCTAATACTAGGTGGTTAGGACGAATAGAATTTAGTAGGAGAGAACTTCCATGTCCAGTGATATAAGGAATTTTGGGGATAACACTGATCTAGTTGTTATTTTACGGTTGGTGATAATCTATGATTAACAATGAGTAGATGAACATATTAACTTGATGAATATTTATTAAAGAAGAAGGATTCCTCGATCATATTTATCCCATTGCTTGCATCTTAATAAATTTTAATTGCTTTGTTAGTTATTTTCAACCTAAAAACCCCATTTGTGACGTTTTGACAACTTAAACACCTCGCTCCTCGTGGGAACGAACCTGACTTCCATTATATTATTCTTTAATTGAGTGGAAAAAAGATCACTAATTTGATGCACCCACGACATGCAGAAAATTTTGGGGCCGCTGTCAGGGAGCACTTGGTTTTAGTTGTTATTTATTTTGGTTTATTTTTGTTTTTAGGTTATTTTTAGCCTTTAACTTTGTTTTCTATATATTTTTGGTTTTAGGAAAATTCTCTTTGGTGAATGCTTAAAGAGGGCAAAGTAAGTCCCATTGGTGTACGTCTTCAATCAGGCACTTTACGAAAAGACTTCGTTCGAGCAGTGAACACTCCGCTTCCTCCTAGTTCCTCACCAAGTGAATTTTCAGAGTCGGACAAAGAGGAAGATCACATAGAAGAGATGGATGGTCCTCAACCTCCGGAGAAGAAATTACGAGAGTTGACATCTCCATGCTTAAATTCGCAACCATTGTGTGTTACTCTAACTGACACGTGGAGCTGAAGTCGAATCTTATTCACCATTTGCGAAGTTCAAGGGACTTCCAGGCGAATATCCGGACCGTCATCTTCAACTATTTCAGCACAAGATGACACTTAGGCAAGGTACCGACGAAAGTGATAAGACTATGCTGCAAGCCTTCCCATTTTCGTTAAGAGATCTAGCTGAAATGTGGTTGTATTACCTTCCTCCAGGGAGTACTACAACATGGACTGAGATGAAAAAGATATTTCTAGAGAAGTATTTTCCTGCTTCTAAGACGACCGTTGTTCTTAGAGAGATCAGGACTACATCATATGGTCCGATTACAACGTTTGTTTTTAGGGGTGTGCAACGGATGTACATGTTGCACCCTTGAAACGTCTATATCCGTTGTGCTATCGGAAATACGTTGCTTTAGATAGAGCAACGTTTGTCCAACGCGTATTAACGTGGTACATCATGCTGTTTTTGTAATATAAGATTTTTATGGGTTTTTAGGAATGAAATTTTTATTTAATATCAGTTTTAATTAAAAAAATTAGATAATTTGGAACTCGTTTCTCTCTCTCTCCAAAAACCCTTCTCCTGAAACCGAGAACAACTCTTGAATCTTCTATGATTCAAGAACAAAACGAAAACTCAAAACATCATACTTCTAAAACCTATTGTAACAAAACCCATATACCAGAAATTTTATATCTATAAACCTTAACTTTGAAATTTTCGCAACCCTAGAAAAAAATTTGTTTCTGAAATCGGGAACCCATAAACCAGATATCTGATAGTTGATTATGCTTCCAACAGTTTTCTTATCATCAGGTAATTTTTAATTTCAGTTTTCTGAATTCTTATTTTAGTTTGTTTTGTTTTAATGAAGTTGTTTTGGTTATGTTGGTTTTTTTGATCTAAAACCTCAGGTCTCTATAGATATAATTTCTCTTTTATTTTTTCATGCATCCCTAGAAATTCATTAGGTTTATAGTTTTTTTTTTTTTTGTATTAGATCTATAGCTACTGATTTGACTATAATTTCTAATTGGGCTTTGAATGATATTCTAAGCCGAGAAACTAGCCATGAACTTAAGTTGATATCGTTAATTGAAATCAGTAATAAATAAAAGATGTTAAGCGGTGTTTCAAGAGTTTCTAAAGAAATAGAAGACCTGGGTTACAATCAAATTCAAATTTGGTTACCTCCGAGAAGTTATGTTGTGGAGAGAGTTTATGAATATGATATAGAGAAAGTGTTGTTGCCGTTCAAATCAGTGAACGAATGGTGGTGGAATAAAGTGTTCTAAAAGTTTTGGACAGACAGGGAAGAGATGAGTACGACTTAAGAGTTAAGAATTTGGGTTATTTTGCTTTCCAAAGAGACCGGGAAAAAGAATGAGTTATTGTAGTTTATTTTGTCGATCGAACACAAATATTGATGGGTAATGAGAGTTGTTGAATGAATGGAATTTTTGGGTTTGCATCTAATTCAAGATTGTAGGGGTTTAAAATAAAAATTGGAGCTATAAAAGGGGTAAAACTAAGGCAACAGGAAGACACTATCGACTGCAGCCCTTGCCTGCTCGAGAAAAGTCTCCACAGAGAAGAACTTAGCTCCTTTCCAAATACACGAGCTACACCATATTTTCCATCACCTAAATCACTATACCATCCACTGTTCGCCACCACCAGTTTGTTCACATACATCCCCACCTTCACAACCATTCTTCCCAGACAGTTCAGGTCCACCACTACTCCATCCAGTTCACACGCATTCTAGCTTATTCATCACTTGTTGTGTAAGAATATTCACCAGGTGCTTCTCTCAACCACATACCATCAATTCACCTTAGCCTCTGACTATACAACACCGACGCCATGTCCACCACCAGCAGTGAAGTCTTGGTTCCATTGTATGGATTGAATTGGATATTTTTCTGATTATTTTTATCGTTTTGATGTAAAAATATGTAAAAACTTGCACAAAAACCTCGGATCTGTTCTACGATGAGTTGTGGTTGATCTCTCGATCCTTTTTCCGGATTGAAAATCAGACTCGCTTGCTCAATATATAAGATGGCAGCCTATGGTAAGAACATTCATTCTCTTCACTCTCGACTTATTTGGTTCATTGATTGATTTTGTAACTTATATAAGCTTCATGGTATTTGCAGGCTCGGTCTAGCTTCAACTGGATCCAACTGTAGACAAAATAAAGAAACTGTTTTTCCTGTTGTAAAAATGCCAAGGGTGAGAGAGTACTCTTTCACTATTATAATGGCCATGGAGTTCCAAAACCAACTGGTAAGCACAATAGTGTCTGCAGTTCCAGTTGCTCCTGATTCTGAAGGTTCTTAACTCTCTCCTTTACAGTTCTACTTTCATCTTAACTAATTGACTGATCATAGTAGTTCCCTTTTCCCAGATGCTTTAGTTGATATATGAAATGTATATTTTTTGATTTAGCAGGAACTGATTCAAATCCGTTCACTCTTGATGCATTAGCTGCTTTCATCATTCGTGTGCTTCAATGAGAAAATCACCCTGTATTCATCTTTCTCCTTGTTTGTTGGCACTTTTACAATACGGTGAGTCGATTTCTAATGCATAATTTCTATCTACTCTACACTTTAAATGGAACTCATGACAAGACTTATCCATGTGTTGGTTATATCCTGCTAAACAATATTTCTTTGTCTTAATTTAGCATCAACTTGTGCAAATCCCAAGACTAATTGGTTATGTATGTATAGTTACTTGTGAGGCTAATTGGCTAATTGGTTATATATGCACAATTACTTTGTCAACAGCAGAATAACACTTAAATTCTTTAAGCCCAACTAAGGCTTAAAGCTCAACTTAATATATTTGATCCTTGTGTCCTACAAAATTATGCGTGAAGTATTTATCTTATCCCAAACTTAGTGATCCACATATAATATACATATAGGATTGTAAGTTGTGTCACTGTATTAGATATGTGAACTAAACTTGTGATAGTCTAGTATGAAATTTCCATATGGAATAGTTAAATTATTATTCTCTCCACGCGTATAAGAATTAGGATCACAATTTTCATGAACATTGTTCTTATGCTTTGTGTAATGCCTTACTTTCTTGTGTAATCCCGGAGAGGTTTATGACAATTCTGTCATTTCTATGAAACACTATTTTTTAGTTTTGAAGGTTACCTTGACTTCTGTTTTTATGCTCAATGCGGATGGTATAGAATGAAACCAGACATTCTCAATCTATATGCTTATCGTCTTTAGTGGTGATTCACTTTTCGGGTCAACCGAATCAGGAAGCTACCATAGAACATGAAGATTGTTGCTACATAAGTTGGTGTTTAATCTTGGAATCATACCAATTTATTGTATGGGTTTATGGTAAGTTCATCTATTTCGTATGTTGATGTATGAATCGTTCTTGATCGATTGTGATGATCAATAATTGTTCCTGACCGATTGTGATGATATTCAGATTCCTTTGGGCCTTCTAGTTCATCTAGAATGGTATATGCAGGTGCAGAATCAATATATATTCAGGTGCAGAAATCTGCCGAAATTCCAGTAGTCAATTTTTATTTTTTTAATCTGAATTTTTTTTGCAACAGATATAAAAGAAGGAATATAATCCGTTGCAGAAATTTCTTGTAATAAGCAAAGATAAACGTTGCTTAAATTAGTATATATAGGTTGCACAAATTAGAAAAATAAGCGTTGCAAAACTATTTGAGCAACGTTTATATATGTTGCTCTATTAATTTGTGCAACAAATGATTTACGTTGCCAAAAATTTACAACGCTGTATTAGCAACGTTTATTTACGTTGCTTAAATTCATAGTGCAGTAGCATTTTACAGATTACTGGGGAGTCTCCTTATGAATACTGGGAGAGGTACAAAAGGTTATTGGCGAGCTTCCCTCACCATAACATATCCTCAGCACTCATCATTCAATACTTCTATGAAGGATTACTTCCATAACATAGGAATTTGATTGATGCAGTCGTTGGTGGTTCACTTACTGAAAAACAATATCGCTGACAACTAGTTTGATTGAGAGTATGGCTTCGAATGCACAACAATTTTATACAAGAAACGACTCAAATGTCAGAAGAGTTAGCGAGATAGGAGAGTCTTCGAATACAGAGTATCGGTTAAGTAACATTGAAAAGGAAATTCATCGTATAACTTATGTAGTTTCTCCACTATACGAAGAGGAGGACGGAGTTAATGCTTTATTCCCTAATCCAAGGACAAGGTATGATCCTTATTCTAATACATATAATCCCGGTTGGAAAGATCACCCAAATTTCAGTTATGCGAACAAACAGGCTGCAGCCCCTATGCCAGCTTATGGGCGACAGAACGGTTTTCAACAACCAGAATTCCAACCACAGCCTAATGATCAAGACTCTAAGCTAGACACTTTGATCTCCCTATTTCAACAAAGTCAACAAAAATCTTATCAGAATCAGTTGAAAACTGACTCATCCATCAAAGATTTGCAAACTCAAAATGGGGAAAATGGCAACCGATATGAATCTACCTAAGGCACAAGCATCAACAAAACTTCCATCACAACCTTTTGTGAATCCGAGAGAACACGTTAATGCAGTTACCTTAAGAAGTGGAATGCCAGTTGAAGAACCACAACAACAAGAGAAGGTTAGTGGTGACTTAGAAAAGGAATTAGAGGAAGAAATCGTACCAAAGAAAAAGCCAATCTCAACCGGCCAACCTAAGGACACAATTCCTACCTTTACCACACCACCTCCTTTTCCTAGTCATTTTTCCAAACCTAAGAAGGAATCTCAATGCAAAGATATTTGGGACATGTTTAAGAAAGTCCAAGTGAATATTCCACTCATTGAAGCAATTAGGCAAGTTCCTCGCTATGCAAAGTGTTTGAAGGATTTGTGCATGAACAAGAAAAAGTTAAGAGGTAATGAAGTTATGAGTGTGGGGGAGAATGCTTCGGCATTTCTTCAAAAGAAACTCCTACCTAAATTGAAATATCCTGGTAGTTTCAGTATTCCATGCACAATTGGTAAAACCAGGTTTACACGAGCTTTGCTAGATTTAGGAGCATCTGTTAATATTATACCCACTTCTATTTATGATTCTCTAAATCTTGGTCCTTTTAAAGAGACTGGTGTAGTTTTTGAACTTCCTAACCGATCTAATGTCTATCCAGAGGGGTTGTTGAGAATGTTTTGGTGCAGGTTATGAACTAATATTTCCGGTGGATTTCTACGTTCTAGACATGAGTGATAAGAATTCATCTAAGTCTACACCTTTGTTGTTGGGTAGACCATTCATGAGTACCGATGGAAAGAAGATTGATGTCCAAAACGGCACCTTGATTATGGAGTTTGATGGAGAAGTCATCTACTTTAATATCTTTGAGACGATGAGGTATCCGAGTGATATACACTCATATTCGACTGTTGAGGAGAGTGATGCAGGCTAGTAATACGGGCGAGTAGAGAGTCGGCTGACGACTTTAAACCAAGCGTTGCATGGGAGGAAACCAATTGGTTTTGTAATTCTATCTTCATCTTTTGATTTTTATTAGTTTTGCATATCATATTAGGAATTTCCCATCTTAATTTTACATTGGAAAAGTCAATTTACATTGAGGACAATGTAAAGTTTAAGTGTGGGAGAGTGGTCAAGCATATAGATTTTTAGTAGTCACTTTTATAGGTGGAATTTTTGAACTTTTTGTACATATTTGCATGAAAACCTCCAACTTTTAGAGATTTTAGAGTCACTTTGTATACTTCTAGCTAAGTTTACATACGGAGTTCTAACTGAAATAACTGAACCTAGAAGTATTAGAGAACTACATTCTGGTTGATTAGTTGTTGAGAGGCTAGAGCTGACAAAAAAGGACTTATACTGCCGGTGGCGAGTTCACTATTAGAGTTTTTGATCATTCAATACCCTGAGTGAGGCACCAAACCTCAATATCCGTTTAGAGTGTTTCATCTGCGCAAACTCCGGGTAAAATGATGAGCTATCCAACTTCGCACCAATTTCAGCACTACTTTTTGATTTCTTGAATGCTATTTCTATCAATCATGAGGGTGTCATCAGAATTGCTAACTATATCTTGTAGTCTTGTTTGCAGTTGGTACTATTCTCTCGCCAACAACATGTCCAAAGAAACATATTTATCATCAACAAATGGAGCATTACAAATTTGAAGGAAAGTTGAAGACAATCAAGGTTTACAAGCAACAGTACAAGAAAGAGAAAATTTCATATTCAAGTGAAGCAACAATACAAAAAGCGGAATTATATATACATGTTGAGGACTTATATACAAGAGTGAAAGAAATCAAAAGATGAGAGTTAGTGAAGTTCATGAAATCGACATAATACAAGCACTACACCATTTCAACCTTTTTGCAATTTTTATAACCGTTTCCATGATTTTTAGGTACGTTTATATCCGTTGCAACAACGGCATAGCAATATTTGCTACGTATTGTGCAACTTTTATAACGTTTCTTAATTAAATTAAAGCAATGTATGCAAATTATATATATGTTGCTTACATAAATTTATATATGTTGCTTAATTTAATTAAAGCAACGGATAAATGAATTTAAGCAACGTTTTTATAGCATTATTTCGATTAGGATAACGTTTTGGGTCCCACCATAAGTATTGTCGGCCATTAATTTCTTTTGTATCGCTTATATCGTTGCTAATTATTTTAAACTAAAACAACGTTTTGTTTAATACGTCTATAAGCGTTCCAAATTTAGTTCGGTTTCCAAAGTTAATAATAGTTGATTATGATTTCCTGCAGATTTCAGCACCTACATATACTATTCAAGATGAACTAGAAGACCCAATTTATCATATGGAAGGAACTACAACAAACATATGATTGATCATATCATATACAAGGAATTACAAGAAACATATGATTCATCATCACAATGGATCAAGAATAATTTTTTTCAGCATGTTTTAGATGAATCAAAGGAATCAATCAAATTGAAGAATGTAATGGATGAATTATCATAAACCCATACAATTAATTGGTATGATTCAAAGATTAAACACCAACTTATGAAAAACCCCAAAAATTTCATAAACACTTAGGTCAAGAACCCTAGTTTCTGAATTTGAAAATATGAAACATTAATTCATATAAAACCTAAGAAGTCCTTTCGACTCCAGTTACCAATGGTGGAAGAAAATTAAAATTGATCCTGCAGAATACAAGACAAAATTATAATCCAATTGAAATATATAGTACATAAGCCTCATAGTTTTTCGACAAAACCAAAATCTTGACACGTAAATTTCTTGTATGGTTCAGAACATATGGAATCAAAGAAAACTCAACAGAAAACTTACTTGGTGGTAAAGTTCAACTTGAGGCCTGAAAAAGGGAAGAAGTTAAGGTTAATGGTAAAGTTCAACTCAAAACATTCCAACTAATTTTGTATTAGACGGGACGATACCTTGAGACAACTTCTTTCGCTTCAAGAGAGTTCATAATAATTCCTCCACAACTGTTGACAAGAATGTTGATGAACAAACTGATAAATGTTGAACAGTGAGAAAGTCATAAACACAGCAACACTTCAATAATAGATAACACAGAACCTGAAGACAAACCCTAAATTGACCAATCAATATACAGGGTATTATTGGCACCTAATATGGAAACTTGACCTCCAATTGACTACCATAATGGTTGAGCATCACCATCATCGATTGCGTACTTATGTACAAGCATAAAAGAGAAACAAGCTTGTTATATCAACAACAAATAATGCATTTGAAATATCAAACGAAACAATACTTTCCTTGTTTTGATTACTCTCCACCACCACCACCACCACCAGGCACCCCAACACCCACCACCACCCACCAGGCACCCCAAAACCCATCACTACCACTACCAGGCACTTCCAAAGCCACCACCACCAGGTCCACCACCCACAAGGCACCACCAGAATTACTTCTAACCTTTGAAGCCGAAAAAAAATAATGAAAACAATAGGGTTCACGCTCATATAAAACACGAAGCTATGAATACGCACAAACATTGATCCTTGTAATTCTGATAGAATATATTGAGCAAACTAGGTGTAGTTTGAGGAAGTTAATCCACTACAAAATCAATTCAGAAACCAAATTCTCGTCAGAACCATTAAGTCTAATTGTAATATGTAAGTCAAGGAGTTACCTCAAGGAATTTCCTAGCCCCTTCTTATAAAAAGAAAATCAAAGTTCCACCAGTCTGATGACAAAACAACATATATGTAAGACATGCATCTCATGTCAAAAAGCGCATACATACAAAGTAGGTTAATTACCTTATCACTGAAGCCATATGTCGAATTGGAATTTTTTGGAGAAAACCGGAGCAACACTTGGTCATGAGACAGAACAGCAGGACTTCTAACCCAGGTAAATACATCTATTCCAAAGTATAAACAAATCTCCCTCCGTTTCAATAAAAATGATAGAAACATTTTTGCCGAAACATAAATAGTATTATAATATATCGCCTTCGTTAACCCAAAATCATTACCAGAAACTCAAATCTGTCAAATATTAAAGGATCTATAAAAGAGATTCATTACTACAACGACAATCAAGTTTTAATAATCTTTTTATGAGAAATCTGATATCACCAAACAACCACCAAAAGTATTGTCTCTGTTCTTTGAAACAACATCTAAATCAACATTAACTACTCATACAACCACTAAATCATCAACATTAAAATAGAAATGAATTGCACACTGAATTTATGATACCAGAGGTGACCAGAATTATAAAAATAGAAATACCTTCTTGGGGAAATTTAGTAGATTCAGGTATTTGATAAGTGCAGGGAGGTAATGTGCTTCCAGTAATTGGTGTGCCATCTTCATAGTTTCCGTGCAGCTTTTAAAGTAATCACCAACATGATCTTGGTTTGGTACCTAAAGACGTCCACAGTGGGACGAGTATCCCAAACGACCAAAGACTAAAATATTTAGTCTTTGGTTCGGCCAAAGAACAGCGGTATATGGTCGGGCGGATGCTCTAAAATAACGCCTGGTGTTGGGCGGTGTCCTAGCGTATCGTTTGTTGAGACGGACGTGATCCTAGCATAACGCTTGTGCTAGGCGGTCTCCTAGTTGAACGCTCGATGTGGGACGGAAACGTAAGATAACGCCTGATAGTGGACGGTCTCCTAGGACCACACCCAAGAGACGGGCGGAGTACTAGACAATCGCCTGATAGGCTGTGTGCCAGCATCATGCCTGATCAAGTAACCCTTGTGCGAATGGAGCGTGTGCAAACATCAACACGGGCGATGCCCTAGCGTCCCGCCTACAAAACCCAAGCGGACTCCTACAATGCCGCTCCATTACTTAGTTTACTTAATGCTTAGCTTACTGTGATGCTAAGTTTACTTAATGCTTAGTTTACTTAATGCTTAGTGTAATGCCAAATTTCCACTACTTAATGCTTACTGTAATGCTTAGTTTAAACCCACTCTAATGCTTAGTTTCCAAGCGGACTCCTAGTAATACACTAGGTGTAATGCGATGTTAAATGATGTTGGGCAGAGGATCAGCGTAATGCTCCATGTTGGGCGGAGCCTTCGCATTACGCTTGGACCAAGCGGTATTCTAGCGTTACGCTCCAATGGGGCGGGGATTTGGTTACCCGCCTGTTAGTGGGTGTGATCCTAGACGCTCGCTCCACCAGGCGTACTCCTAGGTTAGCGCTTGATCAGGCTAGTCCTAGGTTACCGCCCGTGTTTTTGAGGCGTTGTGCTAGAACGACGCTTGATGCCAGGCGTTTTACTACGAAGCCGCTTGATGCCAGACGGTTCACTACGAAGCCGCTCGACTAAACCAAGTTTAGTCCAGAAAAAATACTAAATCTAGTCTGCTACAGTGGATTTTCTGGACTATAACCCAAATTCACTCGTCCCGCTGCGCCTCTCTTTTCCGGACTAAAGATTAAATTTGATCTTTAGTCCGTGTTATAGTCGTCCCATTGTGGACGCTCTAAGAGCTTCCACAGTCATGAGAGTAAACCCAAAGACTAATTACCAAAAAAAATTGGTAATACTCCGCCAGAAACGCAACGGGAGAAGAGTAAATTTTGTTCAGGCGGAAGACTAAGTTAACACCTGGCGTTGGGCACATATATAAGGATCCGTATGTTGGAATGGTGTTGTTAAGGCGTATGCCGGTGAAAATGCTTGGTTGGGATGGACACTGGATGAAGGCTCGGTGGGAGATGCATACCATAACAACGTATGATAGTAGACGCACACATAACAGCACGCCCAAATAACAGGCATGGGTGAAGACTAATGCCTGATGGGGTGTTACCTTATCCATACGCCTGGTGAATCTTCTACTTCGTGCAGCTGGTTCGTGTGCATCATGAATACGGGCGTTACCTTAGCCATACGCCCGTTTTATGAAACGGTTGGCTAGGGTAACGCCTATCACTATGTTCTTCATCAGGCGGTGGTCTAGGATTAGGCTTCATCAGGCGGAGGCTTTATGTTCTTCTCTTCTCCTCTCCTCTTCTAGAATAAGATGCATACCACTTCAACGCCTACAACTTCAACCCTCCAACTGAACCCTCTTTTCCTCTTCTCAACCTCTTTTCCGACCTCTTTTCCGATTGAAAAACGCTAGCAAAACCCTAGCAGCAAAGAAACAAAGCTTATCAAAGTGAGGTTTATCTCAAGATAAGGTATGAAACTCAAACTTTTATATGAATTTTAGTGGATTTCCTAGGTTTAAATTATGATTTATTGTAATATTTTGTTAATTAAATTTGTATATATATATATATATGTTTAAATATTAAACATATGATTATGAAATAGACATATTAGGTTTTACAAATTGTAATTTTGCAACTGGGTATAATTCTAGGGTTTTGGAAGTTGTAAATTGGGTGTAAAAAATTGATGAAAATTAATTGATTTGAATTTAGAATTGATTAAGTTGTTGGTTAAGTTGAGTTGGGTTGTGGTTAATTTTAAGTTTTTAACTTGATTTGATATGAATGTTTATGTTCCTTTATAATGAATGTTTATGGAATTATAAAATTAGGGAATTATGATGAATTTTTGTAGAGTTGGTAATTTGATTAGTGGATTATTTTGTGAATCATGAATTTTGTATTTTGAATGATTTATAAATGTTTGTGCATTTGACTATCTAATTAGAGGCTTACTTTTGTACTCATGAAATTTGTCTTTTTGTGGATTTATGGGTTAACGTAGATTTTTATATTTGTGCATTGTGAGGATTACTCTTAATTTTGAAACTTGTATGTACCATTTGCACAAATGTTGAGCAATGTCACAACGAGGTTCGTTGGTCGAAAAAAGAGGAACAAGAAAGCTAAAACCGTTGAGGATCCAGAAGTAGACCCTACTATTGAAGATATGGTCTTTGTGCCCGGGTTAGCGAACTACAACGTCGTTGAAGATATTCAGAGTCACGCTTCTACAAATATTAAATTCAAATGATTCAAAATTCAAGTACATACATCGTGGTTCCCTTAAATCGGATATTAAGACCTATACAGGTATAATAAAACACAGCCCTATGGTTAAATACATTATTGAAAAGGCAGGATAGGACCGTTTATTGACCATGGATGTAGTAGATTCGTCACATGCATTGATTGACTATCTTGTTGAGCGTTTTTTGGATACTACGAACACTTTAACTTCTCCTTTGGTGAGATGGGGTTCACACTGCTTGATTGGGTTATGTTGACAGGATTAAGTATTGGTGTTGGTAGTGATATTCCGTATGACTCGGCGAAGTATCAATTTGAATATGTCCGGGAGCATATTTTTCCAGAAATTAAAGATAGTGAAGTTTGTAAAAAAAAACATATTCCCGTGCAGTGGGTTTCTTATGCAACTACTGTTGCATTTTTTAGCACATATTTTTATCCAGGAACGTTGGTTTCAGCTAACGATGATATGATACTTGCTGAGAGAGTGGCCAGAGCCTTTTGTATGTATGTTTTGGGATAATTTTTCTTTTCGAATGCTAAAAACTATATTGATGCTGGATGGTTAGCTACTTTTGAGGATCTTAATGCAGTTGGCAATTATGAATGGGGTGATGGTGCTTTTGTGAAATTGTATTTGGGAATCGGGGCATCTGGCAGGGGACAAAAATCACTAGCCGGACCCTTCCAAATATTGGAGATAAATTTCTTAATTCTATTTATTCTTCCTTTAAATGTTTATTTTTTGGTAATTAATTTATTTGGTTGGTTGTCATGACATACTAGTTTTGGGCGTACGAATATCTGGGCATATGTCGACCAAAGAGCCCAACGAGTGATAGTGAAGCAATGTTGCTAGAAGTTCTCGGTGGAAGGGTACAAGAAGGAAGAGTATTGATATTGTTCTCTCTAGGACTTATCTTAATCAGATGATTATAGACGATGTCACCTGGCGACCGTGAGATTCCGCCATCTTAGTCCTTGACACTGATGTTGGAAAGAGAGCATTGGATCTCTCAGACAACATGGTTATATTTTATTGGCTAGACACTGTTAGTTGACAATTTATTTTGATAGCACTGTTCTTTATTTTCTTGGATTTTTGGATAGTTAATTGGTTTATTTTTTGATAAGGTATTTTCTTTGCACAACATAACATGTACCTCGGAGAACGGTGTTGGAGGAAAAACCATTATAATTTTGGCGTTCCCAGGAACCCACCTACTCGTATTGCTAACCTCAATAATGCGAAGCAAATCAGCTAAGGGAAAGCGATTTGGTCGATGTAACAGAATTAGTGCATGTTGTTACGTATGATTTGTATATTGAGTATTGGCGACATGTAACTAACTTGAAGAAATATGCCACCAAAGTCGATTGGGAGGTCGAAACATACGGGTATACTGGTGACCGTATTAAACACAACATCCAAGAACCTGATGAACATGTACCCATTCTGCCTCAGCAACAATTGTCATACGTAAGCATACAAAAAACCTTATTTTTTTGAGTACATAAAAATACGTGAGAATGTGATTTATTTTATTTGATAACAGGTCGAAACTTATGGTCTGCTTCAACAATATGTCGATTTTACGCAAGAGTTTCGTAACGTTACATTAAATGAAACGAATGAGAGAATGGAGTTTATCATGGCAAAAGATGAAGAAATACATGGTCTACAAAATCACAACAATAATTTGAGGTTACAGCTTGCCCATTTTCGTACGCAACAACCACCCCTTGTGTTTGGCACTTTTTCTCAAACTATGCCACCACAAATGTGGAAGACCATGGGTCAGGGAGCATCATCAACAATGCCATCAGTTAATTACACATCGAGATCATCTTTGCTTCCTTTTATGCCACCGCGTTCGGCGCCTGGGAATCAAGATACGGATGGGTAGTCTTTCATTTACATTGTATTTTCATTCGAACAGACATTTATTATCTTTGATTTATCTTTTATCTGATTGGAATTGTCATTTCAAAAGACTTTTCTTATCTTTGCTTTGTCTTTTATGTGCTTTGTGTTGTCATCTCCAAAAAAAAATTAATCTTTTCTTTGTATTTTATATCTTCTTTGTATTGTCATTTTAAAAAAAATATTTAAGTTCTGCTTTATCTTTTTATCTGCTTGGTCTTGTCATCTCAACCGACACTTATGTTTGATGCGTCTATTCACCCTACTTTCCTCAACTCAGTTAATTTTTAAAATACCAAGAGTGTGTGGTCATATCAACACTCAAATAATTATCTTAATATGCCTATAAATTGAACACTCGATTCTCCAACTATACAAACCAAAACTGCAAACATCAAAAATCAATGGCATACTATGAGAATAACACTGACTATTATGCTTCTTGTTCTTCTATTCCTCCTTCTCCTTATTCTTATTCTTCTTCTTCATGTAGTGATGATGATAATAATAGTTTGTACTCATCAGACGAAGATTTAGTTGCATTGGGCCAAAATAACCAAGCAGTCACTTTGGGATTGATCGTTTCATGTATGAACTGGCCTCATACTCGTATCCAAATACCAAGAGAATGTGAGGCCGGTGCAATACTTCTATGGAAAGATTATTTTTACAGAAACCCTACGTTTGCACCTAATGTATTTCGTAGAAGATTTAGAATGCGGCGAGAATTGTTCAACCGTATTTTGGGAGATGTCGCAGCAGTAAATAATTATTTTGTTCATAAAAATGATGCTTGTGGTGTTCCTGGATTAACGCCTCATCAGAAAGTTACAGCAGCAATACGAATGTTAGCTTATGGATATGCGACCGATGCAATATATGAGTACTTACGCATTGGAGAAACCACTATTTTGGAAACAACTCGTAGGTTTTGTAAGACGATTGGGCATTTGTATGAGAAAGAATATTTTCGCACACCAAATGAGCGTGATGTTGAACTGTTGCTTAAGAAGAACAAAGATAGGGGATTGATGTAATTTTAAAGTGGTAAATAAAGATTCGTTACTCAGACTTGTGAAGATTGATTTTAAATCTAATTTCTAAAACTAAAAGTATGAAAACTCAAATATTTTTTTTAAGGTTGAGAGAAAACTGAGGCTAGGATTCCACTACTTTCCAATTTCAAAGTGATAATAATTTTAATCATGCAATTAAAACATTTTAATTTGATTCTAAATCATTGCAAAAATAGATTTTCAAAACAACAACTGTATAACAAAAGCATGGAGCATCTAGGGACCTAATCCGAGGCATGATGCACCATCTAACGGAATCACAATTGCTTAAAAAAAATCTTTTAAATCAATTTTCAACCAATGCAATTAATCATAAATAAATTGCATAAATTAATTAAATACATACCACATAATTGTTGGAAAAGTAGCTTCCTCCATAGCCTCAAAGAAGAAGTTTAGCTCCTCATAGTAATGGCAAAATCCTCAAAAATCATTATTTATTACTCAAAAATTGCTTACAAGGAGAATATGATTGCACACAGTCGATTAGATACGGCTATAAGTGTTGTTGCAAACACTTCAGCCCATTACAGAAAACAGTTCAAAAGAATACGCAACAAGAAACAGTTTTCTGTTGCGTTTTGAAATAAAGTACGGTTTCTGTTTAATGAACGACAGTTTTCTGGTGTAGCCTGCTTCGTGTTCTTCCTTGGCAGCAGCAGAAATTTTTGAGCTTCCTGTTTACGTGATTCTCCTGATTGTAAGCAATTCTAAGCTTCCCAATTCTTTTCCCCCCTAACCCAATTGCTATACATGCCTACTTATACTAATTCAAGCTTCCAATCTCTCCAAAAACTCCCAAAAATTCCTTGAATTCATGAACAAAAGCTTTCCCAAAACATGAGCTTTCTTCCCGATTTTTTCCGATTCTTTCCTTGATTTGATTCTAATAAGAGTAGAGATTGATATATTTCCCTTTTTAATTCTTTCCCAAATAATTCAGTTTCCTAAGTTAAGAAAATTCCATAAACAAACTTGTTTCCAAATTTGCTGTTACGTGAAAAAGAAATTTTTCTTCCCGCCCAAAACGTGCATTCAAAATGTTGGGTGCCTTTAACTTGGGTGTCTTGATCCAAAGAGTGGGTGCCTTAATCCAATGTAGGGTGCCTTTAACAATTCTCCAAAAATACCTAAAAAGCAATAAAAACCATGATAAGTACAAAAATTAAATACCAACAATATATAAAATTGAGATTAAATCGGACACAAAAATGTGTCTATCAAATACCCCCAAACTTATTATTTGCTAGTCCTCGAGCAAATCTAATCTAGAAAATAAAAATCCTAACTCACTTTCGCAGGAATCGCGACTGCATTTAGCATATGTAATAAGCCTTTAAACCCCTAGGTGTCTCTAGTGGACGAGTTATAGTCTCGTGAGGGTTTATAAGAGCTATACCCACAAAACATTTACTCCAGATTTTAGCGACTTGTGAAAAATTTAGGGTAGACACTAAACAAACTATTTAGTTGGCTTACTCAATTCTTCGGCTATAGGAATCATTACCCTATATGAGTCCAATTGCTGTATACGAGTGCTTTACTCAAGCATACTAAATTCATATGTGACAAAAGAGCTCTACTCAGATAATCGTTTAATCCACAAATCCCAGAATCTATCACAGTTCAATCACATGAAAAGATTTAGAAGATGAACATGGAAAAATGAAGGTTGCACGTGTTGACTAAGGTGAAAGGTGTTTCCCATATCTGTCTGAAGGTCATTACCAGGATGATACCTAATGAATTTGAGATATGCACCCACTATTCTTAAATTTTATACTAATATCAATTCAACTGGTCTATACTCGAGTTCCCATGGATCCTGCATTCCACGCTTGCTTAGGCGACGGAGACAGGGAGAACCCACATAAATTTCTAACAATAATAATATTATTATTTTTTATTTTATTTTTCTCTTTTTTTTTTCACTAATTTTTTTCTCTCTTTTTCTTTTTCATATATATATTTTTTTTTTCATAATAATGGGGCTTGATCTCAAAACACTCTATTTCATCCCGACGTCGATAACAATTTGATGCTGGGCCCCACCAAATCACTTAGAGAAACACAAATTTGCAAAAGTAAAAACAGAAAGTGATATGGTAGTAATAGACTCCGAGATGTGGTGACAACTATCATGTTATTACTAACACCTGTACTCTGTCCTTTTATGAATAGACTCTTTCACTGGGTACACCAATTCCTATAGAAAAAGAGCTAAGTTTCCATCTACCTAGAATGGTTAGTGTCACCCTGAAGTGCTCACAAGTTTCTAAATTCTAGAGCTTTATTATTCGACTAAAAAGTTTCTCCCTTACCCCCAAACTTAAATCAAACAGTGTCCTCAATGTTTCTAAATATGAATGATTAAAAGCATGAACAAGGAGAAACTGTTATCAATCGAAAAGAGCTAAGGAAAGATATTACCGTGTCGCATGAACATGGGTTACCTCCCAAGAAGTGCTAAGTTTAAAGTCTTCAGCCAGACTTAGAAAGAATTAGTCACCTCATAAAATCATATAGCAATAATCGGAACAATTCTAAATCGAATAGAGTTATCAAAAATGCCAAGAAAATGAACAAACCGAGCACACCCTTATCTAGTTTTCTGTTTAAGACAACTACTTCTAGCTGTGATTCAGGTTCCATAGAAGGGTCTAGATAAAATATTTTCTTAGGCTGGATTTCTTCTGAGGAAGAATCTACAGGTTGTAAAGTCTGGAATAACTTAACTAAGAACTTAAAAGCACATAATAATAAACTGAATAATTTTGGATCCTCAAAGTCAATCGGAGTTGACTCACATAATTGACTACTATGAAGGTGATCATTTTTAAACAAATGTGTCGATTCTAATCTCCTAAGATAATTAGGTTTAGTCTCAAAACTTAATAACTGACACATTTGAAACTCTAACGTTCCCACATATGGACGAAAATATTTTGGTGGGAAAAAAAAGTTAATCTTGGTGTTACTAGGTAACCACATCGACCAGAGGATGGGTTTCTACCAACTGAACTTCTTTCTGGACATCAACAGGTTCAGGGAATCTAGCTCGAAGATGATCTTGTAAAATGGTAGAGTTGCATATGTCAAGTCCCAAGTTAGGGCCCTTTCTAAGATATAAAGCACATGGAGAATGATAGTCACCCCCAAACTTAAAGTTTTTAGTGTCTCTAGATAGACTCATCACACTTTCTCTATTTTCTAGATCGTCCGGTTCCCGAAAATTGTCAATTTCTTCTTCTAAATGATGATCAACTAGACATTCCTCTAATGTATCTTCTAATAAGGTATTTGGTAATGATTCCTGAACTAATGTTTCTATCATGTTTACCTCCTCCATGCACGTGTCACCTAACTCAGAAGGTTGCTTATTAATATGGAAAATATTTAGTTCAATAGTCATATTACCAAAAGACAAATTCATAATACCAGTTCGACAGTTAATGATCGCATTAGATGTAGCTAAAAACGGGCGACCTAATATCACAGGTATCTGATTCTCTGGGTCACGGACAGGTTGAGTATCAAGGACAACAAAATCTACTGGATAAATAAACTTAT
>JAJJMC010016440.1:1721982-1746350 GCA_023531435.1 Papaver californicum
ATCCAATGTGAGGGTGCCTTTAACAATTCTCCAAAAATACCTAAAAAGCAATAAAAACCATGATAAGTACAAAATTTAAATACCAACAATATGTAAAATTGAGATTAAATCGGACACAAAAATGTGTCTATCAGGGGTTTCCAGGGATGATGGGTAGTGTAGTTTGCATGCATTTGAAATGGGATAAATGCCCGTCGGCGGAATCAGGGGCTTACACTACGTACAAAAGGAGTGAAAGTATTGTGTTGGAGGAAGTGGTGTCATATGATCTCTGGTTTTGGCATGCATTTTTTGGTATGCCCAGTTTAAACAATGATATTAATATGATGAACTGTTCTTATATTTTTTAAAAGATTATCAATGGGAAAGCACCATCAGTAAACTTTATGGTAAACGGACATCCATATGATATGGGATATTATCTTGGTTATGGCATATACGCAGAGATTGCTATTATTGTAATGTCTATTTAACATCCAGATTCCCAGAAAAAACAAAAATTTCCAGCAATGCAAAAGGGTTGCCGAAAAGATGTAGAGCGAGGCTTTGGTGTACTGCAAAATCAATTTTCCATCGTCAAGCAACCTGCAAGAATGTGGAATCCATATGTACTTGCATATATCATGAAAATTGTTATCATTTTACATAATATGATAGTGGAGGATGAGCGTTTACCCGGTGATTGGCTACATGAATATGATCAACGCCTCAACCATACACCGGTAAATATTTCGAGAAAACATAATGATGAATTTTCGAGAATGAGTGTTGAGCAACGCCGACGTGCAGTACACAACAAAGATACGCATATTCGTTTGCGAAATAACTTGACCGAACACTTATGGTCAGATTTTGGTGACGAATAAAATTTTCGAAACTATAAGGATAGGTTTGGTGGGTATATCTCTTGTAAACCCTCTCGAGTCACCACTCGGACGCTAGGGGCACCTAGGGGTTTAAAGGCTTGCTGCACATGCTAAGTGCATCCGCGATGCCTACGAAAGTGAGTTTAGGATTAGTTTTCAGCTCTTGTATTATGAATATGCTTACTATGTTGTAATGAATAAATTAACGGAAGTATCATAAATAACCAATATCACTTATTCGGAACAACAATACATCACTAGATGTTAAGATATCTCATTTTCGCAGGAGTCGTGTTTGTACTTAGCACGTGCAACAAGCCTTTAAACCATTAGGTGGCCCCAGTGGACGAGTTATGTCTCGTAAGGATTTATAAAGAGATATACCCACAAAACCTATAATCAAACCTTCAAAGAGTGGTATGACGCCCTGGATGACGATCTAAACATCTTCCAAAAATAATCAACACAAACGGGTTGTATTTTTCCATCACCCTTAGGATCTCGAAATGAGGTTGGTACCTAAAATCTGAACCTTTCCATCTTCTCGATTCCTCCAGAGATCTTGCAAAAACTTCGTCATCAGTTTTATTCCTAATTCTTTTTTCATTCACCTTAGTGGTTAAAGTTGAAAATTGTAGTACTGCCCTTCCTATTTTTTGAAATCGATAAAAAAGGCATGCTCTGTTCCGGTTATTGGGGTTACCATTTTCATTACAGAAGTTAGCATGGATATGTTCTAAACATTCCATGCTCATTGAAGCATTCATCCGACGTTCATGACCCCTTGCTGGATAATATAATACTAAGTTTCGACAAAGAGATAAATCTTCCTCTATGGTAAAATTGTCAACATTAGTACTAAAATTTTAGTAAGCCATAATTCTAAAACATAGAGATAAAACTAATCTTTGAACTAGGTTATTTGAAATGTGGAAGGTGTGGTTTCCAAATGAGAACGAATGGGTATATATAGGGTCTTTTTTTAATAGAAATAATTTTTTAATTCTCAATAAAAGATTAAAGCATTATTTTGAAAGAAGTGACGACTCTGTTCTGTTCCAGCCTAGTGGGTAATTAATAAAAGTCTATTCAATGTATGGCTAGAAAGACTTTGGACGCCTAATTATGAAAGGTGTTTGGTCCGCGTGCAACGACTAAAACATGATATAGAAAAAAGTGACGATTCTCTTTTTTCCGAGACTGGTGGGTCCATAATAATAGTTTATTCAGTGGAATCCAACGTTTCAATTATTTACTTTGTCAATCTTAAAAATTTAAACAATCTCACTTATCTACTCATGTAGAAGACGAGTAGATATGATAATATCATGAATGTCTATTCTTTTATCGTGTTGATTTTAATGCAAAAAAATGAGTGGTTGGTTTATTCTTTCATCTGACTTACTTAATTACTCGAAATTTAAAGTTTTCATTAATTCAAACAAAAGGTATATTGGAAGTTCATTAACATTTAAAATAACACTATTAATTCAAAACTAAATTGGAAATTTTAACCTCTTAATACAATTCAGATAAATAAATATATAAATCATAAAAGTAGAAACTAAAAGTGCCAATCCATTTATAATCATAATAATTAAGGTTTCAGCTAATCCGAGAACCCTTTAAACTTGACTTCTCCTTCTCTGCAAAATTTCTGCCTTTCTAAGCTCGATGTACTCTTTTGTTACGCTATCCAACCCGGAGACATCCATCATCATTATTCGAAACTCGTCGTTTGCTTCTTTATTTGCGTCAAGTTTTAATTTCCTAGCTTGTTTTGTTGTAAACTTTGCCGAAGACTGAGCTAGTTTTGCTGCAAACTCGGATTCTCTCTGCGCCATCTTTATTTTTGTTTGTTCTCTATAATTGGTGTTGAAGTTTTATTGCTCTTTAATAATTATTTCCATCATTTCCTGTTGGCCACTGGATTTTGCTTTCCCTGTTTTCTTCAGTCATTTCGCTTTTTTTTTTCCAAATGATGGTTATAAGTGTTAGGTATATATCTCATATTTATTCATCGCCACTGGAATGGTCTTGACTTGTTTCCTGTCTTTCTGGCCACTTTCAGAATCTTCTTCAGCTTGTGATGAATCGAAAACAACTGTCGATAGTCGTGAATATTTGATATTTTCTAACATAATTGTGTATAACTCTTCATGCTTAAATATTTTTCCACCATTAGCTTCCTTGAAAATCTTCCTTACTTTTTCAATCTGTTATTGTTTTAAAAAAAGTTTAGTGGACGATATACAATTCAAAATAATAATGTACGGGACAAAAATTAAATGAGTACTTACCTTTGTTTCGGGGGCCCATCCAGTACGGTGTTCACGTTCCACTTCCGCCTCTTTTGCAGAGTAAAGCGCCACATCTTTACTTATTCCCTGAAATCGTTTCTGAATGGAGGTCCAAGTGCGCTCCGGAATTGTAGGTATGGATTCTTTCATCCCATGGAAGATGCGAGACCATAATTTTTCTTCTGATTGATCGGAATCAACACTAGAATCTTGAGATATTGATAAATGAATTCTACACATCGTTACATCTTCAAATGTAGAAAAATTTGGACCTCGTGGTTTTGGTGTCATAATTACTGATTTGGAAGACAAATATATGAAACTAGTGAAATTTTTCTTGTATACAAATGAAATGGGTTAGTAGTATATGAAATACTCAACCAATTCATTTACATAGGTATACCAAAAGATAGTCGTTACAATGGTAAGAAATCTCAACGGTTATTACAAGAGGCGTTTGTATACACCAGGCGTATTTTTAGCTAACGCTTACAAACATGCATAAGTTTAGATAACGCCAACAACAAGCGTAAATTTGGTGCATGCCCAACACAAGCCTAAATTTGGTGAACGCTTAAGTACCAAGAGTTCGCGAGGTTAACGCCCCGCTTGACGTGCTCTTGGGTGAACGCCCAATACATGGGGCTCTCTGGTTCACGCCTGGATCATGAGACGGTTGTCTAAGATTACGCCTGGCACGAGACGGAGAGGTAACGTCACGCCTGGCACGATACGCACAAGTAACTTCATGTTCCACCATATTCGTGTTTGGTCTAGTTCTAGGATCAATTTTGATCCCAAACATTAAAAACTGGACCAAAACCCAAATAAAATCGCCCCACTGTGATTGGTTTTAGGCGGACCAAAGACTAAATATGAGTACAAACTATTATTATCATCATCACTAGATGAAGAAGAAGAAGGAGGAGGAATAGAAAAACAAGAAGCATAATAGTCAGTGTTATTCTCATAGTATGCCATTGGTTGTTGATGTTTGCAGTTTTGGTTTGTATAATTGGAGAATCGAGTGTTCAATTTATAGGCATATTAAGATAAGCCTTTGAGTGTTGATATGACTACACACTCTTGGTATTTTAAAAATTAACTGAGTTGAGGCAAGTAGGGTGAATAGACGAATCAAACATAAGAAGTGTCGGTTGAGATGACAAGACCAAGCAGATAAAAAGACAAAGCAAAAATTAAATATATTTTTTGAAATGACAATACAAAGCAGATATAAAATACAAAGCAAAGATTAAAAATTTCTTTGGAGATGACAACACAAAGCACATAAAAGACAAAGCAAAGATAAGAAAAGTCTTTTGAAATGACAATTCCAATCAGATAAAAGATAAAAGATAAATCAAAGATAATAAATGTCTGTTCGAATGAAAATACAATGTAAAATGAAAGACTACCCATTTGTATCTTGATTCCCAGGCGTCGATCGCGGTGGCATAAAAGGAGGCAAAGATGATCTCGATGTGTAATTAACTTATGGCATTGTTGATGATGATCCTTGACCCATGGTATTCCACATTTGTGGTGGCATAGTTTGAGAAAAAGTGTCAAACCCTTGGTGGTTGTTGCGTACGAAAATGGGCCAGCTGTAACCTCAAATTATTGTTGTGATTTTGTAAACCCCGTATTTCTTCATCTTTTGCCATGATAAACTCCATCCTCTCTTTCATTTCATTTAATGTAAACTTACGACATTCTTGCGTAAAATCGGCATATTGTTGAACCAGACCATAAGCTTCGGCCTGTTATGAAATAAAATAAATCACATTCTCACGTATTTTTATGTACTCAAAAAAATAAGGTTTTTTGTATATTTACGTATGACAATTGTTGCTGAGGCGGAATGGGTACATGTTCATCGGGTTCTCGGATGTTGTGTTTAATACGATCACCAGCATACCCGTATGTTTCGACCTCCCAATCGATTTTGGTGGCATATTTCTTCAAATTAGTTACATGTCGTCAATACTCAATATACAAATCATACATAACAACATGCACTAATTCCGTTGCATCGACCAAATCGCTTTCCCTTAGCTGATTTGCTTCGGCATTGTTGAGGTTGGCAATACGAGTAGGTGGGTTCCTGGGAACGCCAAAATTATAATGGTTTTTCCTCCAACACTGTTCTCCGAGGTACACATTATGTTGTACCTATCAAAAAATAAACCAATTAACTATCCAAAAATCCAAGAAAATAAAGAACAGTGCTATCAAAATAAATTATCAACTCACAGTGTCTAGACAATAAAATATAACCATGTTGTCTGAGAGCTCTAATGCTTTCTGTCCAACATCA
The DNA here is from genome assembly GCA_023531435.1 of Papaver californicum. NCBI lineage: Eukaryota > Viridiplantae > Streptophyta > Magnoliopsida > Ranunculales > Papaveraceae > Papaver > Papaver californicum. Next base: position 1,727,469 of record JAJJMC010016440.1, read on the forward strand.
GTGTCAAGCACTAAGATGGCGGATCTCAAGGTCGCCAGGTCACATCGTCTACAGTCATCTGATTAAGACAAGTCCTAGAGAGAACAATATCAATACTCTTCCTTCTTGTACCCTTCCACCGAGAACTTCTAGCAACATTGCTTCATTATCACTCATTTGGGTTCTTTGGTCGACATATGCCCAGAAATTCGTAACCCCAAAACTAGTATGTCAAGAAAACCAACCTAATAAATTAGTTACCAGCAAATAAACATTTAAAGGAAGTATAAATAGAATTTAGAAATTACCTCCAATATTTGGAAGGGTCCGGCTAGTGATTTTTGTCCCCTGCCAGATGAGCCGAGTTCCGAATACAATTTCACAAAAGCACCACCACCTCAGTCATAATTGCCAACTGCATTAAGATCCTCAAAATGTATGCTATCATCGTTAGCCGCAACCAACGTTCCTGGATAAAAATATGTGCTAAAAATGCAACTGTAATTGCATCAGAAACCCACAGCGCAGGAATATTTTCTCTTTACAAACTTCACTATCTTTAATTTCTGGAAAAATATACGCTCCGACATATTCAAATCTGTACTTCGTCGGGTCATACGGAATATCACTACCAACACCAATACTTAATCCTGTCAACATGACCAAATCAAGCGGTGTGAACCCTATCTCACCAAAGGAAAAGTGAAAAGTGTTTGTAGTATCCAAAAAACGCTTAACAAGATAGTCAATCAATGCATGTGACAAATCTACTACATCCATAGTCAATAAACGGTCTCATCCTGCCTTTTCAATAATGTATTTAACCCTATGGTTATGTTTTATAATACTTGTATATGTCTGAATGACCGGTTTAAGGGAACCACGATGTATGTACTTGAATTTTGAATCAGTTGAATATGTAATATTTGTAGAAGCGTGACTCTGAGCATCTTCCACGACATTATAGTTTGCTAACCCGGGAACAGAGACCATATCTTCAGTAGTAGGGTCTACTTCTGGATCCTCAACGGTTTAGCTTTCTTGTTCCTCTTTTTTCGATCAACGAATCACGTTGTGACATTGCCCAACATCTGTGCAAACGGTACATATGAGTTTCAAAATTAAGAGTAATCCTCACAATGCACAAATATAAAACTCTACATTAATCCATAAATCCACAAAAATACAAATTTCATCATTAGAAAAGTAAACCTCTGATTAGATAATCTAATGTGCAAAATACAAAAATCATGATTCACAAAAAGTCCACTCATCAAATTACATCCTCTACAAAAATTCATTATAATTCATATTATAACTCCCTAATTTTATAATTCCATAAACATTCATTACAAAGGAACATAAACATTCATAATTCCAAAAGTTCATAAACATTCATATCAAATCAATTAATCAAGAACTTAAAATTAACCACAACCCAAATCAAAGTAACCAACAACTTAATCAATTTTAAATTCAAACCAATTAATTCTCATCAATTTTTTAAACCCAATTTACAACTTCCAAAACCCTGGAATTATACCCAATGCAAAATTACAATTTGTAAACCTAATATATCTATTTCATAATCATATGTTTAATCTTTAAACATATATATACAAATTTAATTAACAAAACATTACAACAAATCATAATTTAATCCTATGAAATCCATTAAAATTCATATAAAAGTTTGAGTTTCATACCTTGTCTTAAGATAAACCTAACGTTGATAAGCTTTGTTTCTTTGCTGCTAGGGTTTTACTAGCGTTTTTCAATCGGAAAAGAGGCCGAAAAAGAGGAGAGGAGGGTTCAGTTGGAGGGTTGAAGTGGTAGGCTTAAAAGTGGTATGCGTCTTAGTCTATAAGAAGAGAAGAACATCAAAGCTTCCGCCTGATGAAGCGTAATCCTAGACCACTGCCTGATGAAGAACATAGTGGCAGGTGTTACTCTAGCCAACAGTTTCATAAAACAGGTGTATGGCTAAGGTAACGCACGTATTCATGATGCACACGAACCAGCTGCACGAGGTAGAAGATTCACCAGACGTATGGCTAAGATAACGCCCCATCAGGCGTTAGTTTACACCCACGCCTATCATTTGGGCATGTTGTTACGTGTGCATCTACCATCAGACGTTGTTCTGGGTTGTATCTCCCACCGAATGTTCATCTAGTGTCCGCTCCAACCAAGCGTTTTCACTGGCATACGCCCATACAACACCAACAGACGGATCCTTCTATATGCGTCCAACGCCAGGCGTGATTAAAATTTTCTCTTCTTCCGTTGCGTTTCAGACGGAATATTACCAAAAAAAAATTAGTATTTAGTCTTTGGGTTTACTCTCATGACTGTGGAAGCTCTAAGAAAACAATGAGAGAACAAAATCTAACTCAACACTCTTTAGCGAAATTAGCTAACAACAACAAAAGTCCATGACAACATGAGCTTAACTAACTAAAAATTCACATCTAGCTAAGATATTACTAGGAACTTACATAAGCCCGGAGTCTAATATGTCAAATTCCAACTGAATATAAGAACAATCCGAAACTGGAGTGTGAAGCTCCTTTCTTACAATCATATTGATCTTTATTAAAGAACATAAGCATATGTCAATTAATGCGCAAAATAAAACAGGAAATCAAATTGGAGTTGAGAATGTTGCACAAAGTCCCTGACCCAGTCTCACAGATTCAACCTGGCAAAGTGCCAACAAGATAAAGTGAATGAAATAAAGCTTAGACGGCATAAACCAAATGATAGAAGAAAAAATATTTACTAAATCTAGCTAGTAAACCTGCATTTACTTAAGGTTGCATACAAATTCTGCGTTAGCAATACAATTCTAAATCTAAAATGCTGCTAGTGCTTAATAGAATGCCAAACACGCAATAAATTGAAACCTGAGCAAAACACTACACATGAATGAAACCGATAAATAGATATCACAAACATACCCAAGTAAAAATGGTGCCAACTCAAGTGCAATACAGAACGCCAAACACGCAAGTTCATGAAGCTTCAAACCCTTCTCATTCCTAATATAGGTGTTAGGTATGACAATAGTTCATCAATGAACAACAAGAAAGACACCTTGAATGTTATGATCAAAACACCCAGCAAATCACTAACCTGGATGACGACATTCAGATATCTTTTTTTTTCTTTGATGGGACTTACTGAAATCTTTGTCACCATTCCAACACAAACTCCCACCAACAACATCACCATACCACCTAAAACAACACCAGCCAGCCGCCATCAACAAACACCACCACATCACCTGCCAATAATCAGCACCACCACACCTCCGAGAACCATCAGTAACCAGCTCCACAAACAAACTGCAACAGGAATCCAATATATGGTTCAATTTTTTGAGCATTACTGTCCAAAAACCAAAATGAAGCGACAACACTAATATGACCTGCAAATTAGTTCATACTCTCATGAAATTTATAGATTCAAGTAGTCCAGGCTCCTACTAGACTAGATATAATGTAACTATCCCCAAACATAAAAAAATATATCCTTTCTTGGGATTGGAAAGGAGAAAAGGGAAGCTCTAGGAAGTAAGTTAAGAACCTTTTTAGGAGCAAGGCACAAGATAGTTAACTTCATCTGAGGTTACACATATCAATTTCGAATTTGTGAAAGAAAAAAGAAACAGATTGTTGGATGATATACCTGATGAGCTCTTTGAGATATACTTCTTTGTTACTATACAAGCTGTGAACGATGAGATCTGAGATCCATTGAACAACTAACTGTCAACACAAAACATACCAAATTTCATGAACCTCTAAACCAGAATATCAAGAAGAAGAAAAAAAAAACCAAAAAATCAGTTCAAGAGTCCTACTTCTGCTTGGTACTCATATGTTTCAGCTGGTGATGAATCTGTAGCATCTGATGTTAATGCCAAGGTTGATTCAAGTTTACTCAAATAAAAACCATTTCTCATAATTAAACTTTGGTGTTGAGTGAGAAAAATTGATTCTCCCCGTGGTTGTTATTGAATACCATTTGTTTGTTGACTGGTTAGGATCAGCAACAATGATAAGAGCAGTAGAGAAGCAAGTGAAGCATCATTCACAGCAAGTCTGAACTCATAGCAAACTGATGAGGTGTCATTAGATGAATCAAGAAGTAACCATCAGTGACATAATTTTGTTGTTTTGGCCTCTCATGTAACCTCAATGTACTAATGATCATTGATGATGAAACAAGTCTGAACTCCTAGACACAACTAATCATTCGTGCACCCTGCATACCAAAAAAAAAAAAGAAGACTAAGAACCAAATTGCAAAGAGCTACAATTACTCATTCATCACAGTCAACAAGCAAGAGCTACAGATCAGGCTACATCTGCTTGTTCAACAAACACAAGATTGTATACCTGATGGACAGCCTAAGTATCCTCCACAAATATGATTCACTCACATAAATCATAACGGAAAACCTAGAAGAAGAAAAACCTTATCCTGATTTCTTAGATGACTAAGAAAAGGAGTTGTACTTACTAGACCAAGGGGAAAGAGAAATCCCATTTTGGTTCTTCTACTTCTTCGCTTACTCCACGCTAAGAACTCGGGAATAGCAAAGAGACTAACTAGTTAACTATGGGGTAACGACTGAAGCTTTCAGATCGTTGGTTTTCGATTCTAAGAACGAAAAAGGGCTACGAAAATTTCAAAGAGCAAAAAAATACATATCTGGATTTCTAGAATATGGGTTTTGTCTAGAATATAGGATTTAGAAGTAAAGGTCTTGATTTCTGGATTTTGTGCCGAAATCATGACAAATCTAGTGTTATTCTCGCTTCAGAAAAGGGGGTGTTGAAAGAGAGAGAGACATGAGAGAGAGAAAAACGAGTATCTAATAAAAGAAACAAGTAGAGTTCTTTCTCTACTTAAAGTGTCTGAATAGCACAGTGAAAAAAATGGAAACTAAAATAAATTCATATGTTCAAGTTTAACGAAGCAAATATACTGATTCATTTGGGGGGAAATAAATTTTAGATTCAAGCTTGGGAGGGAAATGAATTGTTATGTAAAAATAAAGAGGGAGAAATTGGAGAAATTAATAAAAAAGATAATCCGATATAAAAACTCTCAAACAACATAGATATTATAGTCATGTCATGGTTTAAAACGTATAAAACGTTGGAAATCCGTTGCTCAATTATTTTGAGATAATTCATATTTAAAACAACGAATATCCGTTGTAAATTCAAAATTCAAAACGTTGTAAATTAAGCCATATAGTAAAGTGAAGTTATAAAAAATCAAGTGGTAAAGTCCTTATCCACGGCCATATTAATTTCATTGTTCATTTTTTTTATTTATCAGTTTGTATTTTTTTAATGTTTTATATTGCTTTAGAATAAGGTTGTGGGGAAGAAGAAATTTATAAAGAAGTTTTAAGCAACAAGGAATTAAGGAAAAGAGTTACAATTGTCAAAGTTCTACGAAGTTCAAGAGTTCGTTATCAATAGTTGAAGCCGGAAACTGAAGATGTTTCTATTGGATGTTGTGAGAGTGGTGTTGATTATAGATCGGGTGAGAAGGTAAGTAAGCATTCTCATCCTCGCATATTGGTTGATTTCCTTTCTTATAGAGCAAAGGGTTCTTTTTCGTCTCACGTTTTTATGGGATAACTCTTCATATAATTCGGAAGGTTCCTTTTCCTTCCCACCATTCAATGTGTGCAGGATTTCTATCTTCACTCATGCTTGCACACATGAGAACCATAAAGTGCATCTTTGAGTGTCAATTTCATAAAATCCTATTGGTGAGATAAAAGTCATTCGATCGCTCTTGGGGCTGGATTCTTTCATATGATGGTTTTCTCCTAACTCAAGAGTTAAGCATGAGAATAATGTTATTTATACTTCTAACTTCTTATTGTTAGTGTGCATAAACTTTATGTCTTCATAGCTCTTTGTTTTTAATCTTATGTCTTATATTAGGTGAATCATCCGAAATCAAGGAAATTGCTACAAAAGTGCTAAGGAAATGGAGTCAACAAATAAAGACCACTTGTAAGTCGTCCAAAACCAGAATTATTCACTTATATCTTGAAGAGAATCGAAATACGAAGCCAACGCAAAAAGAATGAGGTCATTCCGACATCGGACGAAGAAGTTATGGACAAAACAAACTTGAAATATTTGAGTCTACAGAGAGATGTTCGGCCGGAAATCTATATAACTAATAGTAGCCGAACCTGGAGCTGAAAATCAAGTTTTTCGATGAGTCTACAGAGAGAAGTTTGTCCACTAAGTCAAATTCCATTAGTAACCGAACCTGACACTCATATGGAGGAAAAACAGGCTGTCAGGTTCGGCCAGTATTCCATACACATTAGTAGCCGAACCTGACACTGTTCTGGGACGTTTTTAATACGTTTTTGGTTCTATTTTGGGGATAACATGAGACCGGAAGGATTCTAATCCCTAGATATCAAGAGCACTATATAATAAGACTCCAAAGAAATGAAGAAGACACCTTTTACATTACTTTGCAAGTCTTGGAGGGGAGAACAACACAAGAGGAGAAAGCTAGGGTTTCAGAGCGATTTCATTATCGTAACGATTTCTTATATGTATAACATGGATGCTTCTACATCCATGAATAGCTAAAAAACTAATTGATTGAGGAAAAATTTTAAGTTTTAAACATGATTTGATTTAATATATGATTTTATTTTGAGTTCTCCGCATGATTATCGTTTGCTTATACTACAAAGAATGTTTATGATTGATTGATAGATTGTTTAGGTGGCCAACTGAATTGATTTGTTGATTTAATCTATTACTAGTATTGAGTTGTGAGATAAGTAATAGTCCATTGACTCGTACACAAGTAGAGAACACGAGACCTTACAGAAGAATTCTGTGGAGCAATTGTGTGTATGAAAAACACTAGTAAGTGGACCTTGATCTAAGAGTCTAACTGCTAGGATCAACCTATAAATTCATAAAATATAAAGCAATCGACCAAATTACACCCTGAGTGATCTACTAGGTGGTTAGGACGAATAGAATCTGGTAGGCGAAAACTTTTGTATCCAATGTTATAAGGAATTTTAGGGATAACACTGATCTAGCTGTTATTTTACGGTTGGTGATAATTTGTGATTAACAATGAGTAGATGAACATATTAACTTGATGAATCTTTAGTAACTAAGAAGGATTCGTCGATCATATTTCTCTCCATTGCTTGCATCTTAATAACTTTTAATTGCTTTGTTAGTTATTTTCAACCTAAAACAAACTCACCCTTTGTGACGTTTGACAACTTAAACATCTCGCTCCTCGTGGGAAGGAACTTGACTTCCATTATATTATTCTTTAATTGAGTGGAAACAAGATCACTAATTTGATTGCACCCATGACACACAACAATCTTCTATTAGGCGACCATCAGTCTTATTTCTGTTATATCCGTATACCAACCTCCACCCTCTATAGTTAGCCTTAACTATCTTGAATAAGATGAATAAGGTTACCCGAAAGTATTAGAAGACTAATTAAATTATTAATATTAAAATTAGATTAAATGAATTAAACTTAAGTGTTAGAGTTCATTTAAGAAGATTAAAGTTTATACGATACAAAAATAAAATTGGTTAGGCCAAAAACAAACAATCATAGTCGAATCTTAATTTATTCTTCGAATGCGAAAAACAACACTAAGGTTTGGCTAGGCTTTTTTTTCCCCTAGCTGAGCCTCAATGTTTTGCTATGACAAAAAATTTCATAGCCGAACCTCAATTTGCTCTTTGTATACGAAGAATAACACTGAGGTTCGACTAGGTTTTTTCATTCCCAAATATTTTTTTTAGACTTCGGGTAAGAGGCCCACGTTAGCGCCATATGTGGGTCAAAATTTTTGGGATGTATGGCAAATTTTCATCATATTAACGGAATGCTTGCAGATGTTAGGCAACAAGCCAAATTTGAGTTGGAAGTTTTTTTTTTTTTGTTTTTATCTTTTCTTTTATACTAAGGCTAAGCACCATGGTGAGGTTCTTCGCTTATTTATAGCTATATTATAGCTAAGGCCAACCACTATAGCTCATTTCTTAGTTATAATGTGGTCAAAAACTTTAGCTTAGCTAGTAAAACACACAGATCTGCTCCACTTTATAGCTAAGAAATGGATGACGGAAACTGAGTTTCTGTTAACAAATATATTTTACAGATACTCAATTTTCGTATGGTTTTTGACGGAAATTGAGTATCATCTTCAATCAACTATATTAAATGGTGAATCAAAATAAACTCAGCACATTAAAGTTGTTCATATATTCAACGGTGATTAGAACCCTTTTTTCTTATTGGTAGGTGAGCTACACCCTCCTCGTTTATGATTATTTTGGTCGTTAAACCTTATTTCTAATTGGTAATACAAGAATCCGGCCCTAAAAAAAATAAAAAATAAAAAAATATATACATAATCTAGGAAAAAAATACTATTTTTAGATGAGATTTTTTTTGTTGTTGTTGTTTTCCAAATAAAGTACTCAGGAAAATCAATAGAAGTTGTTGGCAACAGTAGCAAGGTGGGAATAAAAATCAATAGAAGTTGTTGGCAACAGTAGCAAGGTGGGAATAATATCGGTGATGGCATGGTCTTTACATTGGATCACTTTTAAGTAAATTTTGGATCAAACCGTCAGATTTTGGTAATTAAGTAGATTTCGGTATGTATCGAATTCTGGATTACAAGACAAATCTTGGCCACGCCGAAAGATTTTGAGTTATAGGGTAACTATTCGGTAACACAAGTCAGATTTTTGAATTATAAGGCGTTTTCTTTCCCAGATGCAAAACATATTTTGGGTTACCGACTTACCGTCATTACCTAGCACTGTTAGGGCTAAGTTTAGTGTCTAGTCGATCAAAGCTCATATGAACTCATTGAGAGACAAACTTGATAAAATATGTGAGAGACATAATGTGCCTCCGACAGAAATACTATATACAGAGAATAGTAAATGACACTGAGGTCATTTTGTTGCCTTGGGCAGAAAAACCAGACATGAAATAGAAGAATATAGCACGATAAGGGATGGGAAAGTATAGCTTGGAGTAAATAGTTCGTTTCGGCAACTCAATAATGTTGGAGTAAATACAATATTGATCCGTATCTAAAGCAAAAAATGTTGATGTAACCTTTGTGTCTGTATCATACAATTAAGTAAAAAATAACAGTATACTGATTGATTTGCAGACAACTCAAGTTTGCCCTCAGCCAGTGATTTGCAGACAACTCAAGTTTGCCCCAGCTAAGTGTCTTCCCATCAGCTGCAAAACGAACGAAGCCAGGTTAGGATGCCAACCCAAACACAACACCATAGTTTCCATCTCCCAAATACCAAACGGAGTGTGAAAGAGAAATCAATTCAGAAGCACCATTTTTCTCTTAAATGTGAAAAAGCATGCCACTACTAGTGACTTAAACGATAAAGAGAGGGAGAATCTGATATTATTCCCCCCCACCCCCATAAAAAATAGACATGCTAAACCAAGCAACCAGAGCAGAAAGATAACTGAAACTGCACATGAATTCATTTCCCTCTGAAACTCTCTATCTCTAAAGTTCAACCTATTGGGAAGGCCATAATTTCAGATTTTTCTTGCTTACTCTAGCCAATTCATGTTAATGATTTCTTCCAGATCTGTTTATATTCCCAAACCATCTTCTGAATTTACACCATCAGGGAATGTTCACCGATTCCTCCTGTCTGTTTATTTTACCTCAATGTCTAATGTGGGGTTTTGATTACATAAATGTTGTATAAATGTATAACCCATATACACCACATCAGAAAGAGATACAAAACAAGTGATACAGGGTAACCAGGGTCGTGTGCATGCAATGCAAAGGTCCCTGAGTGTATAGGTGCGCTAGCGTGTTCATGTTGACGAGAACACCATTTTCCGAATGCAAATGAATCATCTAATGTAGCAAATACATATAACATAAAGCATATCTTTCCAGCTTTGTGTAAATTCTACTTATCTAGTATGAAACATAAATGGGAAGACAAAAGGTATACCTATCGACCGCCAGGCTAATAACCTGAATGAACTAACTCTTGCTGCCTCTCAATTTTTTTATTTATAAATGCCTGCAAAAATGTCTAATAACACGAGCCATGTATGCCGTATGCTGATGGAAAGCATAATCTATCACTAAGTGAAACAATCAAAGCCCCTAACCAATTAGAAATCTTATTATTCTTATCATCATCATCATCATCACCACCACTGTCAGCTATATAGTCAGACATGTCAATCAGGGTAGCTAGACATCAGTCAAAGCTATGTGAACGCAATTTAATCAAGCTCTAGATTCTTCTTCATGCTCTCATACACAAGATAGGTGATACTAGCAGATGGTACCACTTTAAGCATATTCGGGAAGATTCCTTTGTAGAATCCTCTAATGCCTTCATGTTGGTAAGTTTTCAAGAACACATCTAACATTCCAGAATAAGCAGCAGCTCCATTAGCACGTTGTGCTTGCATTCTGGAAAAGATGCAGAACGAAAACAAATTAGCATCAACACAGAGTACTGCAAGAGAAGCAAAATATTGGACTAACGGATAAGAAACAAAATGGGAGAAAGACAATGTGCCAAAAATACCTTGTTCTAACAACCTGTAATGGGTAAACACAAGTTGCTCCAAGAGCTCCTGATACAGTCCCACAACCTAGTTGCACAAGTGGACCTGGATCTATTACGAAAAAGAGAAAAAGTCAGTTTCAACTAACAACTAGATCAATCTGCAAAAGACTGCAAACAAGAACTAGAAGAGAACAAAATGTAACTGCTAAAGTACTTACCGCTGTCTTTGACAATATATTCTCGCGACATCTCTTTTAAAGTCTCATAGGCAGCAAGGTCAATGCCTGCGTAAGGGATAATACCAAGAAGAGATGGAATAAGACCCCTATAGAACGCTCGAGGTCCTTCCTGAACCAATATATCCCGTGAAAGTTGACTCAATTTGGGAACTTTTCCACTTTCACAGGAAAAAGTCTGTAACCGAGTTTTTACAAGGTCCATTGGGTAGATCGCAGTTTGCGCCACAGCCCCTGCCAAACCACCTGCAACAAGACGCCCAGAAGTACCAATATCACCTATATCTTCACCTCTAGCGTCAACAATTACATTCTTCAGCAATTCATAAGTGTAAAACCTAATTGCGCTTTCAGGGGCCACCTTTAAAACATTTAATCCATTCCCACGGAAAAATCCCACAAAGCGACCTTCTTTCCAAATCTGTTTAACTGCAGGCATAATGTGAGCACGTGTTGTTTGAACTTGTAAAGCGACTTTTAGCCGATCAAGAGGAGCAGTTGCAGTACGAGATGTAGCTCCTGCTACTCCTCCAGCAATCAAGTATTTGCTAGCATGGACATGTTTACTAATGCCCTGTGGGATAACAGCTTGTTCTCCAATGTCAACAACACATACCCTTTCCCAGTACTGATATATGTTGACTAACGTTGCTTCATGGGGATAAAGTAAGAGAAAATCTCTCCATTCTTCAAAGGTAATAATTCCATTATTATCCTTGTCTACATGCTCCACAAAACGTGCAAGTTCCTCATCATCAATTTCGATTCCTGCAAAAGAAAAACTGCCACACCTTATAAGAAGCAACTGACAAAGCGCAACAAGAAACTACCCAAATAGTGTACCAAAATATATGACTTAGAGAGCTCCATCTACCCAAATGTCAAAAATAACTAGAGTCACAATTGGGTGAACTTTCAAATTTCCCAGCATCACTAAAAAAAACAAAAAGTACTATGCCAGTCACATCATATCAGCAACTTTCCTGGCACTGAATAAATGCAACGTTTATAAGTCAGCATTCACTTTAAAAATGACTAGACAAGTAGAGTTTTGCACAAGCATAAAGTGGCGTTATCAGTTATAACAACATGTTGATGTTACAAATTCTTAAGACAGCATTCAATGACTAGCCTAAGCTTGATACAGTCATCAAACAGAAAAATTCACCGGATATAATATATTACATAATAACAAAGTGCAATCAAATGAAAGTATCACAGCATTATGAAATGTATAGTATACCTGCTCTAACGAGTGCATCCCACAGCTCCTCTGGTAAAATACACCCATTATGTTCAACATCAATAGCTTGAAATATATGATACAACTCCAATTCCTTATCATCCATATACCTACGAAATTCTTGGTAATCAACTCTACCGTCTCTATTAGCATCACAAACTTTCAAAAGATCTTTTGCATACTTATATTCTGCCGGTATATGTAACCCAGATAAACCAGCTTCAATTTGTGTGTAATCCAGATATCCAATATTTGCAACATCGAAGAAATTGAATAGACTCCGAATTCTGGTTTCCCTTTCTTCTTTAGTTTCACGCAACGCTAGTAGAACATGATCCATCGTTACTGGACCTGCTTTCTTAACAGGATTACATCCATTAGTACGACCTCCTCCTCCTCCTCCTTCTTTACCCACCGGTATTGGTGCCGTCTTATCACCCATTTCTTATCAGTAATTTCTTCAAAATTCAATAAATTCTGAAGAGAATTGAAATTCTAGAGAATGAAAATCAAATTCCTAGCCTAGATTCAAACATAGTTGATGAAGTCGAAATCTGAACAGCATTTCAAAATATCGATCTAATTCAACAAATTTCACTTCCCTCAAAACTGAAGATATCAGATAAACAATGTTTATTCAAGATGAATCGAAGAATTAATTAGGTCAGCAAATAATCAAGAATTCAACTGTGAAAGACCTAATATTTTTATTTGTATTTTTAATAAAAGAACGCACCACCAAGAATGGGAGAAGAAACTGAGACACAGTAGTTAAGAGCCGGTAACCGATAACAATAAACACCGGCTTTTTCAGAACGTATACTATCTGTTAATAATAATTACCTGAATATATCTTCATTTTTTCTTTTGTATGAAGATCGAAATATAATCAGAGATGATGATGAGATAAGGAATTGATGATGATGATGGTTACACCCATTTCACTTCTTTCCTAGTTTCTCTCTCTAAAATCTCTATGTAATAGAAAAAATAAATTGAATTAGAGAGAATCGTTATTTTTGATTTTGATGGAGAGAGGACAAATTAAAGTTACTAGAAAAATAAATAAATAAAACAGATATTTTGTTTATTATTTTTTGGGTTTCGCTCCAAATTCGGTATGTGGTGTATGTTTGGTGTGCTTTTTGATCGTACGGACGGAGGTAAAATATCTCGTGTTACATGATGTTCCGAACTAGATAGTCTCTTATTTTATTTATTTATTTTCTACTGGCTTTTAGATTTTACCATGAAATCTCGTGGTTTATTAAGGGGATAACTAGACCGGACACCATTTGTACAGTATCATCCTGTTAATAATAGTATCATTTCTTATGAAATCTTTCATGGATGTTATGGCAGATATTAATAATGGTATCATTTTTATAAATCGTGTAAAATCTTCCATAGATGTTATGGCAGAGATAAAGTTATAGATTGCTCATAGAATAGTTCCTCATCATAATGGTTTTCATTCTTTTAACTTCAAAACATTTGATTGAGAGTCATGTAACCTTAGAAACGGGGTGCATATTTTTTATTGATCGATAAAACCTCACAAACCATCCACTTTTTACTTTACTTTTTTTATTTTAAAAAATATTAAAATGTAAAACACTACTCTCTTCTTTCCCAAAATTTAATTGAAATCTTACGACTTACTCTTTTTCATTTTTCTTTTCTCTTTTACCTAGGGCTGTAAAATAACCAACCAGAACTGAGAAACTATGTCGGAGCCGAGCCGGAACCAACGTTACCGACACCAGTTCTAGTATATTTTCGAGCCGAATCATAATGAAAAAATCAGGTAAACTAGGCCGTAAATTTAATCTAATACTAGCCGTTGATGCTAGGTATAGAAAAAGGTTACTCAGTCTCAGTATGAGCTTCACTTTCACTTCATTCTTCTCTTCTTCTTCTTCTGCTTCTTTTTCTTGTTCTTCTTCTTTTTCACAGCGACACCACCACCACTCTTTATCACAGACACCACAACCAATACCACCTTCTTCTTCAGTTATTCATCTTCTACTTCTTTGTTTATTTCTTTAGTTCTGGCAGGAATAATGTAGGGAACAAGTTAAAGGAAAATAAATTCAGCCGAAAAATTTGGCTCGGGACGGGTTAAACTGCCCCGTGAATAGAATTTTAATTACCAAATTTCCATAGATGCAAACCCAAAACTGGTACTGGACCGAACAGAATTGACAAGTACCGGTTTAAAACCATATCGAATAAGGTAGGTACATGTACCGGTTCTAAATGTAAAAACCAGCCATATATGTCAACCCTCGGTTTAGCAAAAAACCGAGCCAAACGTACCATGTGCAGCCCTACTTTTGCCTATATATTCTCTTTAAAACATTAATATGTTAATATATATGTTCTTTCCCTTTTCATATTGAGGGTTTGAATTTTGGATGACAAAGATCCCTATAGAAAATTTCACTGGTTATTATTGGAATCAGCATGGTTAAGTTTTAACCCTAAAACTATAAAACAGAAGATAAAATCAATATAAAGATAAATAGTTGATTACCATAAAGACCAAAGATTTATGATTCATATTTGATTTGAGAAATGTTTTAATTATAATCATACTCATGATTTGGTAATCACTATGTAAAAGAAATATTAATGTCACAATTTTTTTTAAGGAAAAGACTTTTATTAATTACTCCTCAATAACATGGAAGAAGTCAGAAAAATATAAGATGGTGGTTCATAGTCTGCCCACCATTTTTATAAGTTATTAGAAATTGCATCTTGACATAAGTCATATACAATAGAATTCACAAATTTATGAACTGCAACAAATTCAATTTGATTGAATTCCTTAGTCCTGTCTCTTATAGACATAATGATTGAATAAATACTCCAAGGAACGTCTCAAGCATTTCCTTTAATGACTTCTAGAATCATAGATGCATCCCTTTCAATGATTATCTTACTAATCTGGACTCTTTTAGCCAGATCCACTCCAATGCTATACGATCTTTCCTCTGCTACAAAAGGAGAAGAAGAATTGAAACATATAACACCACTGCCCAGGTGGTGACCATAGGAATCTTGAGCCACAACATTTGCCGAACTTCTGCCTCCTACAAAATCCGCATCTACATTGATCTTAATATAAGAATGAGGAGGTCTTGTCCAATTCAGGGTAGTTTCATCATAACTAATCATTGAATAAGCTGAATAATTAAAAACCTTGGAAGAGTCGCAGAGCTTGGAATCCTGAAGAGATCCACAGATACAATTGTCAATGGAAAACTGATTGTTGTTGAAAACCATATAGTTTCCGAGTTTCCATACATTCCAAATAAGACATGCTCCAAAGGTTAGATATTCTTTAATCCTGACAATTAATCCATCCATGAACAATGTCATAGATATTTGATATAGAAACTGGTAGATTTAGCACAATAGGACTTGCCTAAAAAATACTTCTTATGTATTGGCAATCAAACAACAAGTGCACAATACTCTCTTCTTCCATTCTACAGAAAGTGCAAGAAGTATTCATACTTTGATTTAATCAACCTAGATTCTGGAAGCTAACAATACAAGTATGAATAATTTTCCAAACAAAAATTTGGATTTAGGCAACACTGTAATCTTTTTCCAAAAATTCTTCCAATGAAATTCGTTGTTAGCAGAAGTAGAAGGTCTCGAATCCATCATGAGTTTGTAACAAGATCTTGTCGAGAAGCTCCGTGATGGAGTTTTCATCCAGACCGATTTATCTTCCAAGTTTTCTTCTTGGAGGAATGTAAAGAAAAGTGAATTATTACTTTGTGGTTGAAATCTTCATTCCTGATACATCAAAGATATTTATTTTCGTATTGGGATAACACATAGACAGGCGAGGTTTTACGAACAATTCAAATTCAATATATTCTTCTAGTAACCGTCTGAAAGGAAAAAAAAAAGAACAATAATTTATATAGAGAAAAATGGTAGTTATTTTATTTATATATATAATTAATCAATTTAAAAGATATTTGTACACAAATTACATTCTACTATTAATTACCTCGAATTAGGAGAATCGTAATGTACATCCGGTTTTTAAGTGGTGCATAAATTTAGATTTACCGATAGATCAATCTTGGTTACTAACCAATCAAAATTAGGCCCACCATTTGTGACTCATGGTTCGTGAGTCATCGTTTGGAACAACTTTGAATAGACAGATCACATTTTTTCCAAATTTAATTTGTCTGTTGGGGTTATGTTATCTTCTTGACCAAAGTGGAAGATAAAGTCCACTCATGTCCTAGTAAATTAGAAACTAGGCAACAACAGCAATGACAGAGTCATATGATGCATATTTGAGAGAATAGGCCCCAAAATTCACTTTTATTTTCTTCTTTGATAATGATTTACCAGCAATGCAACAACTCACACAAACATATGCAATTTCGCAACACGTTTTGCCTCCGGTAAGAAATCATGCTTACTTTCTAAGAACAATTTAGAACATTAACATCATTTCTAATAGAGGGTGAAAATATTATTTTTTTATAATACATAGGATTTTAGATCTTTATTTAGTATAAATTCATCTCTAATAGTTAGGTCATACAAACTAGGAAGGATAAGATACTAAATATAAAGGTGTTAAAGAAAGTTTTAACTACACCTTTGGATTCACCTCTATATCATATTTTTCATTAATTTTTATTAATTTTATCTTGTACTTATTTAAAATAAATTAAACGATTAAGATTTTATCATATAAAATATTCTAAGAATTAAACCCTATACTATTTGAGATAGTTTATTAGCTATAAGATCATATATTTACTATATGTGTAAACTTTACTGAATTAAAGTCTTAATAAAACTTCCACGTATGATTTTTTACGCTCGCTATCGGAGATACTTTAATATTCAAAGGCTTAACGATAAAAATAGTGATGATAACATTATCGGACACCAATCTCAATTATACTCATGCTTTAATTTGATAAGTAAGGGTGTGCTTTGTATCTTTTTCTTTCTACCTTGTCACGTAATTTTCATTATTTTTTTTATTAACCAGACTAAAATAAAGAAAATAAAGATATCATTTTTCGTGAGATGAAAATAGTATAAAACAAAATGTAAAATCCTACGGGGATTATAAGTTACGGAAAGTTACACATAAATAAAAGTTGATCTCATGCTTCGGAAAAACAAAAAATGTCGATCTTTGTTTCTAAACGAACTTTGAGAAAAAATACACATTAATAAAAGTTGGCTCGTCGATCTGTTAATACTATTTATCAAAAATTCTTGTTCTCCTTTTCTAGATTAGATGAAACTTTAAAAAGGTTTTATTATTTAAAGTTGCATTAACAACAAAAGTGTTCTGGTGATGAAAATTAGAAGGCATACACTAACTGTTTTTAAATGACTGGAGGGGAATATCTCAAGAAAATTGACAACTATTTGCTAAAACTAGTGAATAAAAATATCCATTTATTAATATTAAAGCGATAAAACATATATAAAAAAAAACAGATTTACATGTAAGGAACAAAAAGAATATTTAACTTCATAAATACTATTAGCAAATAACCCCTGATCATTTATCAGCCCCTAAAATTTCATCTCACCTTCTCCAGTGGTTTGAACCGTATCATCTTTTGTGGGAATAATGATAGTACCATACTCAGAAGGAACCTTACCAAATATCTTCTCTACCTTGATTTTTCGATTCTCTCTCAAGGTCTGCCAATGGCAGTTGAAATTGGTTCTGAAGTTTACTGGCTCTCTTCCATTTGGGAAGCCAATTCCATAGTGCAAATCAGAAAGAGGCATACCCAATGGGTACCAGTCCAATCGTATTATTGCAATATGGTTGGTGTCTCCTTTATAATTTATTCATTACTAAATAAGCGTTTATCTTTTTTTGCTTTAACTCGGTTTGGATTGAAGGAAAGTCGAGCCAATTTTCTTTACATAAGAACATAATGAACTTTTGGGTTTCTCTCAAGTTACAAATGGTTATGGTAAATGGGAACTCAACCACCACGTTATGGTTAAATGGAGGTTTTCCCTAAATAATTGCAACTCCCGAGAAGACTTAAACCCTTTCATCTCTGCTACCGCCATTTCATTTGCTGCCTTTTCAAATAATTACTCTTGTCTAATCAATCTAATGGTTTTCTACAGGAGGTTATTGACAATTGGCATCAATTTCATCGGCTATTCCACTAGTATGAGAGACAATAGCCAGAGGAAAATGAACCATTGCCTCTCTTCGGAGTGGATGGGAAACTTTAACTGCACGATTAATAACCATCTTGCTCTCTCTAGGCATCATTACCCTGATGAAAGGGCAAGTCATTTCATCTCTGCTGGGAGGAAAGATAGCCTCCAAACTGCAACGGGTGCCCTTAATTATTCTGATGGGATGGCTTGCAAGCCTATGATCTTAATTGGTTCAGATGGGATATTAATTATAACAAATGGCCCAATACAACATCTTTACACTAGTCTGGGTGGGACGGAATTTAGCATTTATATTGGGGTGTGTTTAGCTGGAACAATCAATATTTTTGTCTATACCACATGTGCGATACACCACAGGTATCTCTTAATTATATCCAAACCCAAAGTTATGTTATGTTCCACCCCTACGTTTCTATTAGTTCTTGCAGGCAGACACACAAGCTCTTGCTAGCAGTCTTGTATAAAACTATCCATTCCACAAGGCCTTCGGTGAATGCTTTCAGGGGGCCCACTGATGTAATTTTAGAAGTGGTAAATAAAGAGGTTCGATTCTCGAACT
>JAJJMC010016440.1:1746360-1762101 GCA_023531435.1 Papaver californicum
ATTATTCCGGATATCAGAAACATTCTTAAGCCATCTGGTGTTTTTCAAAAAATAAGAAACCTTATGGCAAAGATTGTGTTGATAAGAATATGGAGGTTAAAATAACTATTAATGTCACAAAAGCTCTGAAGTTTGGTATTGAAACCTATGAATATCCTATTGTTACCCATTGGATTGAGTTTGCTTATGCTTTACCTAACATCAATTTCTGTAAGGTCTGTAGGATTCTTGATTATCCAAATCAATTATGTGAAGTAACCTCCAACAATGTTACTCCTGAAACTCCCAAGACAATCAATCTAACCCATGTTACCTCTGACCCCAAGCCCTTTTTCAAAAGGAAAATCCCCTATCATTAGACAAGACTATGACAAAGATGCTGCTATAAAGTTTGCAGCAAAAATAAAGCATGCTCCAAATATGGAATTAGCTAAGAAGATTGAAGAAAGGATCGGTTCACATGATATTGTTTTCTCTCCAATAATTTTTAGTGCTGGCTCCTCAAATGATATATACAATATGGAATTATATCTATTCACCCTGATGTTGCTTCCTGCGTGCAAAGAAAGAAGAATGAAGTTAATGGTAAAAAGATGGAGGTCCTGAGCAAGAGAAGAACCAATCCTAAAGTTGCTTCCAGAAATGTCAAGAAACCTGATAATCCAACCCTGCTTACTGTTGATGGATCTGCTATCTTTCACCCTTCGAAACCTTTTAGTCCTATAAACTCTACCCCTCATCCCTCCTTAACTGAAATCAAAAGAAGATGGATGTTGAAACCAATAAAATCAAAATGGAAAAATGGTCCATAAGGAGAAAAAAAATCTATCAATATCTGAAGACTCTTACTCATGATCAGGATAAAACTATCCCCCTGGACACCAAAAGGAAGAACCACAACCATTCAGATAAAACAGCTAGCCAAAAGAAAACCATAGACCATAATCCCATTATGAGCATATCCACTTCTACTATTGATGTTTTTGCTGCTCATACCCAGGATAATAGGGGCCAGTTGGACAATGACAATGCTTTGGAAGTTACTGGAACTCATACTATGGTATACTCCACCACCTATAATTTTATTATAAACAATTTTTGTACTTATCTGATGTAAATTTCTGGACCTAACTACCAAATTGGTTATCACTCTAGAAAAGGCATATTTAGCTATCATATTGTGTCATATTTCTGGCAATTCTTTACCACCTTAGCATGAAATTGTCAAGGATTGGGACAAAAAGATACTACGAAACACATGTTAGATATTCTTAACAAATTTAACCCACTATCATATTTTTGTCTGAGACAAAGCAGAAAAATGTTGGCCTCAGTAAAATTCTAAATGCTATGAATATCAACAATTTCTGGTATGTGGAACCAACAGGGGCTATTGGCACTGCTGGTATCCTTGCTATGATTTGGAAAGACAATATATTTCTGGATGTAATTGACTTCTCCCATAATCATATTAATGTTATTTTCACAACTGCTCATAGCTTTGATTGGCTTATTACTGGTTATTATGGAATCCCTTATGAGCTTAACAAGAAAATTGATTCTTGGAATAAAACTGAAACCACTGCTAATGATAACAATCTACCATGGTTAATCATTGGTGATTTCAACTTTATTCTCAGCGAATCTGAAAAAATTAGTATTCACCCCATTGATAAAAAGGAGTCAGAATTTTTCCAAGAGAAAATCAGTGAGTTAAACCTCACTGATCTTGGGTTCACTGGTTGTCCTTTTACTTGGACAAATAAAATAATTGGTAATGCTCTCAGTGAACAAAGGTTGGATAGAGGGATGGCTTCTGATTCTTGGATCCAGATCTATCTAAATACCACTATCTCTAAACTTCTTGCTATTGGTTCTGACCATCACCATATTCTTATTAATTCCAATCCAAATTGGAAAAGTGGCTCTATTCCTTTTAAGTTCTTTGGTCCTTGGCTTGACCATAAGGACTGCAAGAAAATTAAGTTGAATGCTAGAACCCGGATCTCCAGGGCTCCTCTACTTTCATAATAGCCAGAAAACAAAAGGATATCAAACTTAAACTCAAAATATGGAACACAAGAGTCTATTGAAATATTAAAACTAATATGGAAGAGGCTAGGAACGATCTGGATTGGCACTCCACAAAAAAAATTTAACCACAACAGAGGCCAGTGCATCAGGGATGCTAAAAATAAAGTTAGATTCTGGGAAAACAGTGAAGAAATTTTTTGGAAGTCTAAGAGTAGTAATCAATATATCAAGGTTGGGGATAGAAATACCAAATACTTCCACAACAATTCCAAGAAAATAATTAGAAGAAACATAATTAATTCCATCCAAGACAATGACAACACTTGGATAACTGATTCTGAAACCATTTCCTCTATTTTCACTAACCATGCATTTCAAGAATATGGCTACTTCTGAGCATATCTCTCTTGATTTTGAGATCATCAACCTTATCCCAGCTGCCATCAATACCCAGGACAATATAAACCTCACTGCCATCCATGATATATCTGAAATCAAAGACATTCTCTTTAGTATGGATGACAACAAGGCTCCTAGCCCAAATGGTCTTCCACCAGGTTTCTTCCAAGCTAACTGGGATATTATGGGTAAGGATATTACCACCATGGTTCAAAACTTCTTCTCCTCTAGTCATATGCTCAAGGAAATGAATTCCACTTTCATTTTTCTTATTCCTAAAATTGAAAACCCCACCTTTCCAGCCTATTTTAGACCTACAAAATCATATCTAAACTCATTGCTCAGAGAATGAAATCTTTACTCAGCATAATAATATCCCACTACACCATTTCGACCTTCTTGCAACAGATATAATCGTTGCACTTAATTTTAGCAACCTGCTATTGCTCATGAAAGAAGAGGGACAAAAGGCAACAAAGGTATTATGAGAATCAAAGTTGATATGTCTCAAGCCTTTAATAGGGTGGATTGGCGATTCCTAATAGCTATTATGCATAAAATGGGGTTCAGTGCTAACTGGTGCAAGTTGATTCAGGAATGTATCTCCTCAACCAGCCTTGCTTTCCTTGTTAATAGTGTGTCAGGTGATTTTTTATGTCCCTCTAAAGGCCTAAGGCAAGGTGACCCTCTCTCCCCTTATCTATTTATGTTCTGCATAGAAGCTCTATCAAGAACTCTTACCCATGCTGAAGACATTGGGCTTATGTATGGGGTTCAAATCTACAAGACAACTCATACTATTAATCATCTTTTATTTGTTAATGATTGCTTGGTTTTCTGTAATGTTAATATATCAGATTGTTCTAACCTGGTATATGTTTTTAAGATATTCAACAATACTTCTGGGCAACTCATAAATTTCAACAAGTTTGGGATTTTCTTTAGTAAGGATACTGATGAAGACCTTGTATACCAAATCAGCATTCATATGAGAGTTCAGATGATTGATATAAATGATAAGTACATGGGTTTCCCCTTTTTTACCCGCATGAGCACAGTTAACTATTTCAAACCAGGTGTGGACAAGCTAAAGTTGAAGTTAGCCAGATGGAAAAATAAATTTCTAAATGATGTAGAAAGAGCTACTCTAATCAAAACTGTTACTTCTACCTCCAATATTTTACCAGATGACTGCTTCATAATTCTAAAGTGTTCTTGCCAGGAGTTGAACAAGATTCAGAGGGATTTCTCTGGGGAAAAGATTTGGAGAACCTTAAAGGATATTACCCAAAAGATTGGGACTCTGTTATCAATCTTAAGGATCTGGGTGGTTTGGGTTTCTTAAATATGGAATTATTTAATAGTTCCATGATTTCCAAGATTGGTTGGAGACTCGCTCAAGATAAGGATTATCTTTTATATCAAATTATGTCCGAGAAATACATCCAAAATAAGAATGTTCTGAACATGAACATTATCCATAAGGATGGGATTCCTGGCTCTGGAAAGAAATTCTGCATGGTATTGAAACATTCAAAAGTATGGTATATGGTATACGGCAGATGGGAAATGGTAACTGCATCAACATTTGGGATGATAAATGGACTTACGACAAGTATACTCACCTTCAGAAACCAGATGAATGTCCTGAAGACAAAATCAACGTATGTTAAACATCTTATAAAGGATGCTGGTGATTGGAACATTGATAAAATTAATGATTGGTTCCCTCTGGAAGAAGCTACTGCTATCATAAAAACTAAAATCAATTGGGAGGAAGATGACCAAATTATCTGGAGTCTAATAAATAAGGGGAATTTTTCTGTTAAGTCCTTATACAGGGCAAAAGTGGATCATAAACACAATAATAACATTCTGGTGGATAACTGGGGAGGAATTTGGAATATGCAAGCTTCTCCGGCTATCCAAATGTTTATTTTGAAATGTGCTCATGGAATTCTCTCAACTAATGCTAAAACGGCCAGCATTCTTTATTACATTGATCATATTTGCAAAATCTGCAATTGTGGAGAGGAAACTTTGTCTCACTTGCTCATTTTTTGCCCCTTTGCTTCCAAAGTATGGCAAAGGCTTTTGGGAGATGATCACAAAGAATTTCACAACTTAAAAAGCTTTGGGGAGTGGCTTGACAGCTGGTTCAAGCCAAATAATATTTCCCCTCATTTTATTGCCACATATGCTACTGGTTGTTGGTACATCTGGAAGGCTAGATGTGAGCATACTTTTAGCAACATTCAGATGAATACTCAACATACGATCACTTAGACAAAAAGACATATCTGTGATTACAACAGAGTTCACTATCTTCAGGATCATATCCTGAACAATTTGCATTACAGAAAGTCTGACATAAATCAAAACAGAAACCTTATTTCCAAATAAAAAGAGGATTTTGGCATCACCATTAAAGTCTGTTCTCTGAAGCATAAAATCATATCCACCATCCATATTGGTCTAATTGTTGTTGATTTTGTAGGAAGCTACATTAGGGGTAAAGGATATCCCGGATACTAAGGACTAGATAAATTCTGGACAAGAACAAATCTAGCTTTTCATTGGGCAAAGGATTTGAAGTAGACAAATGTCATAATTGAAGCTGACAACATGGAAACCCTGAAAAACTTCAAATCCTTATACCAAGATGATGTTCAACAACGTTTTCCTTTATGCTACCATGCATCTTATCAAAGCAACAATGATGATGAAACTATTGAGGTCTATTTTTTTTTTTTTAACCTGGATGTTGCCCCCCAAACTACTACTTCAAATGTGTTTAGTTTAGCTACTTTATGTCAGGAACAAAATCTTCTTTCTCTTATATTTTGGAAGGATATTCCTATTAATATTTTGAACAACAATTCAATGACTGATCAAACTGTAAGCTTTCTAGCGACTAGTCAGGTCTTGCATGACTTGTATTCGGCGGAGGTTTCTTTTTGCTTCTTCTTCTATAATTTTTTGTATAAGGAACAAGGAAGGTTATTCCATATCCTATGAGAATATGCTAGGATTGCACTGTTATTCTTATTTATTGTTGGCATATCTCAAACCTGAGACGGTTTCAGCTACGTACCATGCTTAGAATCACCACCTAGAGGCAATAGTTTTCAGTGTGAGATAGTAGCCCGTGCTATGCACTGGGTGATACTATTTTTTGTTTGTTTGTATATTTCATCAAGTAATAAAATTTGATTCACCCAATGACTCAATTATTTGATGCAAAAACTTTGGTATTATCTTGGTTACCTAAACTTCATAAATTAACAACTTTTGATTTTCTTTATTTTTTCACTTTCTCTTCATTTTAGATATACAATTTCCTCCCTTCTTTGTTGCTTGTAAACCTTAAACGTCTTCAACTTTCTTCATAAATTTGATGTTGCTTCACTTGTTGATGATGATGACATGTTTCTATTGTTGTTGTTTCGAGAGAGTAGTGCTAACTACAATTCATACTACAAGAATTAATGAGGCTTATTCACAATTATGATATCACCCTCATGATTGACAGAATTAGCACTCAAGAGATCACAAAGTGTTGAAGGGTGCGATGTTGAGTAGATCATCATTCTACTCGGAGTTAGCACAAATGAAATACTCTAAACGGATGTTAAAGGTTTGGTGCCTCACTCAAAGTGTATTCTCCACTAATAATTGATTAATTCTCTAATATTGTATTCCTTATGCACTTAATTTTCCACGACATGGTTAAGTTCATCATGATTACTCTCTCAACGACTAAGAATACCGAATATTAGTTTTCTGAAACTTCTTTTAAGTTCAACTATTTGGTAAGAACTATGTGTGTAAACTTAGCAAAAGGTATCCTACGTGATTCTAAAATCTCTAAAGTTTGAGGTTTTCGTGCAAATATTTAAAAAAAATTGAAAAATTCTGAAAGTAAGTACTTAACAAAAGACTAAAAGCCCTATATGTAAATACAAATACTCCCCCACACTTAAAATTTACATTTTCCTCAATGTAATTGACTCGTCCAATGTATAAATCAAGATGGGAAATTCTATAAAAATAGGTAAACTAAGAAAAACTAAAAATAAAAAGGATGGAAATACAAACCAATGGGTTGCCTCTTATTCAACGCTTAGTTTAACGTCTTCAACCCGACTTGGCATTCGCCTGTTATCTTCCATAGGAAGTGCGTCAACAAGGTTGATCTCTTCCACGATTTCAGATGTGAATGACTCACAATATGGTTTTAGTCAGTTTCGATTCACCTTTAATTCCTCTCTTATGGCCAAACTCCGGATTTTTTTTACTAATGCTCCGAATTTTGATTTAAATTAAACGTGAAGCAAAATAAAAGGACCTATCCAATGAGCGTAACCTAACAGGAAATAAAGTAAGACGTGAATCCAACAAAAGAACTTTCTGACCAATACAAAATTGTTTTTAATAAATCATCTTATCATGCAAGGTTTTTGTCTTCTCCTTGTAGATGAAATTTCATATGTATCATTACAAATATTTCTGGTTCATTGAGTTGGAGTTTCTTTTACTTTCATGCACCATCTATCTCCATATTACACTGTTGAATAGCCTTAAAAAGCTTTATGCTCGATTTGAACAGAGATATGACATGTTTTACCGTACACAATCCTAAAAGGAGACATCCTTACGGGTGTCTTCTATGCAGTTCTATATGCCCACAATTCATCATCAAGTCATAAAATCCAATCCTTCCTTGTAGGATTCAATGTTTTCTCTATGATGGATTTCACTTCTCGATTAGATACTTATGCTTGTCCGTTAGTTTGAGGATGGTATGGTGTTGCTATCTTCTGTGATACATTGTACTTCTTCAACAAGCCTTGAAAAAACTTCTTTCGAAAGTGTGATCCTCCATCATTGGTTATGGCTCTCGGAGTTCCAAACCTTGCAAAAATATATTGTTTGACAACATCTGTAACCAATTTAGAACCATTAGTAGGGGTGGATTTACCTTCCACCCATTCCGATACATAATCAACAACAAGTATGATATAAAATATACCAAAGGAATTAACAAAAGGCCCTATAAAATCTATACCACAAACGTTGAACACTTCAACGAAGTGGATAAATATTTGTGGCATTAGATTCGAGCACCTAGATTGCCCGTTCTTTGGCATCGATCCCAAGTAGCACAAAATACATCTGCATATTTGAATAAGGTAAACCAAAAGAAATTATTATTGATTACCTTAAGTGTGGTTCTCTTATAACTAAAGTGCCCTCCACAAGCATAAGAGTGGCAAAAAGATAAAAAAAGATTGAGATTTAGATTCGGTAGGCACTTTTGTATTATTTGGTCCTTGCAGAGTTTCCATAAGTATGGATCATTCCATATGTATTGAACTGATACCTTTTCAAGATTGTCCCTCTCAGCATAAGACATATTAGTTGGGATTTTCCTAGAAGCTAAGTAGTTGACAATATCAACATACCATGGTTCTGCAATCTGAATTAAGAATAGTTGCTCATCTGGGAAACTTTCACGCAATGGGATAGCTTCTTCATCTATAGTAAGAAAACTCAAGTGATCTGCAGTTGTATTCTCAATGCCTTTCTTTTATTTAATTTCAAGATCAAACTCTTGTAGAAATAGTGTCCACCGAATAGGCCTTGGTTTCGCTTCCTTATTTGCATGTAGATACCTAGGTGATGCATGATCAGAAAAAACAAAAACTTTTGTACTAATCAAATAAGAACGAAATTTCTCCAATGCGAATACAATAGCCAAAAACTCCTTCTCGGTGGTGGTATAATTTTGTTGAGTCTTATTCAACATTCTGGAAGCATAATAAATAGCATGGGGTAGCTTTCGGATATGTTTCCCTAATACTGCACCAACCGCATAATCACTAGCATCACACATTAGATCAAACGTCTTGCTCCAGTTAGTGGTATAATAATATGGGTTGTTATCAAAAGTTCTTTCACACGATTGACTGCCTCCATACACTTCTCATCGAAGTTAAAAACTACGTCTTTTTGCAATAGATGACATAACTGTGATAAAATCTTGGAAAATTCTTTAATAAACCTGAGATTAAATCCTACATGAACAAGAAAATCATAAATTTCTCTCACTATAGTTTGAGGGGTTGGAGTACGAATAAGATATATCTTATCTTTATCAACTTCCAAGCCTTTAGAAGATATAATATTACGTGGCTTCGTCGTCATCTGGGAGCTATACGGGAGTGTCTCGCTGAAGTAGAAAGATTTAAAGGATTGGATACAGTGATCATGGCTACAGGTGAGGTTGAAAGGCTTACTCAGGAGTTAAAGCTTACGACAAAAATTCTTGAAAGGGCAGAGAAGGGATATTCTGAAGAAGCTGAGCCAACCTTCAAGGATTTCCTTTAGATTTGACTTAATTTTGTGAAACGCATTTATGTTTTCCTTTGGATTTTGAGTAGGTAGGTTTGACAAGTGGCTTGCAAGAAATTTTCTTTCATAACACAATGATATTTTGTTTTGATTGATAAACTTGAAACCCTAAGTATGGAAGCAGAAATATTATGGTCATTTTGGAGGAATATAAATATTGCATGGAAAAAAGGGAATTACTTAGAACGTGATGATAAAGCAAGCTTTGAGCCACTTGTCATATATCATTATCCCTACTGGATTGTCATTGTTGATGAGCTTGTAATAGCTCCTAGCAAAGTTTCAGTTATTACGAAAGGTTCTTCTTCAATGGACAGAGGAACGGATGCAAAGAGTTGTGCATCCTCCAACTTAAAAATGGCCAGATTTTAATATTTTATTTGCGTGACTTTTCTTCAACATAATTGGGAATTGCCCGTGACGTTCCTTCCCATGGTTAGAAATAACTTGACTCATAAATTATTTATTAATGCTCTTATTCTGAGTAAAAGAAATTCCTAACCACTTGATTAAATATTGAAATGGATCAGCTTCTCTTTCACATCATCAAGTCGTAATGGGGATGACCTCTATCCAGAGTCCCCAAGCTTTAATAGGATGCAAGATAACAGGTTATAAAGAAAGGTGTGGAGTAGAACTTACTTGGTCAAGTTCCAAAGTCCTGATTGAGTCCCCAAGCTTTGACGATGATAAATAGGCTTTCTTGTTGTTGTGAATCCATGGGCGCTCTAGAATTATGTTGTAGTCTGGGTCTCCTTTGACTATGTAGAATTTTATGTCTGTTTGGGCATCACCTATCTTTATCTCCAGAGTAATATATCCATAGGCGTCTTTGGATTTTACTTCAGAGTCTTTGATCATGGTTGGTGAGTTCATAGTTTTTCGTAAAAATCCCCGCGGCCCTGAGTGTGTCGACAGTGATAACATTAACATCCATGCCGGCATCGATTAATGTTCTTCCAAACTTTACGCCTCTAAGGTGATCAACGGTAGTGATGAGTCCCCAATCATTTTTTTTTATTGTTCATGTCGACCATGTTCTCTAGGGGAGGCTTGAATTAACCATGAGTATCTTCAGCAAAGAGAAGGCATTTGCCAGCTACAACGCGACTGAGGAAAGTAAAAATATATTTGTGCTACGCTTTTGAGAGGTAGGGAAGCTCATACATATGCTTCATCAGGGATTGAATCATCTGCCTGATTGACTCTTTGGAGAAGGTAAAACTTCTAACCGGTAGGGGATTCTTGTGGGCGCCCCCGACTTCTAAACGTAACTCATCCGATTCTATATTTTCTTTGAAAATATGCTTCAGGTTATTGCACTCATTGGTTGGATGATTGACGAACTGGTGGTAGTGACAGTATTTTGGATATGACATCTCATGGGATGTTAGTGGTCGACGTATGGGTGGTAACTAGATGATACCATATTGTATCCAGGATTCGAGCAATTCGATCACCTCTTCCATTGGGAAGGGAAAATATGGAAACTTTGCATTCATCTTCACGTCTTGTTCTTGCTGCCACTGTGATTATTGTTGTTGTTGTCGTGGAGATTTAATCGTGTTTTGAGATAAGGTTAACCTTTAAGATGGTGTTGGGGTCATGGTCGGAGTTGTAGGAAAACGTTTCTTTTGCGACTCCTGTTGAGATGGAGCTTTCCTCTTGGCTTCCTCGTTACTGACAACGCCAATTGATGGTTGAACGATATACTACTTGTTAACCAATCATCATTTTCTAAGAGAATCTGCACGACTTTCTTCTCTTACATGCCTTGTTCTCTCCAGTAAGGCAGGAGTGGTTGTTGCCGGTCATTTTGCAGCCTCATGTAACACGAAGAAAGTTTGAAAATATAAATTCTCTAAGAGCGCTTGATAGATAGGAATCATACCATTGATACAAATCTCCACCAACTGAAGCTCTGTCACGTTTGGATCATGACATTCCAAGGATTGAGTTTTGAATCTTTTTGCATAATCATTGGGGTGCTCAGTATTCCTTTGGAATATTATTTCCCAGATCTGACAGGGTGATTTGCTAGGAGACAAAGAAATACATCATGTAAAAGGCATTGATCATCTCTCCCCAACTGGAAATACTGTTGGGAGCAATATTGTTGTATCAAGTATATGCTCTTCCAGTGAAGATTTTATAAATTCTTGAGACGTAACACATGATTGTATTCATATATTCTCATAGCGATTCCAGGAATCGAGAGACATGGTCACGAGCATTCCCAGTTCCATCATACAGTAAGAAAGTAAGAAAGGCGTATCCCCTTGGCAGTGGGACCCTCTGGACTTCAGGTGGGTAAGGAGGCTGGTGTTGATGAAACGAGAATGAATCTTCCTTGCCATGATTTCATAAGAATCTCTCCATATCCTCACGAGTGAAAAAAATGGATTGTTGGCTCCTTAGTGGTGGACGATATGTGAGAACGTGAAATTAATCATCCACTCGAACTCTCGAAGTACCTTCTTCAGCCGTTGTTGTGAGGACGTTCCTGGCTTGCTCCATCAGGCGGTTCTGCTTAGGGAGAAGCTGCTCTGTTAGGGTTTTAAGACAAGTGAGTATCTCCTTTTGAGTGGTAGCCATGCCTGTTTATGTTTTGGCCAGGTTCTCCTGCATCTGCATCAGATCGACTATGTTGAGAAGAGTTTGAGTGTTTCTGGTATTTTTAACAACGATATTACAAGGAGAAAGTGTGGTGGTAGCGTCAACGGTGATATTGGTGGGAGGAGGGTCAGTAGCAACAGGGGTGTCTCCAGAGCCGCCACCACCAGTATTACCAGAATTGACATTAGGAATGGTGACTGATCCAGACCTAAGATCCACCATTTTGAATGATTGAAAGACTAACTTTGTAATCGAGGATAATCTCTCGCTGTGGTCACCAATTTTTTTAGGATGAAAACAAATGTACTACAAAAGAGTACTTTACGTAGGTTCGAGAGGTCAAACTCGAACAGGACGAGCCTAAACTAAGAAATGTCCTTCACGTCCTGCTTCGGTCACAAAGGTGGAGATGGTGGGTTGATCTTAGAGGAGGGAAGCAAAGAAGGATGATAAATAAATATGTGATAAGAAAGTGATGGTGTGTAGTTGAAAACTAAATGTATGACTGTAAACTGGATTATCTCTGGGATAGATCTCTGTTATGTCGTTAGATCCATTTATTCCTTGTTTTGAATAAATAAATCCATCTATTTTATAGTCTTGCCGTGAACACAATGATTTCTCGTAAGTTTTGGAAGTTACGAAGAGATGGAGAAGTGATGATCGTGGAGATTGTAGTGGAGTAATTTCATGTAAGTCAAGAGGATTGTATGACCAGTACTCCTCATCCTCTCAACTTCTCTTTATCGCCCACTACTTATAACCTTCTTGTCGTGTATGTGTTGCCACATCGCACGTTCTCGTAGAACGTCAACCAATACCCCAATGAGAATCCCCCATGTGATGTATTTGATATCTCGTAGAAAAATAGTGGAGTCATGGAATAATATTATTTTGGTTAAGTGAGGTCAATAGCCTGTTAAATAAGTGATGCAAGTTGCTCAGTTCACTAAACAGTGAGATAGAATGATAACTGTCAAGTTTAGTAGAAATAATAAGTTTAGTAGTCATGCACTAGCTTAGAAATAACATGGCATAAATTTGGAAGTGTTTGAAGTCAGGATTATGCGAGAGTTCTGAAGGACCAAACATGGTGAACTTGATTAAGAACATGCTTATGATAGGTGTGGCACTAGCAACAGGCTAGCACCATGAGAAGTACAACGACACCGCATAAAACCAGAATGATCCCTTGAGAGTTGAAGATTATGTTGAGATGCGTCCTTGGGGATCAACCCTAATGAGCGCTTACAAGAATTCTGGCGATAGCCTTAGGATAACGCCGCATATAGCTGGCGTTGAGACTATGTCAGCGCCACAAACAAAGATGCATCCCTAATGACGCTGTCTAGGGAGATAGAAGAAGGTGGCGCTGGCTTGATGTCAATGCTGTATGAATTTCAACATCAGCCTAGGGTTGGCTCTAGGAATTTTGCAACGCTGGCTTTAGGCCAAGCGCTGGATCCGCTACGCTTCCTCGAGGACCGGCCATCAGGCCATGACGCGTCCTCGAGGGCTATGTTGTTAATCGCGCGTCCTCAAGGATTGGTCATTGAGATGTGACGCTTCCTTGAGGATCAGTCATTAAAACTAGGATGTATTCTTAAGATCAGTCATCGAATTTGAGATGTGTCTTTAAGATTAGGGTATTAAACTAGGATGCATCTTCGAAGATCAGACATCAGTTTTCCTAGGGTAAACATAACTTATTTTTTTACTGCATTATGGCAATAAATTGATATTGATGCACATTCGAGATAAGTTCAAGGAATTCATCTATGGAAGTTATGCGACTTGAGACTAGTTCGATATGACATAAATGTTATATGCCTTTAGAGAGACTACTGGATCAATATAGAACGTCTGCAGTTATTTGTAGAGACTGTATTTTTAATTCTTTTGCAGAACATAAGTAGAAATACAATAGTTCATGTTTCGATACAAAGTTAGAAATATGTGCAGATATTTCTATGTTTCTGCTGCTGGGCAGAGGGCGATTTTACAATTCAGTCATTTGTCAAAAGTCCACCATCAACAGTCTATTACTAAACTGGATGTGGAAAATTCCTTTTTGCATAGTGATTTGGATGAAATTGTTTATATGGAACAACCTTCTGGTTTTTAGGATTCTGTCAATCCTCATTTTGTCTCAAACACAATATTTTATGACATGAAGCAGGAACCTAAGGCCATGTGTTCTAAGCTGAATGATGTGTTGCCGTCACTTGAATTTGTATATATTTTGTATATACCTCTCTATTTTTTCAAAAAGTTGGAAATAGACTGACCATTGTCCTTGTGTATGTTGATGATATTTTGGTCACCGAAGCGGAAATAAATTTTATGAAAAGTCTCCTTATATGATTCGGGTGTTCACTTTCCTGTGAAAGATCTTGGTAATCTATATTATTTATTGGTTTGGAAGTTGATAGGAATTTACATGCATGGTGTATTTCTTCATCAAACTAAATATGCTCTTGATCTTCTTAAGAAAATTTTAATGGTGGGTTCCAAGCCTTGCTTTTCACCAGCTGCTGCAAATGTTAACTTCTTCTTATTTATCGATCTTTACTTGATAATCCAACATATGACAGGTCTTTGGTGTTCTCTTTATTATTTTACATGGAATAAACCCGAAATTTCATTTACAGTTAATCAGGTATAGCAGTTCATGTTGTAACCCGATTTTGTGGTAGCTAAAAGGATTATGAGATATCTTATATGGTGTACTAAGAAGCAAGCTACAACCTACGAATCCTACACAGAATAAAAGTACATGTCCCTTGCTGTTGTAGCTGCAAAAATATTATGGATATATCAAATACTTAAGGCTCTCCACTTCTATCTTTAGGATCCACCTAAACTTGGTTGTGATAATATTAGTTCTACATCTCTTGCATCAAATCCAGTAATGCACAACAAAATGAAAATTTTAAGAGTTAATATTTATTATGTCAGAGAGCTCAGAACTAAGTCTTTGTCAGTTCATCATGTGGCTACTCAAGATTAACTGCTGATTTTTTTACTAAGGGATTCCACGGTCCAAGGTCTTAGTATCTCAAGTCCAAGTTGAAGATTTTAGGTATAGAAACCTTAAGCTTGAGGGGTAGTCTAGTGTTACTTAACATTTTCTAGAGTGTTATTAACAAAGTGTATTGAACTTGTGGTTTATGTAGTCTTGTTTGTGTTAGTGTCATATGTGTCTTATTTATAAAAGGACTATTAGTCCTTCCCTATTAGTACATGCGAATCAAGTTTAATTTCACTTTCTTTCTGTTGACTAGAACGGTGGGCATGCGTATAACACGTTCGAAGATTAAAAAAAATGGATGGTAAAACCACTAATAGTATGTAAATTAATTTATTTTTATGTCCCCGTTGTTATTTTGTTAGAATATAGAAAATATAGGTAAAAATAGAATAATGTATTGATTGCATACAACGTAAATAAACTATCATAATAGGGCTTTAAATATAAATACATCCCAAATTACATCTGTATCCCCATAATTATATTTAGAATCATTTGATCTATACATGAGAATAGAACTAAAATAGGGAAAATGTTATAAACTTAAAGTTTAATTATTAAGATGTCTTTGTGTCTAATATTAAGATTTACATATCTCGGTACCAAGTCTTCTATATGTATAAATAGAGACTTAAACTCTTTTATTCAACATACATCAATAAAATATTCTCTCCTTTATTCTCTATTTTGTGTCTCTTCTTCTCTACTTTTCTATCTTTCACAACGCGTTATCATCATACTCTGTACGGAGTTATATATTTTGTTACACTAATTTACCAAAGCATTGACTTCTGTTTTCTCTTTTCCATGTACTCATATGACTATAAATCAATGCTTTGGTAAATTAGTATTGAGTACTCTTAAAAAAAAGATAAACACACAATCACCCCATACGCAACTTATCTCTCAGTCAACACCAATATCTCTAGGAACACATGATATAACATGTATAAAGATTAGTATTTTTTTCTTCTTTTACCTCTAATTTATATGATTAGTAAATATTGATTTAAGTTATCTTTTAATACATATAATTTATACTGATTGATTAATTAAAATAATTTAGGTACGTAATAAACATTGTCCTACATTTTTATTCGTAGGTGATCCACTTTGTCGATAAGTTTGATTTTGCTTTTTTCTCTTATTTTTTTTTATAAAGAAAGAGAAAATAGAGTTCATCGAAAGATGGTTAATTTGCTTCTATTCCACTAAAAGAAGTTGTAATCACTAAAAATTTGTGTCAA
>JAJJMC010016440.1:1762111-1782501 GCA_023531435.1 Papaver californicum
ACGACCAATTAAATTTGGTATCTTTATATATTCGACGAAGATAATGTGATTTTTATATATGATTTATATTTATTTACAAGAAACCATTCGTTAACCACAATGTGGATCCGATATGTGATGACTAAGACGACAATTTGTTTTGTATGTCGATTTAATTTTTATAAATATGACAAACCAATTGATATTGAGTTTCTCTATTATTTTTATGAAATAAGATATCAAGATTGGTATGCCCTAATTTATTTATTTTTATCCAATATGATTTAATCTTTTTCGTCGATTCTAAAAGTATGATGCTGATCAATTGGATACAACCAGCCTTTACCATAAAATATGGTTTTATCTAATAATGAACAATTGGTTTCCATTTTCCTTTCAAGAATCCATTCATCAACCTCAATATGGATTTTTCTTCTTTCTAATAAGTGAATATGGTAATGGTTTCATTATTTTTCAAGAAACCTTTTAACTCTATTGATCCTAGAAGGACGATATATCGTTATTATTGTTTAATAATTACAAATAGCAATCAAACAAGGAATTGCTGCATTCCTAAGGGATATTGAGCAATTTTTATTTTCTTCCTGTATTAATCTCTTATGACACTAAAGATCAATGGGTGTGCACCCTGCTTGTTAGTCTATATCATTAGTCCTTCGAGTAAATTATTTAATTGATATTGAAATAAAATTCTTTTTATAAAGAAAGTGTCCATAATTTCATTCGAAGATGATGACTCGTCGGCCTATATGTCACAATTTATATTTTTTTGGAGATTTATTTGCATATTTTGGTTTTGGCTGTAACCAACAAAATCCACATATGATGTTAAATTTGTATGACAAGTAGACTACAAATGTTTTCATGTTGAATGACATATTCTTTTATGGCTCTTGAAGTCAGTATCTGTCGTCCAACCTGGTATTGTTAAAATCGAGAAACTATTATGAGTATACGTCATCGAATTAATCGGATAATATATTATGAAATTTGTTTTCATATATTAGATGGAAATATTTCCGCTATAATCAGGGGGAGACTACACACTACGAGAGGTTGGTATTAATTAACTAAAAATTTATATCAATTCCTCCACCATCATGATCAAACCGAAAAATGTTGTCATCAAATAAGCGTTGAAAATATCTCATTTAGCTTTTCCATAAGCTTATGACGTTTGAAAAGGCAAATCCAATCACATCTAGCAAGCATGTAGTGTCTTAGTACATGATACAAATATTCTGATAGAGTCTAACTTAACACTTCACATTCTCAAAATTAATATCTCCTCTTTCGAAGATGAGGAGATTATAACTCCCGTGGACACTGGTGCTAACAATTTTGTGAATTTTTCAAGATATGCATATACTTGAGAATTGTGTGGGATCGTGGTAAGAAAATATGATTTTCAAATATTCCTTTATAGTAGTTGCTGAAATAAAAAATGTTAGTGGTTGTAATCCCTCTGTAGAGAAATACCGACATATGTGATTGGTAGGCACAAAATCCAAATTATGTTGGATTAAAATCTCTTGAATAACGAAATATTTGGATCCAAGACTTAACATCTTAACCGTGCAAGCCTGAATTCTGAAAATTACAGGTTGGTGTAGTCTTCATGCGTTATATGAGAAATATGATCGTTGTAAAAAATATTTGAGGATTTCATTTTTTTTCACTCTCATACCCTAGGATTGGTTCGATAATACTTTGTTCACACTGTATGATGCATTTGGCATGGTAATCCTTGAAGGACTCATATTGCATTCACACAATAAATGTGGCCGGAGAACAAATTCGAATTTGTCCTTGGAGGATTCAAATTATATTCAGGCAGCCACCTGACACGATTATATCAGGTTTAACAATCCTTTAAGTGTTTTTCAAAAGTTTCTGCATAATACCAAAATACGGATTAGTTGATGATCAACGTTATAGATTCCTTAAAAATACTAAAATCCACGTTTAAACAACATAATTTTTTATTTCTCTTTTTCTTGATATGCAGTTTCAAAATTATGTTGCATAAAACTTGTCTATTAAATAGACTAGACGTCTTCAACTAAATTAGGACAAAAAAAAACTCTAATATAGCAACTAAACTAGGACGGAGGGAGTAGATATTTTTGTAGTTATGGTTGGGAACTGATGAACTCCCATCCGTAAGCTGGATATTATCAATTTATTACGGCTGGGAAATGAAGAATTTCTAGCCGTATGTTAATCTGAAAAACAAATTCTTAGTCGTATAGGTATTTTCCTAGCCATAAAATGTGTAGTGAATATAAGATTCTCAATCGATATTAGGATTTCCTAACCATAAGTTTGTTTACAGCTAGTTCGTACCTTGATTGCTAGTTGTTAGTGAGTATGAAATTTGGATAAAAGTTTGATTTTTTTTTTTGATATTCTTTCTAGTTTACGGTTGGGAGTTCATGAGTTCTCAGGCGTAGTACTTTACATCTAGGAATTTATGAGTTCACAGCCGTAAACTGGAAAAAATATTAGCTCTGATTTTCTAAATCTACCTAGTAATTATTTTTATTAATCTAATCTAATCCCTAAAACTTAATTAACTAAACTAATTAAATTCATTAATACTAATTAATCAAAAACAATTTAGCCATTACAAATAATCTATGGATAAAAAACTTTTGCACATACTATTTGATAATCCTATTTTATTACAGTCCTCAAAACTTCCCCTCAGCCCTAATAATAAGGTTTTAAATTTATAACGACGTACGTAAAAGTTGAATACTGCTTTTAACTGATGAAGCCATTACTTGAAAACTTTAACAAACTTATAACGATATTCGTAAAGGTTGCATACTGGTTACTGGACAAAAATCCAGGGAGAACAAAAAAGAGAAAAGGGTAGTCATTGAAGGCTGAAGAAAGGAACACTTACACAATCACAATAAATCACCGCTCAAAGCCCATCAAATAATCCAATACCAATTTTTAAGTCTCCTCAAAGCTTATGGTAGGTTTCATGTCACCCATCTCGCCAGTTAATGAACCGTTTACTCATTTCATTACTAAAGTTGTCTTCTTTCCAACTTTTTCAGAGGAAGAGCGTAAATTGTATATTTACACATGGGGCGGTATTCCAATCTCTCCTGGTTTGTTGAATTTATAGCTTGTTATGGGGTTGTCATTCGAGTCATTCCTTTGTTGGTTTATTATTATATAACCTGTGGGTTTCAGTGTTTGTCTGAAAAATTACCATCGCAAATACAACCCATAATCAATTTACTGTAGGCTCAACTTCCTTTTCCTCTTCAGAGTCTTCGACCACCTAGTCAGAATAAGGAAGGAATAATTGAGGCACCCTCTCAAGTCTCAACTAACATAGGTAACCCAGAAACAGTTGGTCCTCAAAGAAACCCTCGTAGAATCCTTGGAAGAGTTAGAACGGGACTTATCTTAATTCCCAAAATCAGTTTCTGGAATTTAAATATAATTAATGAGTTAGGCAGCGATTTAACAAAACATCGAAATAGAGAGATGATATGAAATGTAATATATAGGTTACACACAAGCTATTGCAATTACTGAAACTTCATATCAATAGTATTTATGAAAATGTATAAAAGTTATTGAATACCCAAAGCTATAGATTGTGCTCTCGTAATAGTGGTGACATTGATCCATCAAAAATGAAAGAGCCCATTGACCAAGGAACCAAGTTATCTTAAAAATTGTTGGTTCAATACCGCTATTTGTAGTCATTTGAGTACTTCTTGTCTTCTTCGCAAACCCGCATTTTCTGTGTAAAATTCAAAGATAATATAGATGGAAGCCTTACATAAGGGAGGATATAAGATTAATAGAGGGGTTACTCATGTGAAGACGAAATAGAGATATTTGAAGTGAATTTCAAAAACCTCTTATCCATGATATTTTCATAATAACTAAACTACTCAAATTAATTAGCTAATAGATTAGGCTAATCATAATTGATCTAAAATAACCTTATATTTAATCAAAACCAATCAATTATTTTTCTTCTTTTTGGTTTGGTGGGAAGAAAACTTACAAGAAATGTAAGAGAATTTTTTAGGGTTTTTTAAAAAACCCTAGATTTTGATTCAATCAACCAAAGTAGTGAGGTATATCTCTAACTTAAACTCTTGGTCTTTTAATGGCTCAAATTTGATGAAATTACGTTAAAAAAATGATATTTTTTTTATTCAGAGAATTTTACGGTTGGGTTTTCATGTCGAACCAAACCGTAAACACCATTTACGGTTAGGTGTTCTTCCTAACCCAACCGTAACCGTAATTTCATGGATGAACACCAAATCTTAACAGTTTTACGATTGGGTTTTAGCATCGGACCCAACCGTAACTAACAATTACGGTTAGGTGTTCATCCTAGAACCCAACCGTAACTAACAAACACTCGGAACAGTTTTGCAGTTGGGTTTTAGCATAGGACCCAACCGTAACTAATCTTCAAACCCAACCGTAAAATTAGATGAATATATTTGAAGATTTTTTTCATTTCTATCTTGTATAGAATTGAAAGAAGAAGCCAACCCAAAAAAATGAGGTCAATCGGACATCGTATGAGGGAGTTATGATCAAAACGGTGAAATACAAAAACAAATCCAGGAAGAATTACGGTTGGGTAGAGTAGTTCCTTTTGTTGTGGTTGGGGAGTTTGATTTCCTTCACCACCGATTTGTTCTTCAATTTATTCATTAGGTTGTTTAGTTTGTTTTTGATTGTCATCACTACTACCTTCTACACCTTTAGTAGGATTCTTCATCACGGACTTTAGAGTTTAATCAACGATGAAATTTTCAAATCGCCAATTGATTTGATAGAGATATTCGGTTCAAATGGAGAAGGAGGAGATATGAAGGGAGAGGGAAAGGTTTTGAATTGAACTGAAAATTTTATAAGATTTTGTTTTGTTTAGGTTTTAATAGATTGAAGGGTAATATAGACATTTAACATAATCCTTAAGATACCCTTTAACGGATTATTTAGTCATCCTGAATCCTAATGCAGCCCCTCTATGAAATTTACAGCCCCTATATAAGCCTTCTTTAGATGGTTGCTGAATCCAAAGACTGGTCTAATGGTTCTCTTTTTGGTGGGCTGCATCAATCTCATCAGAAGCTTAATAAATTTAATTTTCAGAAAACCTTATATAGTACTCCATTTCTTCGGCCTGAAAAGTACATATGATGAGTGCAAATTAGTGTTGCCCTATCGGCAATACGATTTAGAAATACTAAAGTTCCATTAGACTCTTTTCAGTAAAAATTGGACAAAGACCATCCACA
The DNA here is from genome assembly GCA_023531435.1 of Papaver californicum. Lineage (NCBI taxonomy): Eukaryota > Viridiplantae > Streptophyta > Magnoliopsida > Ranunculales > Papaveraceae > Papaver > Papaver californicum. The sequence goes on from JAJJMC010016440.1 coordinate 1,767,412, forward strand.
GATTTCCAGCCAAACAACATTAGTTAAAAAAATTCAAACCAAATCAATCTACCACAACAGAACCTCAAATAGTATCGATATAAGAAAAATAATTGTTAATGCTGTCCATGAGCAGATATCAAAAACAATTCAGAAAAGAAAGATTAAAAATAAATTAAGAGGACTGTTCGTACATAATCAGTGGAAGGGTTAGACGAATACCCATTGAAACAGGTACTGGATGGTGTTACATGAAACTGTTTATAATATTTTGATGAATGCCTAAACTTCATAGTGGTGGGTATAAGCTATAAAACGACTGATACCCAACACAAACTGTAACACCAGGAATACCATTCTTTTTATACCACCCAAAAAAGTTAAATGTAGAAACGAATTTCATAATCAGTAAGGTAATATTGAAATGTCAGTTAATGTTCATACACATACCGGAGAATATACCTAATCAATCTAATCCAGCAAATAATTTTCTATTTTACCACAACATAAGTTTATGGCCTCTGCAATTGACAATAAATTTAATCCATGTGTTAATACATCAAAGTTTGTCAGTGTTTTATCAATTTTGTCTTTTAAGCTTAGGCTAAGCTTATTATTGTTCAACTTGATGGGCGCTACACATGCATAATATAGCGTCATAACCGAGTTTAATGACGTTCATGGGCATACATCATTATTCTCATTCTCTCTAACTCTCCTGCTTTCTAATTTTCTACCTTCGCCTGGCAAGGGAAAAAATGAAGAAAAAGAAGTTGGTTTTCTTATCTTCTTAATGTTTTTTTCTTCCAATTTTTGCATATACAAAGAGTTTAAGAGACGTTATTAGAAGACTCGGAAAACTCCTTAGAACAGAAAGAGCACAAGACTCATCACTAATGGTCATTCTAGTACTGATGAATTGATGTTCTAAGTAAGAATATGACCTTCTTTAAATTTTCACTCGCTTATGATTAGTTTCTTGGTCAAACACTCTTTAATGTTTTCTCGGTTTCTACTACTCTTCATCATTTAGGGGGAAAAAATCCCCATAAATAAAAGGTTGATAACCTCATCTACTCACCTTATTCATCATTAACCCATTATATTGCCCTTCAAAGCCAAGACACAAACCTTCCGGAATTCCAGAAATTATTAGTCAAAATTTTAAGAATCACCGTAATTGACTAATGTTAGAATCTTTAGTTAAAACAAAGAATAATGGAAAATGCAGTATTGAATGTGTAAAGGGTCGACTTAATTTATGCATACCTGTTCTTACCATAATCACTATACACATTTTGGTGTTGAACCTTTTTTTCTTAATTAAAACTTAATTTGGAGTAGTCTCACCCTGGAAACGCAGGCCAACCTCTTTTACAAAAGACCCATAACATCAGTAAACAAATGGGTAGAGGTATGACAAAGGTTTTGAAAAGATACAGTAACTTATGGTCAACCAATGTGTGAACAAGTAAGTAGACTCCATGATTGACCAAGCAGGGGAACCATGTAAGCAACAAAATCTAATGCATTTCAGGTAAATCGAGGGCAACGTGACCAATCTCTGTAGTAAAGGATGCCCCTATTCATCTTTAGCTAGAAAAGGAACATATTTGATGTAACTTATGTAAGCAGTAGAGCCTAAGATGATGTCATAGTATTATGGCTGCATGAAAATGAATAAAAGAAAAAGAAAAAAAATTCAAACCTTAATATCATTATTAGATCCAATTCAACGGGAATACGTCGAGCAAACAGAAGTTTCTGCGCCATAAAGAGGTAAGTAGCGGAATATATTCTGAAACCGTCACTTCTGATCATTCCTGAAGTGTGTATCGACATTCCTCTTTTGTTTTCCATCTGTCTCTCAGACACAAAGAAAAATTCATAATTTGGAAGTGTTATCTCAAACTTATGTAACCAAGTGTGTAAAAGTAGGCCACTTTAATACCGGCTCCACCATATGGAAAGTGGATGGGTTGTTATGTCAACTCTGACATAGAATTTTTTAACGATACCTACTATTGTTGTTCACCTGTTCATACATCTAATCTGTTTTTTAACAAAAAATAGAGGGTGAGCACGACATTTCTAGAACCAGATATATATGGCAACAATGAAGCTGTTAATGATAAGAAAGGAAAATCAGATGATATTAAAACTGATAGAAAAATATGGTTAACTTGTTCCATCGAGACAATGTCAACTGCTGGGTAGCGGGCAAAGTGTTGGCTGGCAGCATCCAACACACCAACAATGGTCGACCCATTACGGGGTTATGCTTCAACACGGAGTACCTATTGTAAGACATGTTAAACTATGCACTTTCTATATACATTGAAGAATATATCTTTCAGAGAATTATAGTAGTAGTTTCTACATTAATGTCCAGGCTACAATTCTTTGATCAGAAACTAACAATTCTTATGAAGAAACTCCATACATCTATCAAAAGAACAATTCATTGGCCTTTTACATCAACTGGCAAAACTAACAGATACATCTCATTCCGGGGCATGAACAAAAAAAATATATGGAATAACAAAACAATGAGAAATATCAGCAATCATAAGTAAAATGCAATATATATACCCAGGGTCAAGACTCTCTAGATGACATACGAAACATGCTCATGTGCCTCCCTTCTACCTAAATATTGCATATTACGAAAGCAAAGAAGACAAATATCATAGTACTACCGTTCTTTAGAAATGAAAAAAAGACAAAACTGCTTACCAAAAGCAGGGCCTTAATATCAGTACCAGTTAGATTCCATTCTCCACAATCCGTATTCAGTAAACCAAAATTTTAAGAAAATTTCCAACTCAATATTTATCTGGTTTAATAAGTGAGGAAGAGTATAAATACAATTAGAACCAGAAGAAATCAAACACACAATATTTGGATGGAGAGAAGTCATACCTTGAGTTAATTGGCGAAATATGTGTTGGTGTTGCTTCCCAACCTCCATTGTATTAGTCAATGCATCCACCTTCTTTGTTAGCATCTAAACCACCTACAATGTGCCATGCACATATAACAATACTGCTGAAAAAAATAACCAACATATAAAATAACTGGTTGTGTGGAACGTAATGAATTAGGATTCTTTGGCACGAACTCAATGAGTTGGTCGTGATTCATGAGTGTTTAAAAAAAATAGAAAACACTTAAAAATACGACAACATCATACATTTTCTATTACTACACAACCTATCGTACTGTTCGGAGAAAATAAATGGAAATGAATGGCAAAATAAGTACACAAAAAGGAACTACTCTAAATAATTAAATATCCTGAAGTAAGTTCAACTTAAACAACACAAACCCATAATGCATTCAATTTTCTCCTTCAAAGTCATTCAATTTTCGAAAGCAGTATCTGACTGAATGATAAAAATGATAAAGAATCATCAAATATTGTCTAACCTTCTGAATGATAGAAATGATAAAGAATCATCAAATATTGTCTAACCTTCTGAATGATAGAAATGATAAAGAATCATCAAATATTGTCTAACCTTCAAAGCTCATTGGTTTCATTCTTATTTTTCTAATCATACGTATAAACCAATAAAGTTCAACTTAAACAACACAAACCCATAATACATTCAATCTTTAAGATTATGGGTTTGTGTTGCTTAAACCGAAATTTAATTGGTTTACATGTATGATTAGAAAAATTTCCCCTTAATGCATTCAATCTGAAAAAGAAATTCCCCATAAATAAAAGGTTGATAACCTCATCTACTCTCCTTATTCACCATTAACCCATTATATTGACCTTCGAAGCCAAGACACATATGCGTCCGCAATTCCAGAAATTATTAGTCAAATTCTAAGAATCACCGTAATCAACTATTAATGTAAGAATCTTTAGTTAAAACAAAGATTAATGGAAAACGCAGTATTGAATTTGAATGTGTAAATGGTCGACTTAATCTCTGCATACTTTTTCTTATCATAATCATTATACACATTTTGGTGTTTAACCCTTTTTTCTTAATTAAAACCTAATTTGAGTAGCCTTACCCTGGAAATGCAGACCAACCCCTTTTCCAAAAGACCCCTAACATCAATAAACAAATGTGTAGAGCTATGACGAAGGTCTTGAAAATAAACAGTCCTTGTGGTCAACTAATGTGTGAACAAATAAGTAGACTCCATGATTGACCAAGCAGGGGAACCGTCTAAGCAACAAAATCTAATGCATTTCAGTTAAAGTGAGGGAAACCTGACCAATCTCTGTAGTAAATGATGCCCCTATTCACCTTTAGCTAGAAAAGGGAACCTATTTGATGTAACTTATGTAAGCAGTAGAACATAGGATGATGCTATAGTATTATGGCGGCAGGAAAATGAATAAAAGAAAAAAAATCAAACCTTAATATCATTATTAGACCCAGTGCACAGAGAACACGTCGAGCAAACAGAAGTTTCTGCGCTATAAAGAGGTAGGTAGTGGAATCCATTCTGAATATCAGTTGTTCTTAGGGCTGCTTATGCACATCTACGGAATTATTTCAGTTAAAAATAGTCAAGATCCAAAAAATTATTCAATTCTAAAAATAATATTTGAAAGTTCTATAAAAAAAACTCTAAATCAGGACCTCGTTAAATTTTTCTCACGGTTAAATTTGTGCTTGATTGAAGATGAAACAATCAACACTTTCCGATATGAGTTGGGACAGGGATACCATCTTTTGTAGAATTTTCATGAACTTAAGTAATAACCATGCTCTCTTCTCCATTTTCTTGAAACATAGCATTAGTTATCCTGAACATTGATTTACCACTTTCTCTAACACTACTAAGAAACATATCCTAACTGATCCACTACAGATCTCAATTCAAGCTTGAATTCATCAACGAATGAATGAGGGTGCATAATCTTCATTTAATTAAAAGAGTACGTCAACAAAATTTACAACCGCCAAATGCAAGCCAAAGCATACACAATAGTAGTATTGGCAGATGTACTGTCCATAAGTCTGATTATGTAATAATAATCCAACTCATATACATGTCGTATTTAAAAATCAAACCAATGAAAGTTGACAAATGATGTACTTCATTAAGAAGACACATTAAAATAGCTTCTAAATTTACAAATGATGGCATGAAGACTAGAACTTCTTAAGACTTAAAAATAAGCATGACAACTTATTTTCTAATTCTCAACTATATGTGTCATGAAGAAAAAGATCCCTGAACCTTGAAAATAAGTATTAGAAATGCATGGTAGTTACTTCCTAATCAGACTTTACTCCAAAAATATATGTAAATAAACTAAAACCTAGAAAAAAAAGGAGAAAGATAACGAACTACCATGTTTCCCCAAAACAAAATACTGGTAGAAAACAATGCTGTTATATTTGCATGTAATTCATAGGGTACAATTCTCTGAAATAACAACAATCATCCATAAAAAGGATTGAAATAGCAAACCCAAAATAAAGGCGACATCCATGATGTTATCAGCTGAAAATAAGAACTAATAATTAAAATGCTTACCTATATGAGAAGCTGTCGATGTAGTCACGCTTGTTGAACACCTATATGACATTGAATGCAACACCTTATAATCTAAAGTGAACTCGGTGTTCTAGTAACTAATAATAATTGGTTAATTAATGATAATTCTGCCATAAAAAAAATACATACAAAAAACACTAATATGAGAAGCTTACAATCGGCAATGTGATCAAATAAGATAAAATTAAAGATGGTAAGTACAAAAAAAAATAAAGCAACATTTCAGCAAAATGATAAAAAATTTATCAAAAAGACCACTTGAAGTGAAATATCATTAATGGTATTACTCGCACATATCAACCTAACAGTGGTTTCACCATTTCCTAGGGACCTATTGTAGGGTTATCGCCATAAATTTTATACGATTTGCTTTCAATTTTTTGGTTGGTAGCTACAACAACACCAACACCCCTAGACCATATTCAGATGAGGTGATTCCCAAAAAAACAGATATGTCACCAAATACCACACCTCCTCATTCCAAATCAAGACAACAAACCTATTCATATAGTTCCCCTTGAAGAGCCATCACAACTGATCTTAACATAGCCCACGGGTGGCGAAGTCCACTTGCATACAGTAATACAAATACTGCTAGCATATCTTCAACCTACCCTTAGGCTAAATAGGAAATTGAAATGTGACGTGTAGTTCTTAATATGACCTTTACATCTACTACCACTTCCTAAAGAAGATCAAATAGGTATCCTACTATAAAGGAATCCGGGGATACACATTCAAGATTATGATCCCAATTCCTTCACGAATAAATGCATGTTGAATAGAGTGGTAAAGTATAGAGTCCCACTTGGTAAGTGAAGCCTTCATTATGATTTGTGTAATCTTTTTAAAATATTTTTTAATTTATCAGACTTTTGTTGTTGAACAAGTCGCCCTAAACTAAAAATTCTCCAATGTTATCTATATGTTACAGGAACCATTAATACTGACATAATTTATATTTTTTAGTACTTCAATTTATACCAATAATATATTTTTTTATTATTTTTATAGGTAGTATGCGTAAACCGGACGTTATAAAAAAATTGAGCTAAACGAAATAATTTACTAAAACCACAACGGTGTTGAAGAAAAGAAAAAAAAGAGTCTCCCATTGATTATTACTCTTGATGGTCGCGTCCACATAAAACTAGTATCTCCACTAAATTGACCAACACTAACACTATGAGAATTCAAAAGAAAATTCCATTCCTTTGGACATGTGGCACTGAAGGCAGCAGAAGAAACCAACTAAGCTAAAGTGAGAACCTAGTGATATTAAACCAATCAATGGGACCTGCTTATGTTTTTGGAGTAAAGAAACAAAGCTATATTGGGTATATATTGTATCCTATGGTATGGTTATTTAGTTACGGGTACAGAGGTGTTGTACACGGAAAAGCGAGTGTCCAGTCTTTCATTTGGTTTCGTGAAAGAGTAAAAGAAAAGGTGGGGACCAAGGGCTGGTGAATACCCAGTGAAAACAAGGGCACGTGAATTAGAGAATAAGGTTTTGTTGATTTGAGAAAAGTGTCAGACTTGTTGGTTGGTTGGGAGGTCGATGACGTGGCAGAAAAAGGAAGAGAACGAATACCTAGGAAGCTAGGTTTTGCTTTTGGGTTTTGGTACGTGTCAAGAATGGAAATAGGGGTTCATAGTCTAGGGCTTTGTTAGATGTTTGATATAAAAGCAAGAGAGGCTTTTTGGGCGTAAAGTGAACTGGTCGGTGGTAGGAAGTGGTCTAGCTAGGCAGGTGATGTGGATTTTTGGAGAGAAAAACAAAAAAAAAGTATAAAAGCGTAAGAGAGGGACGTGAAAGGCGACTTTTAATTTTGATTTTGTTTAGGGATTGTAGAGTTGGTGGTAGGGTGCGTAGAGGTTAGAGGAAAGAAGGGCCAGGAGGCGTAGGCTACACAAGCGACAACGGTGAGAAGAGAGGTTGTCTTCTAGGTTGGAGTTTTCTGTTCGGTCCGGGGTTGGCGGCTGTGAAGTGCTGCGTACGGGAGAAAGGAGAAAGCTATCCATTGCCGATAACAGTGATATCTTTTTATCTTTCTCATTATTTATTTTAATGGATTTTAAAAAAATTCATCTACATGTCTCATTAATTTTATAGCTAGGGTTTAATTTTGAAACCACTTAAAGTTTTAGATCAATTAAATCGAATTATTTGATACAGACTATTATGATTTGAATAGATTGATTCCATGATTTTGATTTATTGATTTAATGAAAAATTAGTTGTTGCTTCACCGGTTCTGTACAATACGATAACATATGCGCAGAATTAATAGGATAACAAACATATTTGTCTATTTATTTGATATTTCATGCTTGGGTTAAATCCTTAGATGGGGTATGCTTAAAATAACCAGGTATTATTTGTGAACCTATAATTAGTTTCATATAATTTTCTCGCTAATGCAATTAGATGATGTATACATGAGACTTTGAGCTTTGATGCGCCATGCTTAGGGTGTCCCAGTGATATTTGCGACTCTAATACATATAGTAGGTGATGTGGATAGAAAGAAAAATAAATTAATATTCAGGAGTTCTGTTTCTGTTCAGTAATTGAATATAAATAGTGGTAGATACTAAAAACCCTGGTTATCGACTCTCTCTGCTTAGTTGTTTTATTAGTTTAGCTTATTTTATTATTTTATTTTATTTACTTTATTCTAAAAAATTCAAATATATTATTTCTGATTAGTTTAATTGAGATATTGATTGCAGTATTGTCTCCGCTCTCTGTGGGTTCGACCCGTACTTGTCGTTGTCTGCATTGTAGACACTGTGCGATTGCGGTTATTATAAATATAAGTCCACTTGTTCAGACCGTACTATGTTTAAGTATTATGAAACAAATATTATTTTAGCTGCAACTATATGGGTCTCATTTAGAGGTAAATCTTTATAGCAAAAAGATAAATTGGATGCAATTTTCATATACTTAAAGGAACATTGGTATTACAATTTTGCACCTAACATATGATTCAAGTATACTAATAAGATTTTCGAAGTTATGAAGATTACCTTCTTCATATCAGTACCCCAGCAAGCCCATGACTATATGTAATGAAAAACACCAAGCCAGCTCATAAAAATCAAAGTAAAGATAAATAAATAAAAATAGACAGGTGAAGAAGAATGATAGGTGTCTTAAACACCTTAGTTTAATATCTATGCTTTATTTACTATTTTTATTGTGAAATTTTTACATTACGTTTGTTTTTTATTTTTTAGGCATTTTGGAGTCATTTGAGCAAAAGAAGAAGAAATAGATGCAAAAGGGGAAAAATGTCTTTGTACAGACAAGTGTTATTCGCAGCCGGACATATGCTAAGGACCAACTAAGCCATTCGATTTGATTACTATTCTTATTGAGGGGGGATTCCCATATGAAACTGTGGGGTGCTTAAATCCTCCTTATTATCTTTAACCTAAAACTGATCCAAGTCGAACAATGGGAAATCATTTCTTCTTTAGGTCATTTGAGACCAACTCACGCCGGCAATCACTATGGATGGCAGAGAGGAAGAAATTGAATAAGCAGAAAAATATGAACATGGGTTTGCTTTAGAGATGAAGATGTTTTAGTGTTACAGTAAAGACGACGAGAGAGATTAATGGTGAAAATTGAAGTGGTGGGACTTGTGAATATACGTTTTAGGACTTGTGAAGAGTAGAAATAGTTCGTTTGCTAGGAATTGTGTCTAATTGTATTCACATGATTTGATGGTTTCTCAGAAACTACATGAACTCCTCTAAGGGTGGGTTGTGTTTGACTAGGAACCTTACCTTTTTCTCTTTTTTTCAAAGACTCATTTATTTGACTAACCTTGATTTGTAAATTGGAAATAGCCTGAGTGTTAGCATGTATAATCTTACTATTACCTTGTAAAGTTTGGTCAACCGATTGCTGAAATTTTATAGTGTTCTGAGCTAATACGTTGAGAGACTCTTCTAAACTGATCTTCCTATCTGAAGGGTTCTGAAACTGTGTTGGTCCTGATGGATTCTTAGTATAACCAAAAACTGGGGGAACCTTGGAATTACTAGATTGACCTTGATTCTGGCCCTTAGACCAAGAAAGGTTAGGATGGTTTCTCCAACCAGGGTTATAGGTTTCTGAATATGGGTCAAACCTCTGACGGTTATCAAATCTAGTGTTATTGTAAAGATCATGGGCTTGCTCTTCAACAATATGTCTTTCCCACAATGAATTGGGATCAATACAACTAGATTGACTCAGTTCTAAAACTTCTAACCTTTTTAATATAGCTACTATTTTGGCATCTGATTCAAAATATCCTTCTACCCTATTGATATTACCTCTATTCAGTAAAAGTTTTCTCTGGGGTTCCCTACTACATTCCCATTGCTGGGTTTTTTCAGCGATTTCACTCATCAACAATTTTACTATAAAACCCACCTGTACACAAAAACTCAACCATGGTCGTCGTTGGATAATCTAATCCTTCATAGAGGATACGGACTAGTCTAACCTTTTCTAAACCGTGATGAGGACATTGTATCAATAATCATTGAACCTCTCTAAATACTTATATAAATATTCTCCCTCTTGTTGCATTAATGTGGAAATCTCTTGCCTAACAGATGATGTTTTGTGCCTAGGGAAAAATTTCGAGAAGAAGGCAACGGTAAACTATTCATATGTTTCGATTGACTCAGATAGAAAACTATATAACCAAGATTTGTCCTTGTCTCTCAGGGAAAAAGGGAACAACCTAAGCTTCAAAGCTTCATCAGTTAAGTTGTGAATTCTGAGGGTGCTATATATTTCTTCAAATTCCCTAATTTGAAAGTAGGGGTTTTTATTATCTTTTCCTAAGAAGATTAGGAGCATCTATATGGTCCCATGTTTCAACTCATAGTTTGCTTGAGTTGCATCTAACTTGATACCTGATGGACGAGAAGTCCTAGTGGGATTCAACAAATCTTTTAAAGTTGCCATTTCTGGCACTGTAAAAGGACTAGGAGTAACTTCTTCACAAGTGTCAAGTTTTCAAAATTAAAGTTTCCAAAAACAAGGCTCTGTAAATAAGAGTCTTCGAGACCCTCGTTTTCAAAAACAAAACTACTAGGCTTGTACTAATCAAGCGACCTAGAGTATCTCTTTTCCAAGATCGCTTAGTGATGGTCTCGAGCGGTCTTGGTATACATTAAAAAGTAAAAAAGTAAATCTTAAATTGAAGGAAATTCTAAACAAACACAAGCAAGGCTGACTCAACCAAATCAATTTTGTTAATTCTAGCAAACAAAAAGCATGATGTCTCCACTTAGATTGTTTTTAGACAACTTTTATTCTTCCAAAAGACAACTAATTACAATTTTAGAAAAACTCTTGGACCGATACGAATTAGATTAAGTTGATCAAAGATAAGCAGGATAAGCTCTATGGAGCTTGAATAACCATACCTCTTTGGAAAACGTTTCCTTGGGTTACAAGGTGGCACGAACCAACTTAAAATTAATTTTCTTGATCCTTGAGTTGAGCTAACAAAGTAACCAATACAATCCTTTCAAATGATTTTCCAATAAGCTCGTTACCCTCTCGGCCTTCTTTCTAGTCAATATTTTAGGTTTAGGTTCGCATTTGGTAACGTGTTCCCAAAGCGAGCAAGAAGGATACAGTAATAAAATTCGAACCTTTATCTTGTATGGCTAGTTCTTGCTCTTTACTAGAAAATAAAGTCCAATTTGATTCTAAAATATTGCTAATAGGTAGATTTTCAAAAAATAGTTGTAAATCAGAAGCATGGAACATCAAGATCCCTAGGATAAGCATGAACCATCAAACGAAATCAAAACTATTTAGTAAAAATCATATAGTCAATTTTAAATCAATGGAAAATTTTTAAAAAGAATTGCAAAATTAATTAAAAAATAATTATACCACTTTATTATTGGGAAAATGGCATCCTCCGTCACCTCAGCAATGGGGTTTATCTCCTCATATAAAACACTCTCTCAAAATAATTGTTCGTAGTTCAAAGTGTTTACAAGATGAAGAAAAAACAAGAAAACAGATTGACATAGAAAACAACAACGGAAATAACTGTTGCTAACTATGTGTCTTCGGTGGAGAAAGGTGTAAAGCAACTGCCCAGTATACGAAAGGTTCTGGGTGCAGTGAAAAACAAAGAATAGATAACGAGAATAAGAACCGTTCTGGTATGTGGTTTGCTGTTCTTCGTCTTCTTCACGGGAATTATTTTTTTATCTTATGAGTTTTTTTTCTATCGACTTTCCTCATTTTTCTTCGATCTCTTGGCTTTATATATAGGTTTAGTAAACCCTAAAAGATTCCTTAAACGATAAGGACCCAAAATATCTTCCCAAAACAGATTCAATCTCGTGTTAAGCCAAAATCAGGGATATCTCATTTTTCCAACCTGTTTTCACGGCTTGAAAAATTTGTGTAGACCTGTCTTTTTTATTTCTTCATATATATATATATATATATATATAATTGACGTGTCTTTTAAATCCCAAAATACTCGCTCAAACACAACTCAGATACATATCACGCGTAGAACTAATCTTCCCGCCAGCTTTGGAATTTGAAAAAGAAAGGGGGTGCCCCTATCCAAATGGTGGGGTGCCTTTAGTAAATATGGTGGGTGCCTTTTCTGGGTGCCTTTATCAACTATTTGAGCCAATTTTTCTACAAAAGTTTATTTCTAAAAAATACCTACAAACACATAAAATACCATAATAAGTACAAATTGAGCACTAACAATATACGAAATTGAGAACAATTTAGACACAAAATGTGTCTATCAAATATCTACAAACTTATTATTTTCTATTCCTTGAGAAAATATAATCTAGAAAATAAAAAACTAATTCACTTTCGTAGGAATCACGACTACACTTAGCACGTGCAACTAGCCGTTAAACTTCTAGGTGACCCTAGAAGACGAGTTTTATCTCATGAGGACTTGCAAGGGGTATACCCACAAAACCTTTACTCCAAATTAAATCTACTTATGAACGATTAGGGTAGACACTAAACATGCTATTTAGTTAACTACTAAATTCTCCGTCTATAAGAATCATTACCCTATATGAGTCCAATTGTTGTACACGAGTTTTCACTCAGCGTACTAAAATTCATATAAGAAAACAAAGCACTACTCAGAAAGTCGTACAACCCACGATACTCAGAATATACCAAAGTTCAATCATATTAATAGATTAAGAAGATGGATTTGAAGATGATGAAGTTTGCACATGTTGACTAAGGTGAACGGCGTTTCCCATATCTGTCTGAAGGTCAGTGCTAGGATGAATCCTAATGGGTTGAGATACGCTCCCATTGGTCTTAATCCTTATAATAATATTGACTCAGCTGGTAAACAAGGGCCCCAACGGTTGATTTATTGAAAATAAAACAATTATTTACTCTTTTTTTTGTATGAATAATGTTCTAAATATAATAATGGGGCTTGATCTCAAACACTCTATTTCATCCTGGCGGCGATAACAAGGCAATGCTGGTGCCCCACCAAATCACTTAAAGAAACATAAAAATTTGCAAAAATAAAAACAAAAGGTGATATGGTCGAGATAGACTCCGAGATATGGTGACGACTACCATGATATTTATAACACCTGAGCACTTTCCTTTTATGAATAGACCATTTAGCTGGGAGCACCAATTCCTACAGAAAAGGAGCTAAGTTTCAATTTACTTAGAATGGTTAGTGTCATCCTCAATTGCTCACAAGTTTCTACATTTGGAGATTCATTATTGCAACTAAAAGTTTCACCCTTACCCCCAAACTTAAATCTAACATTTTCCTCAATGTTTCAAATTAAAGAGCAGTACCAAAATATAGGTAAAAAGATAAATAAAGAGGTAAGTCATAAAGATAGTACATGTGTGAAGCGTAAAAATCCTTATACTGAGGATAAGACAAAAAATAAAAACCTACAAAATAATAATAAAAACCTACTAAAATCTACTAATGTACAATAAATAACCTTGATGGTAAATCAAGGTAAACATGGTCCTCCAGAGGGATCTCCTCAACATCACATGAAGGAAAAGGGTCTAAAAATGGGTTCAATCTCTAACCGTTAACTTTGAAAGGACTTCTACCATCTTGAGTCTCAATCTCAATAGCACCATAAGGAAAAACAATACGAACAACAAAAGGACTGGTCCACCGATAGCGTAACTTCCCGGGGAATAGATGCAGACGAATATCATAAAGAAGAACTTTTTGACATGAAGAAAATTACTTTCTTAAAATATTTCCTTCATGCACAAGTTTCATTTTATTCTTATACTCCCTAGCACTATCATATGCATCTTTCTGAATCTCTTCCAACTCATTGAGCTGGAGCTTCCTGTGAGCTTGTGCCTTGTCAAGTGAAAATTAAACTGTTTTACTTCCCAGTATGCTCTATGTTCTAAATCGACGGGAAGGTGACATGACTTGCCAAATACTAAACAAAAAGATGACATTTCAATGGGGGTTTTGAACACAGTACTGTAAGCCCATAAGGCGTCAATAAGCCTCAAAGACCAGTCTTTCCTATTAGGATTAACTGTTTTCTCTGAAATATGTTTAATCTCCCTGTTGAAAACCTCTACTTGACCACTAGTATGGGAGTGATATGAGGTAGCTACTTTGTGAGTACTACCATATTTCTTCATCAAGATATTAAAAGGTCGATTACGAAAGTGTGACCCTCCATCACTAATTACAGCTCACGGTGTACCAAAACGTCCAAATATGTTATCATTCAAAAATTGGACCACAAACTTGTGGTCGTTTGTTTTACACGAGACATAGTCTACTACGACAAGGATGTATAAATAACCAAAAGAATTAGGGAAAGGACCAATAAAATCAATGCTCCACACATCAAAGACCTCAATAACTAAAATAGGGTTCAAATACATCATGTTTCTACGGGAAATGGTTCCTAACTTTTGGCAACGTTCACAAGCAACACAGTAATTGTGTGTGTCTTTAAACGACGAAGGCCAGTAGAATCCACACTGCAATATTTTAACTGCAGTCTTTCTAGTACTAAAATGATCCCCACAAGCATGATCATGACAAAAGAAAATAATACTTGTCTGGTCACTCTCAGGTATACATCTCATAATAATCTGATCTGGACAATACTTAAGCAGATAAGAATCGTCCCAAAAGAAATGTTTTACCTCGGCTAAAAACCTAAAAGGATCTTGTTTACCCCAATGTTGAGGCATTCGACCAGTAACAAGATAGTTCACTATATTCGCAAACTAAAGTAGTCGGGAAACAAAGAAAAGTTGTTCATCAGGAAATCTATCTCTCAAATGAGGAGAATCATCAGGTTAATCAACAACAAGCCTAGACAAGTGGTGTGCTACTACGTTTTCTGCACCCTTTTTGTATCTAATATCTAGAAAAAAAATTCTTGTAACAAATAGATCCATCTAATCAATCTAGGTTTAGTATCCTTCTTAGACAGAAGATACTTCAAAGCAGCATGATCAACAAAGACTACAACCTTAGAACCTAAGAGATAGGATCTAAACTTATCCAA
>JAJJMC010016440.1:1782511-1886121 GCA_023531435.1 Papaver californicum
TCAAGTTTTCAAAATTAAAGTTTCCAAAAACAAGGCTCTGTAAATAAGAGTCTTCGAGACCCTCGTTTTCAAAAACCAAACTACTAGGCTTGTCACTAATCAAGCGGCCTAGAGTGTCTCTTTTCCAAGATCGCTTAGTGATGGTCTCGAGCGGTCTTGGTATACACTAAAAAACTAAAAAAGTAAATCCTAAATTGAAGGAAATTCTAAACAAACACAAGCAAGGCTGACTCAACCAAATCAATTTTGTTAATTCTAGCAAAAAAAAGCATGATGTCTCCACTTAGATTGTTTTTAGACAACTTTTATTCTTCCAAAAGACAACTAATTACAATTTTAGAAAACCTCTTGGACCGATACGAATTAGATTAAGTTGATCAAAGATAAGCAGGATAAGCTCTATGGAGCTTGAATAACCATACCTCTTTGGCAAACGTTTCCTTGGGTTACAAGGTGGCACGAACCAACTTAAAATTAATCTTCTTGATCCTTGAGTTGAGCTAACAAAGTAACCAATACAATCCTTGCGAATGATTTTCCAATAAGCTCGTTACCCTCTCGGCCTTCTTTCTAGTCAATATTTTAGGTTTAGGTTCGCATTTGGTAACGTGTTCCTAAAGCGAGCAAGAAGGATACGGTAATAAAATTCGAACCTTTTTCTTGTATGGCAAGTTCTTGCTCTTTACTAGAAAATAAAGTCCATATTTAGGTCCTCAGCATATATGCAAATGAAGGAATATAGTAAACCCACTGACAGGAGATTCGTGGGTTGATCGAGTTATACCTCCTATTCCAGACGGGCGATGAACCGTTGAAGTCGACTCAGGCCACGAACTTCTGTGTCAGTGTACGAACCCAAGGGGCTGAGACAATATCGTAATTATCGTCCTTCCCTGTGTAGTTTATATTTAACTACCCTTCGGTAAGGTTTAAAAATAATAAAGTCCAAAAATAATATCCCAAAGTGTCCAAAAATGTCCAAAAATAAAAGAAAATTATAAAAAATAATAAAAGATTTCCTAATACAGTTTTCTAAAAAGAAAAATAAATAAAACCCTAAATATTAAACTAAAATTAAATAAAATCTTTGTCTTCTTTTTCCGTTCTTTTCGCTTTATCTTTCACTCCAAGTCTTTAGTTCATCACCAAAATCTTTTCCTCAACTTTTTTTAAATCCAAAATCTGTAGCAGAAAGACAAATACCAAAAACTTAAAATAGAACAAAATAATAAAAATCTGAAAATAAACTCTAAACCTAAAAACATATCCCCGAAAGCAGCGCCAAAAACTTGGTAGTTTCAGAAAAAGTGGTAAAAATAGTTCGTTTGCTAGGACTTGTGAAGATTCGTTTTAGACCTAATTTAAATAATAAAATAAAAAAACTCAATTAAAAATTGATTCAAGAATATAGAGAAAACTGAATCTTAGGATTCCACCATTAACCAATTTTTAAGTGATTCAATTAATACCAATAATCATACAACTCACACATTCAATTTGATTCTAAAATATTGCTAATAGGTAGATTTTCAAAAAATAGTTGTAAATCAGAAGCATGAAACATCAAGATCCCTAGGATAAGCATGAACCATCAAACGAAATCAAAACTATTTAGTAAAAATCATATAGTCAATTTTAATTCAATGCAAAAATCATAAAAAGAATTGAAAATTAATTAAAAAAGAATTATACCACTTTATTATTGGAAAAATTGAATCCTCCGTCACCTCAGCAATAGGGTTTATCTCCTCATATCAAACACTCTCTCAAAATAATTGTTCTTAGCTCAAAGTGTTTACAAGATGAAGAAAAAACAAGAAAACATATTGACACAGAAAACAACAACTGAAATAACTGTTGCTAACTATGTGTCTTCGGTGGAGAAAGGTGTAAAGCAATTGCCCAGTATACGAAAGGTTCTGGGTGCAGTGAAGAACAAAGAATAGATAACGAGAATAAGAACCGTTCTGGTGTGTGGTCTGTTGTTCTTCGTCTTCTTCACGGGAATTATTTTTTTATCTTCTGAGTTTTTTTTCTATCGACTCTCCTCCTTTTTCTTCGATCTCTTGGCTTTATATATAGGTTTAGTAAATCCTAAAAGACTTCCTTAAACGATAAGGACCCAAAATATCTTCCCAAAACAGAATCAATCTCGTGTTAAACCAAAATCAGGGATATCTCCTTTTTCCGGTACAACTCATGTTTTCAACCTGTTTTCACGGCTTGAAAGACTTGTGTGGTCCTGTTTTGGTTATTTGTTTATACAGATATAATTGATGTCTCTTTTAAATCCCAAAATACTCGCTCAAACACAACTCAGATACACTTCACGCGTAGAACTAATCTTCCCGCCAATTTTGGAATTTAAAAAGGAAAAGTGTGCCCCTATCCAAGGTGGGGTTCCTTTAATAATTCTGGTTGGTGCGTTTTCTGGGTGCCTTTATCAACTATTTGAGCCAATTTTTCTACAAAAGTTTATTTCCAACAAATACCTATAAACACATAAAATACCATAATAAGTACAAATTGAGCACTAACAGTATACGAAATTGAGAACAATTTAGACACAAAAATGTGTCTATCAAATATCTCCAAACTTATTATTTTCTAGTCCTTGAGAAAATATAATCTAGAAAATAAAAAACTAACTCACTTTCGTAGGAATCACGACTACACTTAGCACGTGCAACTAGCCGTTAAACTTCTAGGTGACCCTAGAAGATGAGTTTTATCTCGTGAGGACTTGCAAGGGGTATACCCACAAAATCTTTACTCCAAATTAAATCTACTTATGAACGATTAGGGTAGACACTAAACATGCTATTTAGTTAACTACTAAATTCTTCGACTATGAGAATCATTACCCTATATGAGTCCAATTGTTGTACACGAGTTTTCACTCAGCGTACTAAAATTCATATAAGAAAACAATGGTGGGGTGCCTTTAGTAACTATGGTGGGTGCCATTAGTAATTTTCCAGGTGCCTTTATCACATTTTTGAGCCAATTTTTCTACAAAAGTTTATTTCTAAAAAATACCTACAAACACATAAAATACCATAATAAGTACAAATTGAGAACAACTTAGACACAAATATATGACTAGCAATAGCCAAAGGATGTCCAATATACATAGCAATAAGAAGAAAATAAAACAAATATTAAGAAATGGGTTATAACCTTTACGTTTCATGATGTGTAGTACTTCAAAGAGAATCATCCAGCAAGGCATGTCCATGTCAATCATATAAGTGGATTGTCGTGCACTGGTATACATGACCTACTCCCTAAGAAGATTAGAAATGATACGAAGGTAAACAGAAACACAAACCTGACGCACAAATATTCCATTAGGAATCCCAGGGACTCATCATTCAGCTGGAATGAGAAACCAAAAAACGATGTAATACTGGAAACTCTAATGCATCCGCAATCACACGCCACATTGGAATTTCTGAAATCACATAGTTCATGGTCCCCATTCTCCGGATCAACTCCAACAAAACTCCACATCACAGCGAGTCTCAACAATCCAAAGTTGGACAAACAATTTCTAGTTTAAGTGATCATCCAAAACAAATTCCTTTAATATTATGAACATCCATATACACTTGAATGCACATCTAACTCACTCAACAACATCTTCAACAAAGTCATCAAGATAGTCAAAGATGTAAGCATTAAACCCTATATCCAATAGCTGAATAATAAACCATCATGTTAACCAATAAATCCAGAAAGAAAAAAAAAACAAGAGAAATCAAACTAAAAAAATATAAATCCTTAGATGAAACCTTAATCAAATCATAAAAATATGGATCTACAATCTCAAAATTGCACAAAAAAACAAAAAAAAAAAACAGAACATCGAAAGCAAAGACAAACAGGGAAGTAGTAGTAAAGAACCTAATAATGAAGGCTGTACAGATCATTTGTTCAAGCAGCTAATCCTGTTGCAACGTTCCAAGCAATGGAGGATCTAAAAAAGCAATTTTACCATTGCTTTTCTGAATTATGTTTCTCATGTAAAACAAAAGGTATCACTTTTGTGCATTACTTAGTCTTTACCTTTTCTCCTTCCTTATTGGGATCCAGATGAAACTTCTGCTCAAAAGCTGGCAATATGGGGTGCATCATTCACTTTTGTGCATCACCTAGGTAAAACCTATTAATCATAGTAAGGAGTCTTAGAGATCCGTAAACAAAACCCATAAACAATCCGTAACTAATTGAACAAACGGTCATTATTCGACCACTAACACAAACTCAAAAACGGATCAAACCCCCAAAATTATCCAAATTAAAATCCGCCAATATTACAAAATAAACTAAAATCCAACCAAAACTATATTACAAAATCAAATTGTTGCTAAGAAAATAACCAATTGCTTACCTGATTACGATAGTCAAAATCTAATGAGTGTAGCCAACAGTCTTGTCCAATGTACATAACACCCCAGTAAATCTGCTGTAGTGGAACTGCTCTAGCTATTTCAAAGTGGCTCTATAAATCAATAACAATGACCAAATACTTAGATCCTTCAGTATCACGGTGACTGACCACGTCAGTATATTCATTATCACCTAAAAGAAGTGAATAATATGTCATAATGGTAGCAACGTAGGATAAAAAGTCCTCCAAGGGATAGCATAGATATTTGCAACATAAAACATGAGCAATACCGATTAAATAAAATTATAACTTAACATTCTTTCAGGATGTTGTTGTTTTCTTACAGCAAGAGAGAAAGATATGTAAGAAAACAACCATAAAAGAGATTTGCAACTCATATCTTTCCATTTTATACAAATTTCAATTCTTCTAATGTACCTAGTTTATACAATACTTCTCATTCATATCATATTTTTGCTGGTTCCATTAAAAATGATAAGCTTCACTATTACCTGTAGAAAAATTAACATTTAATAATTATTCAAGTGATAATTTATTTTTCCAGACAAAGTAAATCTACTCTCTGGACATTCATGTATATCAAATATATAGAAGAAAAAATAATTTACTGTAAACTAAACCCAATTTTTTTTACAAAGATTTTAAGCACGGAAAGATGAAAGTAACCACAATTCTATGTTATTCGCAAACAATTGCAGGTTCAGGCTTAGCTTTCTGCATTTATTAATTAACGTAACCACATTTTCAAAGTCTATGAAGTGGAACTTGTGTTTTGGAAATCCTGGGCCATCGTTGTCTAAGCGCTTCACTTAAGTGAATTTGTTAAACCACAAAATATTTTTTTAGTCAATAAAGAGTTTTGTTGCGATTTTTTGTAACCTAGCGAGTGTTCATCCATACGTACACATACACATTATACACAACATAATTTATGTTTTAGAAGGACTGATAGAGAGTCCATGGAAAATAAGCAAACATCATTTTTTCCCTCTTATATTAGTTGGTTGTTCTCTAGAAGCTTACAAAGCAAATATAAAACTTCACCAACCGATTGTAATCATCTAGGGTATATAATATATTACACAACATTGCTACTTCGTACATTACCACAAAATTAAGCTAAATAAAATAATAAATAAACTCCAAGTTCAATAACATTGATGGGTTATGATACGATATTCTAAAATAATTAATATTCAAAACAACCACATCATATAAGATTTTGAACAATCACCGATAACTAATCGTTCCATGTAACATATAAAGAAAACCTCTTTATCTTGTTCTTGGAATTATGCTGATAGATTACCTTTCAGTTGCTCTAGTAGTATCTTTTTGATTAATTCTTCTGTCTTCAGAATTATGTTGATGGATCACCTTTATATGTTGTCCTGGGAATTTTTCTCAACCTTAATTAACACTAAAAAAGCATAATAAGACCATGGATACTAAGCTATAAGCTATTTGATAAGTTTAATCAAATAAATTAATCTAGAAGGGAAGAAAATTGATCCTGAGTTGGAAAAAAATCTTCTCTTTGGAGATGGTTTCAGCACCACTGTGTAACATGCTTAGCATTCGTAGATAGATCTCTTATTACACCACAGTAATCAGCATCCTAAAATTTAAAGAGACTTTTATTAGAAACGTTAATGGCTGAGAGAAGAAGTAAAAAACCCTAGAATTTGCTAAACCCAGCAAACCCTAACCTAAGACCATATATTGCAACAATCTTACGAATGTTATTAGAACCCATACAAAGGAGTAACTAAATAATTCAAAATAAAAACGAATCAAAACCCTAGATACATATAGGAAACTGATAAATTAGGGTTTTTTGCAATAGATTTTGAGATCCAGACCTCTTCGAATCACTACAATATCTTCCTCTTGAAGTGAGAAATATTGATTAATAATTAGCTAACCCTAAAAAAACTATATTGGAAAAATTAAACAAAAATTAGAGAAATTTGTAGTGTTCGAAGTGTTTGCAGAGAGGAGAGAGGAGAAGAGGAAAAGGATTATAGAGATAGAAAGAGAAAAAACAACGGACCTGATATGCTTTTTTAAGGCCAGATCATATGAACCCTCTCAAATGGATTTGTTTGTCTATCCAGGTGGCTGGACAAATAAGGTGCGCCACTATGGAAAATTTTTTGAGCGGCTGATTCTTTGTCGAGCGACAAAGTGTTGGTCGCTAGCGAACAACTCTTGATCGCTAGCGGCCAACACCTTGTCACTCGATAAAGAGCGAGCCGCTAACGGCTACTTTTAGGCAACAACCGGATTCAGGAAAAAAAAAAAATTTCCTTCTTCTATATATATAACCAACAAATTTCTTTTAACTCACACCATTCTTTACCTATTTCTACAATCAATTCATAGATTTCTTAAACTTCACAGTCGATAGATTGTTTTGATGATGAAGCTAAAATTATTATGGATTAAAACACAGTAAGAAACTTATGTTCAAGTGTTGCAACAAATGAAAGATGAGTCTGATGAAGACAGAGAACTTACCAACCTTATGATAGCAGCAGAATCATCGGGGCAGATACCAAGAGCTCCTGAGCCAAAAGAATTATTCACAACAAGATATGCGTATCGTAATCTGGAAGAGTAGCACCTGAAACTGATCCACGATTATTTCAATGTTGGTTGCGTGTTCTCTGACCAAGATTTCCAACGTCGATTCCGTATGCCCAGACACTTGACGATAAAGATTATTGAAGATCTTTGTCGAGTATGCCCTGAATTTAATTATCAATTTTGATGCATTGAATATTAGATGTCATAGACCGGAACAAAATGTTACCTCATCCCTAAGGATCCTTACGGTTTTCTAGCGGATGCTAACAATGTGTATATTCGTATGGAAAAAAAAACTTCATACAAGTATATTTCATTGTTTTACGAAGTAATAATTTTGTCCAACGTATTTACGTAAAAAACCAGATGCGAATGTTCTTCAAATATTAAAACAAAACGAGGAAAGGGGATTTTCAGGAATGCTATGGAGTCTTGACTGCATACATTGGGCGTGGAAAGGATGTCCTATGTATTGGAAACGTCAATATAAGGTTCATTACCCAAAACTAACTGTTATTTTTGAGTTTGTCGCTTCTTATGATTGTTGGATATGGCATGCTTTCTTTGGTCTTTCGGGTTCATAAAATGACATAAATATTCTGCACAAGTCGCCTCTGTTTGAAGACCTCAAGTATGGGATTTTCCCCGATGTAAAGTTCCATATCAACGGGCATCAATACACTCACGGGTATTATCTAGCGGATGGAATCTATCCTAGATGGTTTACCTTAGTTCAAGCGTACCTTCATCCCTCAGGCGATGTTGGTCGCTCAATTAGGTATTCAACATGAAGCAAATGGATTTGATAAATGATGTGGAACGGGATTTTGGAATTCTTAAGCAGAAGTTCGCTATACTTTGTGGACCTTACCGTGGTTTAAGTGCTCGTGAAATGCATAAGACTATGCTTATGTGCATCATTCTGCATAACATGGTCATCCAAGAAACCCGACGTGATAAGACTTGGACTAACCACCCTGATGAAGATTTGAGGCCTGAGGTTATACAGAGACATGGGGTACCTGCATGAAACTATAATCAAATGGAAAATCACATTCAAGACGCAAATTTGTACGAAAGGTTAAGGCATGACCTGACTGTGAATCTTTGGGACGAGTATGACAGAGCAGGCGGCCGTATGTAGTATTTTCAAGTAGTAGTTTATTTACAAGTTTCATTTGGTGTTTTAAATTTTTATGTTATGTACTGTTTTTTACTTTCAAGTAATTTATTATACAAGTTTAAATTTTTGAGTAATATTTACTTCAATGACGTGGATGGAGTGCAACGATTCTTTTTTTTATTCATTGGCAGTTTGGATGACGTGGAGTGAAACGACTATTTTTGTAACCGTTCAAAAAATATAGTCATTGCTATCAACTCATCTCCTCACCTATATATATCTCTAATCCTCCCAAAGATAAATCACACCTCCCAAAAAACTTTGATACATATTATCTCTCTCTCACTCACTTTTAATCTCAGCTTCTCTAATCTCACTCTGATTTCCTGACATATGGCTCAAACTAAGTTCACTTGGGAAGAAAATTTATCACATTGTGGAAACTATATAGTGGGTATCCGGCCAGAGGTGCAGAACGATGACAAAATGGTATTCCTAGCTTTAGTTATATGGGAAGAATTCATGATAACTTTTGCGCTGACATGGGTAACCCTTATAACCGTGATGTACCTCAATTGTTTGTAAGATTTTAAAAAATAAAGCGACGAGTAGTAGAATTTTTATCTTTACTTCGGATTGTCAATCGAAATCGACCTAGGGGGAAACATGTAATGAGATTGGTGTAATAGCTTTAAGTGAATGGCGAAGATGGAAAGGAAAAAATTTCAAATACGAAGCTTGTTTCCACATTTTTAAGGAGTTCCTCATTACCCCTTTCAATTATTAATTTGTATGTATTGTTAAGTTGTTTGCAGGGTTTCCACTTCCTTTATGTAATGCGTATTTCAAGTAATGAAAAAAAATAACTTCAATGAACTAACTAGCTATTTTATTTCAAATAATAACTAACTATTACATCTTTATAATAGTGATTAAAAAAATATACATCTTAATTATTAAACTAACTGACTAACTATTACATTAACCAAGAAATTGAACCTCAATATCTTCTTCATAATCGTCTTCATCATCTTCTTCATCCTCAACAGGGATTTGAGGTTGATGTTCTTCTAATGCTTTCTTTTTTTACTTGTCACAATGCAGCTGCCATAAAAACTTTTGATCCTCATTCATTATTGTGGTGTCCATTGAAAGAATCTTACTCATGCCATAATGCCTAACAAATTGCTCTTGAAAAAGATGACTTTTTTTCAACTCCCTATTCGTGACCTTCCGTTCAACGGATCTTTGTTTCTCAGCTGTCCGTTGATGATTCATAAACTCGCTCATGTTAAGATTTTCAAACCTTACTCCTTCTTGGGATGCTTTTTTAGCTTCTTTTGTTGCTGCTCTTCCTAAACCTTTTCGTTTCTCTGTATTAGCTGCATTGAGATTAAAAATTAGGGATTGGTGGTGGCCACTTGGTGAATACATTGGTGAACCGGGACTTGAAGTTGTTGGTGTATAGGAACCACCAACGTCGTATCGTGACCTTATAGGAACTTGCTGCATATATGCTAATAGAGCATAATTAAATTTCGGAAAATATTTTACGATGTCATAACACCCTTCTAGTTCAAATGTTCTACCGTGTTTTAGGTCCCATTCCATCTGATACTTTTTTTCCATATTCGATGGTGATTCACCACTCGGTGGTGGATGACGAGCACATTGATGGACATGAGCAACATATTCATTCAATTTTTTACTCATTTTAGTAAGGCGAGTACACAAAGTGGTTGGATCACGTGAATTGACGTTCATGGTTTCCTCTTTAAACCCCAAAAATATGTTGCCCCACAAGGTGGTGCCTGCTTGAGAACAACCATTGAGGCTATCTTGTGTGCAGCGAACATAAGTTCTGTAAATGCTTTTATCTTCGGCGATTGAAAAACTTGTACCACGAACTTTTTTAGCAGGAGTATCCATTTCAGAATTTTGAGAATTTATTATGCAGAAAAAATTGACTGAGTTTTGTCTGAGATCAAAATGAGGAGAGTTTTGATTTAGACTAACACAAGTGTGTGTGAGAGATTTAGGTGTAGAGAAGGTGTGAGTTGAATTGAGTTTAAAACTAGGTATTTATAAGAGTTCCATCCAGGACCGTTGGATGAACTCAACCGTTGGCGTCCAAGCCTTTGTCGCTCGACCAAGACTATGACGCGTTGTACATCCTCACAAAGTTAAGTGTTTGAGAGGTCAATTTAATCATTCGAGAGGTGCATAGTGGCTCATTTTGAACAAATTTGATCATTTGAGAGGTGCATAGGAACTGGCCTAAGTGTTCCAAGCTGTAGATGGTGCCAATTGTGACCCTTTTTTGATGTTGTTGTTATAATACGAACAGTTAGTCGTCGTTAGAATGGTGTATGATTGCAAACATATTTATTTTCAGATAGGTTGCCCATCAAAACGAACAAAAAATATATGTGATCCTACACGAACCAATAGATGCATGTAATTCACACTCAAACATCATTTTTCTTTTTAGCTTGTATGAGCTAAAACGCACGCAGTTGAACTAAATGAAATCTATACCGTAAAGCCCCTTTTTATGGAGGGAAATGCCTTTCAGATAGAGCAGTCAGGATTTTCGTAAGGTATTTGACTTATAGGTGTATGTATTAGAGTCCCCTGCAACTGTAGCTAGTTTCTTCTTTAGGAAACCGCGGGTATTAGAGTGATTCGGAAACTAAGTAGCTCTAAGGTATCCCATATAATAAGGATAAAGTAAATAATTTCCTCGAGAGCGTCTTTGACAAAATGTTTTAATCTGAATAACCTTTCAATGCTCCCTCTAAGTGTCTATATCAAAATAAAACCAAACGGTATCTCCAATAAAGTTAAACAAATAGAAAGGAGAAATGGGTACTACTTGAGAATTTATATAAAAAAAATCCTCTAAAACAGATCCAAACCAAAAGTTCGGCACACTGAGATAGCCAAATTCTCATGATCTGAATAGTAACCAAAAAAAGAACAACAAAGTTGAGAGTTATCTACTTATGTACTTCACTATTTTGTGTATATAATAAAATGTATTTTCTTATCCTACTGAATTAATCTACTTCCCTCGTTTTTCAGTTCATCTAACTTAGAGTTGTAGTGGAACAATAAAAGTCGCACATTTGTTGAGCTTAGATGCATATATTCTTCGCAAATTGAAATATCCACTCATAAATGCAAGAACTTTGCATCTTACTTAAGCTCAAGATAACACCATATGTGAATGTGTCCTCATATAGAGGATCGAGTAGTTCCATAAATAGTGATCCTAGACAATCAATTTATCATTAACAATTGGTTTTAAATTGGATTTTCGTATATTGAACATGATCAAACATATTATGATATATGACTGTGGTTTTAAATTGGATTTTCGTATATTGAACATGATCAAACATATTATGATATATGACTGTTTTACATTGGTGTTTCCAAATACAAATTAATCCATTTTGCATAAATGAGAATGTAATTACAGCCAGCAATGCATGAGTACAATGCACATGTAACAAACAAATTTTCAATTTTCGTACCACCCAAAGAAGCCACCATTTTCTAGAAGTATCGACTAAATGGTTGCTAAATTTGCTTCCAGAACTGCGATTAATGCAACATTGATGTTGACTCAAAGAAGGCAGCATTAGAGAAATCCAAGGTTGGAGCCCCTTATGCAGCTACATAATTCTTGAACAAATTAAGAAGAAACAGAAGCTAAGTGTGCTTGATAAGACAAAAAAGGATTGGGGTGAATTGAAGAAGGAGAACAAAAGGCTAGAAGGAAAAACAATAAATTGAATAAGAAACCTAAGGCTATAATATTAAATAACAGAATAGCACATAATAAAATAAACAACAAAATTTGAACAAATGATTAGGAAATTAAATGATCAAAACAGAATAACACGGGGAGTAAGAATTTGGGAAAGGATCTAAGCACCAACAAACTGAGTAAGAAAACCAAAAGAAGAAAAGGGTCACCTTAAATAGCCGAGATAAAACAACTTTCTTCTGAGTGATTGGAACCACAATATTTTTCAGTGACAGATAAGCCTTGTAGAATTCGACATACATATAAAAGTGAACTATTTAACATGTGAACCAACAAAATAAACACCAATTTACTTATTAAAAAAAAAAATGTCAGCAAGCTAACATTCTTGACAAGAACGTGTGCATCTACTAATTCCATCCAGGGTTAATGATAATGGGCTCTTATCCCAGTACCTAGAAGCCAAAAGCTAAGTACATCTTCTTACACTTTTCTTAAGATTTCGATTATGAATATATAATTGCTATAAGCATATTGTCACCATCTAGTGCTTACTGTGCAACATTATTATTCCTCACTAAGCAAGGGACTTAATGTAGATGGTGAGTTTTTGAAAGGGATAGAATTATAAAATCGCTCTCTGCCTAGCAGCAGGAACATGGAAGTATATGCACATATTTATGCGCATATCCCTAACTCTATTTCAATAAAATGTTATATCTCTAAATATATTCCGCAGGCGAATTAAGAATACAGTGTCTATATACAACTACATGCATTCTAATTGATCTTGTAGCTTCTTTAATATTCACAATATTTATGCCACATCGAATCAGTCTCAAGTCGTATAAATTTCACAGCTGTATTCCTTGAACTCGACTCGAACGCGCATCGATGTTCCAAGAACATCTATCAAATCTAGGATAGCTAATGCTTGATCCCCAAAGACGCATTTCATCTTAATGCCTTATTCTCAAAGAACACATCACAAATTGCTTTTCTGAGCCTAAAATATGCCACTTTAGCATTTTTCTCAAGGACAAGCCATAAATTATGAGTCGTTCCTCTTGGGCGCGCCAGAATCAAAGAAGATGCGCCGAACCTCTGTGCTAGGTTAGCCCTAACTTACCTCTACGCTAACACCAGGATATCACTAACCTTATTAAAGCAGCGTCCCCAAAAACGCGACATTCTAGCTAGCAAAGAAGCTAGCACTAGCATCGGCTAGCAGCATCTTCAAGGACGAATATTTTCACTAGCAAGAAGCTAGCACTAGACTTGCTATAAACGTCCTCAAGGACGCAATATTCTCGCTAACAGAAAGTTAGCGTTAGCCTTGCTAGCAGCGTCCTCAAGGACGCGACATTCTCGAAGACTGAAGCCAGCGCTAGCCTTGCTAGCAGTGTCCTTAGTGACACGTATTACTTCTTGCTGGCATGTAGTCAGCGGTAGCCTCCTGCTAGCTGCGTTCTTATCGACGCGTATTACTTCTTGTTGGCAACGAAGCCAGCACTAGTGTCATGGACCGAAAAATTCCGCCTCGGCGTGCTGCACTGGGAAGACCAGAACTCCCCGATGAGTGATTTAAAAGAGTGTAACCCGACCTTTAAGCCTAACTTCTCGCTGGAAAGTGCAGGTAAACTTTTTGCTTTCCAAGCCTACCTTGTAAGCATTATACTCGAAACGTAATTCCCACATCATGCAAGCTACGTTTATACCGTTCCAGACATATTTGCTCTTCCAAACATGCTTTGCAAGCATTGTACTCAAACCGTAGTCTCCATATCGTTCCAACACACCCTTGTCCTACAAAGGGTGCAAGGCCATTAAAGCCTATGGTGAATGCCTTTGAGTAGCATACCATTCCAACTTAACCTCATTATACCAAGGGTTGAAGGCTATACAAGCTAATGGGGATGCCTTTGGAAAGCATCATATAATTTCGCTTTATTTTCTAGGCCTAACTCATGCCTTGGACCAACACCTAGGCTATTTCAAGCCTAAGCTTTCGCTTCATCAATTTTACTTCGACCATGCGTTGGAGCCTGCACTTATCTTGTTCTTTCCAAGAGTGCAACATCCAGGCACATGCCATTCCATGCCGTGACGGTTCCAAGGAAGTATGAAAAATCCATCAAATGGAATTGCAACTACCTCATCAAGTATTGCAACAATCATCTCTTGCTTAGCATTGCCGAGCCATATGATATGAGTTACCATAATGTCGCAATCATCTCCCACATTAGATGATATGAGCGAAAAGGTGCTGCACCTCAATACATTGCATTGCGGCTTCCTACGTACCCAACCCGTACCTTGATGGGATCAAGCATGACCGTAGCTCATCAAAGGGTCAATTCGAAAGGGACAAGCAACTTAAGCCTATTAAGGCAAAGCCAACTTCGATTCCAACTTCACCGCAAGGCCAAAGGCCAAGCAAAGCCTAGTCCGTGTAAGCCAAAAGGATTTCGCAAGGTATGCACTAGCTTGTGCATAACTATCGCTATTTATTATGCAAATATGCATTATCAAGTACGTAACACGATCGAAAGATGCTTTTGCATAATTCAAGCTTCATCGGCTAAGCTACCAGCATATTGATGCTTATGCATCAAGTATGCTCCAACGTATAGGCTACTTCGCATATCTACATGTGCATTACCCCTCATGCACATTCAAACAAAGCTCCCTCCATATATATGTTGTATTCGCATTTCTACAAACAAATATTAGAAAGGTAGGGGTCATCCATCGACTGCAAGGCCGCAAATGAAGATTTCTTGCCAAAGCCAAGCGAAGCATTCTCGGGTAAGCTACAGTTAAACACGTTGATAAGCATTAAGTATGCTCCATCGTATAAGCTACATCGTATTTATATCTGCATTACCACTCATGCACATTCAAGCAAATCTCCCTCCCTATATATGTTTTATTTGCATTTCCAAAAATAAATATTTGAAAGGTAAGGGCCATCCATCGACTGCAAGGCCGAAAATGAAGATTTTTTGCCAAAGCCGAGCATTCTTGGCTCGGTGATGCATTGGATAATGCATCACGACATAATAGTGCCTTAGCACTATGATGCATTTATCGAATAGCGACATTGGCTCGGTGATGCATTGGGTCATGCATCACGGTATAATTGTGCCTTAGCACTATGATGCTCTCACTTATGCAACTTCGGCTCGGTGATGCATTGGGTCATGCATCACGGCATAATAGTGCCTTAACACTATGATGCTCCAACTTAAGCAACTTCGACTTAGTGATGCATTAGATCATGCATCATGGCATAGTAGTGCCTTAGCACTATGATGCTCTCACTTTCGTAACTTCGGCTCAGTGATGCATTGAATCATGCATCACGGCATAATAGTGCATTTGCACTATGGTGCCTCCTCGGATACGCATCACGCGTAGTAGGGCCTTAACACTATAATTTGAGGTTAAGGCATCCATACCCTAATGCACATCTGGGTAAGCTTTATAAGCTTAGGATGAAGCTTCAACCCAGGCCATGACGCATCCTTGAGTAAGCTTCATGCAAAAATTACGGGTGTTACAGCTAGCCTCTACTAGCTGTTTCACTTAGCGACGTGCCATATTATTTTGCGCTAGGCACAAAGCCATCCCTAGCTTTACCAGTTCGTTCTTAAGAGATGCGCCATTCTTTCTCAACACTAGCATAATGCTAGTATTATCCCTATATGGCTATTTATTAAGTCTCCTTGTTTGGTAAACTTCTCACAATCTTGGCTTTAAACACTTCCAGAATTATGCCTTCTCACTTCTAAACTGACTTTTGGCTATTAAAATTACGCCATGTTACTCCTAAGTTAGTACAGGACCACTAAACTTACCAGACTCGACACAAATCAGTATGATTATCAATCATGTAAGATGTGTAACTTACCTCACTGACTTAGCAAGTCATTAGCTTGACTTGACCTAATCAAAATAGTAGTGGTTCAAAACTCCACTATTATTCTACGAGATATCAAATACAACACATGAGGGGATTCTCATTGGGGTATTGGTCTGGCGGTCCACGACAATCGTGCGTTGTGGCAACACATCTGCGAACAATAAGATATAGTCGTAGGACAGTTACAAGACAGTTGAGAGCACGAGGAGTAGTGGCCATACATGTCCTTCTTATTTTTCGGACATGACTCCACTAAAATCTCCACAATCGTTATTCCTCCACTTCTTTTTTAACTTCCACCACTTACGAGAAATTAGTGTGTCTCCTCAGAAATTGTTACCACACTTGATGAGGTAGTTTCATTCCATTTGATGAATGTTCAAACTTTCTATCACCCATACGATACAAATGACATGTGCCTGGATGATGTACCCTTGGCAAGAGCAAGATCAGTGCACGCACCCAACACATGTTCGAAGAAGAGTTAAGAAAATAAGAAATTAGGTCAGATTTAGTCTAGGTGCTAGTCCAAGGAATGAATTAGGCTTGGATAATACTTGCAAGTGGGTGATGCATGCAAAAGGCATCACTATTAGTTTTATGGACTTGGATCCTTTGCAGAACAAGGGTGAGTTGGAGCAGTATGGAAACTACGTTTCGAGTATCATGCTTGCAAAAAATGCTTGGAAAGGCAAATTGACCTGCATTTTCCTAGTGAAATTGAAGATTTAAGGCCCGGAAACTGTCATCAGAGTGGCGCATGGGGGAACTCTAGCCTGCCCAGCGCATAGCATCAGAGGCAAAATTTTTCGTTCCGTCATATTACCGGAGTCGTCTTTTTTGAAGTATGTTTTGGCTGTGCCCTACCTTCGTCTGGGAGTTGCAGGCGCCTATCAAATATGACGTAGTTGAGGGTGGTATAGATATATTTGCATCGCCATTTTGAGAAGTATATGGTCTCATCAAGGTTGTGACTTTTCGGTTGACATGCTCTATGGAGAGAGTGAAGTTCCTCTTCTTGTGAAAGGGAAAATTTGATTATGTCAGAGATGGCTTTGAATTTTGTTATCGTTGTTGTAGAGATTTGTCTGGAACATGGAGTAGAGCTTGTCTTTAGGCTGGTGTTGGGGCTAAGGTTGGAACTGGGTTTGAGGCTGATGGTGATCGCTTAGTTCGTGACGCTTGCTGAGATGAAGCCTTCCTCTTGACCCTTTATTCTGACAACACCTATGGATGATTGGATTTTGTATTGTTTACTGACCAGACGCCTGTTCCCATGGATATCCTTATAATTTTATTTTTTATAAGGTATTGTTCTCTCCAGCGAAGCAGGAGCAGTTTCGCCGACCGCTTAGCGGCCTCATGTAGTTCAGAGAAAGTTTGGAAGCGTAAACTTTTGAGAGAGCACGATAAACAAGAATCATACTATTGATGCAAATTTCAACCAACAATTGTATTCATGAATTATGCAGTTGAGAATCGAGATCTTGGATCTGTGTACGTAGTCATCAGGATATTCTTCGTCTCTCTGGAACAATCTTCTCATATCTGAGCATTTCTAGCCCCATCATAGAGTGAGAATGATGAGAGAGATATCCCCATTTTAAATGGATCTTTTAGATGGTGAGAGGGTATGGAGGTTGGTGCTGATGAAGTGAGACTGGCCCCGCATTTCTTAGAAATTGTAAAAGTCTCTCCAGATCTTCATGGGTGACAAAGTTGAATTATTGGCTCATTGGTTGGTCTCTTTGAATGAGGATCTCGTCATAGTCTTGAATGTTGATTCTGGATTTGTCGACGTTCGTAGTCTTAAGAGTGTTGGTTGGATGTGTCTGGTGATGGCCTTGCTCTGGTGTCAGTTTCTCCATGAGAGTTTTGAGAAATACGGGGATCTCTTTCTGAGCGGCTGTCATCAAACCCATAATACTTGATAGATTTGGAGTGTTCTTGTCTTCTTCAAGAATCTGACCGGAAAGTGAGTGGGTGGTGGTCGGAGTAATACCATGAGTAACATAAATAATTTTGAGGAGTAATCAGAGTGATATCCTTGATATTGACAGAAAGAGGATTGAAAGTTTCTGAACCCAACCTAATCTGAACCGTTTTTGAAGAAAATGATTTTGTAAACGAGAGGTTGATCTCCCCCAGTGGTTGCCAATTGTTTTAGAGTGAAAACAAATATACTGCAAAAAAGTACTTTATGTAGGTTTGAGATATCAAATCGAACAGGACGAGCCTAAACCAACAAATGGACGTTCACACCCTTCTTCGGTCACAAAGGTGTAGATGTTGGGTTGATCTTAGGGGAGGGAAGAAAAGAAGGATGATATATCACTATGATGAGAAAGTGATGGTGTGTAGTTGAAGACTGAATGCTGGACTATAAACTCGATTATCTCTAGGATAGATCTTTTTTATGTTTTTAATACCTTCAATTATTTTCTTGAATATATGAAGCCATTTATTTTATAGTCTTGTCGTGAACACATGTATTTCTCATAAGTTGTGGAAGTTACAAAGAGATGAATAAGTGATGATCGTGGAGATTTTAGTGGAGTCATGTCCTGCAAATCAGGAGGGATGTATGACTGCTACTCCCCATCCTCTCAACTGCTCTTAACTATACCACTACTTATTATCTTCTTGTCGTGGATGTGTTGCCACATCGCATATTACCGTAGACCGTCATACTAAACCCCAATGAGGATCCCCCATGTGATGTATTTTATATCTCGTAGAAAAATAGTGGATTCATGGACTATTACTATTATGGTTTAAGATAAATCAATAACTTCCTAAATTAGTGAGTCTAGTTGCTCAGTTCACTAAGTAACTAAGTAGAGTAACCAATGACATGTCTAGTAAATAGTAAGTCCAGTAGTAGACTGT
This sequence comes from Papaver californicum, assembly GCA_023531435.1. Taxonomy (NCBI): domain Eukaryota; kingdom Viridiplantae; phylum Streptophyta; class Magnoliopsida; order Ranunculales; family Papaveraceae; genus Papaver; species Papaver californicum. The sequence goes on from JAJJMC010016440.1 coordinate 1,801,227, forward strand.
ATTGATATAATTTGAACATTCAACTCTGATGAATATGATGTGACCATGAGCTCTAAGAAATAAGTTATGAGTGATGAGCTCTGAAGAGTGATGCCAGCCGCGAGCATTTGAGTAAGCTAGGTACTCACTGATAGTATAGCCCATGGTGGTTTTTTTAGGTAATCCCAGACAAGAGGTTTACTACTATAATATTTGTAACTAAAAGCATCAAGTAAAGTCATTCGAGCATCAAGAGATACACTATTTCCAATGAGGATCAATGCATGGACGAGAATCATTAGTGAATGCCATACCCAAAGTGGTCGTGAGGTATTAGTACCAGTGAAGAAGCGACATGGAGTAAAGTGGCGCCACGTTTGGCGTTATGGTGATATGGTGACACCAGCACTGAGCTGGCACTGTAGTGGTAGCGCATTCTAGTGCGCCCCATTTCATTTAAGACGTGGAATGAAAATCCCTTTCATTTCTTCAATCATTGATAAGAATAAATAAGTCAAGCTTCATTCGAATCAATTATTTTGAATGACTATTTTTACGTAGATGATAAGTAAAAAAGCAGTAGGAACTAGAATGAACAGCGCGGTAGCAATAAATGCGAGAATATTTACTTCCATAATCCCATCGTTTTTTACTTCACAATAACTCGGGATCTAATCCTATAGAGATGATAAATCTTCTCCTCTAAATTCAATTCATCCTATTTCATCAGATCCGGGATGTGATATGGTTCCGAAAGATGAACCGGATATGGACAGTTCCAATAAGATTTCATTCTTGAACCAAAATCCATTTTTTTTCTTTCATCTATTCCATGACCGAAACAGGGGGAGGGGGTACACGTTACACCGCGATTTTGAATCAGAAAAGAGATTTTAAGAAAGGGCATATCTATTCACTCTATCAATAACCGAGCCGGATCTGGTGTATCATAAGGGATTTTCCTTTTCTATTGATTCCTACGGGTTGAATAAAAAAATTATTGAATAAGGTATTCAATTCCAGGGATAAATCGAAAAATAAATCTTTCTTGGTTCTAAATCCTATTTTTTGTGAAGAGAATAAATCTTTTTATCGGAGGATTAGAAAAAAATCCAACACTAGACTGACGTTGTAGTAGTAGGGTAGCGTCATCACTAGAATGGCGTAGTTTTTGAAGAGGTAGCGCCAGCCTAGGGCTGACGCTGTAGTTATAGTGGCAGCGCCTACACTAGGCTGGCGTTGTAGGATTGTGGTAGCGCCAGCACTAGGCTGGCGGTGTAGGTGATGGCCTGTTGAGGCATTGGCGCTGGATGTTAGCGCTGACCTGGATGGTCCTTGCTAGCGCTGAGAAGTTGGTATACATTGGCGCTAACAATTACTAGCACTGCAAAGGTAAGGATACTGTCGCTTCCTCGAGGGTTGGATCTCAAGTGATGACGCCCCACCAAGGATCAGAGCCGGACCCAAGATGTGTCCTGAAGGATCGGTCATTAACTAGTCCCAGGAAACGACCATTTGGATGTCGTTTCTTATTGCATATAGCAGTAGATTGATGTTGTTTGAACATCAATGCACATTCAAAACAAGCTCAAGGAATTCAGCCGTGGAAATTGTGCCACTTGAGACTAATTCAATATATATATACATACAGAGAGGGGCTACCAAATCAATATAGAACAGTTGTACCTTTTTGTAGAGACCGTATTTTTAATTCTCTTGTGGAATTTATATAGAAGTACAATACTCATTATTTTGATACAGAGCTAGAAATATGTACATATTTTTTTATGTTGCTGCTGCTGGATAAAGGGTGATTTTACAATTCTAATCCACCATCAACAACTAGGTAAATTTTTTTTGGAGTTATAACCCGCTCGTTAATAATAAATTTTAAATCTACGTAGACTAACTATCGAATAACGAGATATTTTTATCCAAACACATATTAAATAGACTGTAATCTAATAATCAGATAACCAAATATTTTTATCCAAACACACATTATATTGACCGTATTCGTTTCAATAATTACCGTTTGGGTATTTTAGGCTCAGGCACAAAAAAATACTATTCTTATTGTCAGGCCCAAAATATTTTTCAGTTTCTGTGACACCTATAATTATCTAAAATTATTAAAAATATCTATATAACTCGTTATGCATCATATTTTTTTCAGGGGTATAAATGGTAACCAAACTATAATATAACATATTTAAACATCCGTGCCTTGGAACTTTATAAATTTTATCTAGTTGGAAAGATTAAAAAGATCTAAACAACGAGTACAAACAACAATATCAAAATTTAGATTTTTTACGAAAAAATAAGAGGTGTTTGTTCTTTTAGACAAAAATTTCGAAAACTTGATACATAACTATTATGCAGCTACCAAAAAAGATGCATAATACATTATGTAGCTACCGAAAAGGATGCATAACACATTATGTAAACATATTTTAGTTTATGCATCCACTAATTTGGGTGTACAACCACTAAAACGATGTATATACCTAAAAAATAATATTCCAACGAGAAAAAATGATGCATAACGAATTACGCAACCATATTTTGCTTAATGCATCCACTAATTTGGTTACACAACCATCAAAAATGATGTATATGCCTAAAAAATAACATTCCTACAAAAAAGGATACATAACGAGTTAAGCAACCAATTTTTTGGTTGATTTCAATGCTAGCAAAAAAAAATTGATGCAGAATTTGTTATGCGGCCATTTTCTTGGATGCATGATAGATAATGCAGCCATTTTTTTATTTAAATGCTAATAAAAAGGGGTTGCATAATGTGTTATGCTGTTATTTTCTCGACTGCATAACATGTTATGTAGATATTTTTGTAGATGCATTACAAGTCATGTAGACATTTTTGTAGCTGCATGAAAAATTAAGCAGTCATTTTTTGGTTGATTTCAGTTTTAACAAAAAAAATTGCTGCATAATGCATTATGTAACCATTTTCTCAGATGCATAACATGTTATGCATCCATTTTCTCGGCTGCATAATAGGTTAATCAATTATTTTTGTAGCTGCATGCATAACAGGTTATGCGACCACTTTGAATAGAATCCACTTTCCCAATATAACATAAATTCCATAGTTTCCAAATTAATTTCAAATTATATACAAGTTGGGAATTTCCTGATTTTTTGTAAAAACTTGATCAAAAGCGCGACTGAAAACTTATATATATCCCGCAACCAATTTTCACATCCGACTCGTACCCCCTTCATGATTCAATGAAACTTTCCGATTCCCACTTTCAGCTCCAACATCCGGCATCCAGAACTAGTACCATCGGCTCGCTATTTTTGGTGCCTTTTCGCTCCGTTTCTACAGCTTCAAAACTCATTCATGCATTTCAGCAAACACCTTTGTCTGTGGGTTTTGCTGGTGGTTTAAAATATGCCTTGTTCTATGCTTCTTAAACTCCTTTATAACCTTCCATGCAATCTCAACTTTTACACAATCCCACATTAACCATTCAATCATTCATAATCAGTAACAACATGCAACAAACCCATGTCTTCCACTTTTACCAACAACAACACCAACTTCTTGACCATATGATTAGTTCCATATAAAACATGTTTGAAACTTAATTAACCGTATGATTAGATCCAAATGGAAGAGCTAATTAAGGTTCATATCAACAATTTTTTTATTCTTTTCTAAAAGAATTCAATCAGTAACAAATATCATAAAAAAGAACGATTATTAACAAGGAAATTTAAATTTTCTAGGTATTGGGATTGGGAATTAGAATTGGAATTAGAAGATACTTTAAATCTCTATTTTTCTTTCTTTGAAAATCCAAGCTGCTTCTTAGGATGATTCTGAAATCTAACGGAGAAAAAAAATCTTCTCTGTTAGATTTGATCTGCTAAATTTCCTATATCTATCTATTTTCTTATACAGTATCTATATTACTCATCGTGATTACTTCACAGTTGGGAGGAAGAAAACAAGGAATTGATGAGGAAAGGTAATTTGACATTTAAAAAAAGATCAACAAATAATTTTAAAAATTATGGATCTGTGAAATTTTTTCTTATATAGAATGGGGAGCGCGTGAAGTTTTCTTTCCATGGGTTTCACGGTGAAAGAAAAAATGAAAAATGGGCTTGACTGTAGATTTCACTTACCGTTTACACCAGTTATGTTGGGTTGGGTTACGGCCTTACGGAAAATGCAAAAGTAAAACTAAATTGTTCAAATTCTTAGTATTTATATAGCGCAGTAAAAACATTTAATTGGGGAATACTGCTACAAATTGGGGGATGTTTACGGTTAAAACATACTAGGTATGTTGATAAGGGGTTCTAAAAAATTAAAAAGATAAATTATCTCTTTTTAAAATCGGCATGGTCTTTATGGGTGAAAACCATGCCGACTCACTTTACTTTTCCAAATGAATATTTTTCATCTGATTCCCATCCAAAGCTATGATTCAATGGTTAGTTATATTTATTAAAACAACATGTAAACCAAAAAGACAAAGGACATTTGATACTTGGATAATAGTATTTAAAGCCCAAAATTGTGTGGAGAAAATGAAAAGACTAGACAGATCTATAAAACTTTAGGGGTAATGTTACTTTTGAAGTCGGCATGGTCTACATGGGTGAAAACTAAGCCGACTCTCTTTATTTTTCCAAATACATTTTAATTTAATCATCAAGTGTACATGCGACTGTTAAAATCGGTATGGTCGAAAATTTATTTCCATGCCGACTGTTAAAATCTTCAACAATCGGCATGGTCTTTAATTGGCGATCATCCCTACCGTTCACAGTCGGCATAGTCTTCAATTAGGGATCATGCCGACTGTTCACCGTCGGCATAAATATCGGATAAAGACCATGCCGATTCTAGATTACTTAAAAAAACTAGCAGAATTTGTAATCAATAACTCTAATATATATATGTTTATTTCACTAATCTAAGTTTAATATAACCTAATAATTAATACAAATGATTAACAACTAATTAAACAAGGGTAATTTAGGTATTACAAAAAACTACGGATAAGGGACCATCTCTATTTTGTTTTATGTGGGAATTGAATATATACCCTCCTCTTTCATGGGCTTCAAAAATACCCTTAAGGAACTTTAGAAATACCCCTGATGGCATAATTGAATTTAATTAAAAAAAAACATAATTATCATAATTTCGTATTTAGCATTCCTCTCTCAATTTCGTTTTTCTTCACTTCTTATAACAGAAAAAAGATCTCATTTCTCCCACCACCATCATCTCCATCGCTCCCACCAGCACCACAATCTCTATCGTCGCACCACAACCATCACCACCACCTCCGTCGTGTCCGCCACTACTATCAACAGATCTATCATGATTTACACGTTCGATTTCAACTGATTTCAAACCAGATTCAGAGATCGATTTGATTTTTGGTTTTTGATTTGGTAATTTCGAGTTGAGATTCAGATTTCGAGTGGATTTTGAGTTGAAGATTCAGATTCAGTAATTTGAGTTCGAGCTTTGTTGAATCTGAAACTGGTAAGATTCAACTTTATTTTTATGGTTGGAGATTTGATTTTAGGTTTCGATTTTGTGGTGATTTTGAACAAAAGATTTGCAGTTTTATCGAAGCTTCATAACTAAATTTGGAGTCGAATTTTAATTAATATCTAAAAGAGTTATCAATGTTGTTGGTTTTATGTATTTGATTTTAGAGATTTTAAATCAAAAATCAAATCAGAAACTAAAGTTTTCAAATTCGGAGATTTTCCAACATGATTTTGGTGTATATTTATATTGAAAATCAACTTGAGATTATTGATTCATCGTTGAAATAGGTATGATTCTGCTTTGTTTTAGGTTTTTGAATTTGATTTTGTTGTATATATTTGATTCATTGCACTAAATTGGATTCTTAATATGTTCAGTTTAAGTGTTTGGTGAATGTTATTGTTGTGGTGGTTGTGATGGTAGATGTTTGTTGCACTGGAGGTGATGGTGGTGGCTTTTACTGTAGTAACAAGGGTGGTGGTGGCGGTGATATAACAAAAATTAATGTTGGTATTGTTGTTGTGGAGGTGGTGGTGGTGGATGTTACAGCATTAGTGGTGGTACTTGTTGTTTTTGTGGTAGATGTTGCAGTGGAGATGATGGTGGATTTTGTTGTATTAGTGAGGATGGTGGTGTTGTTGCAGAGGTGGCAGTGGTTTTTTTGTATACATTAGTGGTGGTGGATGTTGCATCACTGTTGTTGGTGCACGTTGTTGTGACGGTGGTGGATGTTGTTGTTGTGGAGGTGATGGCGGTGGCTTCCTGCGATGTTATATATGCTCTGTGGATTAGTAGAGTGATTTCTTGACGTGTCTATTTAGTACCTAACTCAAACTATCACATGCTTTGCCTTCTTGCCATGTTATATATGCTTTCTGGATTAATAAAGTGATTTATTGGTCTTATGCAATGCAGGAGACTCATCCACTGATTAACAACATCCTTTTATTGGATTCAAAAGGGAAGCGAGTAGCTTCCGAGTAACGGTCAGATGGATGGTCAACAAACAATGCATAGTTAGCCTTTAAAAAAGCTATATATAAAAAACACATAAGACAAATGCTCGGACTGAAGTAATTTCGTGTATAGTTTTATAGTCTTCTTATTTAAATGTTCAATAAAAAATTCTTGAAGTTATCTCATTTTTGTCGTTGCATATTATTCTGATAATTTAGTCCATTTGAAACTATTAGCTTTTGCATAATTAGTACAGTCTCTTTAAGTTTAAAATGTTGTTTTAATTTACACTTTAACTGCTTATCTATTTGGACTTTTACTTCTTATGTCTATACAAGTAGTAAGATCTGTGCAAGTAGTAAACCAGGTCATCTGTTTCGACCATTTAGAATTTGGAAGATCAGTGGATACTGAGCCGTCTACTATTCTCGGCACTCTTGAAGCTTATGCCTGTAGTTTTAGTTGCTAGACCATATATAGAAATGACATGGCATCATATAAGTCATAATTAGCTTTGTTTCTTCACACTTGAACTTCACATCGAAGTAACTATATTAGAAAAACTTGTGATGCAATGGTAGCACAACTGATTTAGCGTCACAAGATGTGTGTTCGATTCATGTCAAGTTCACTCATTAAAGCATATGTCAATTTTGGTATCAACTTGTGTTGTTGACACCATATTTTTGTGTCAACTTCGGTTGTTGACACCATATTTTTGGTGTTTACACCAGGTTATGATGTCAACTTCGGTTGTTGACACCAAATTTGGGTTGTTGACACCAAATTATGATGTCAACTTCGGTTGTTGACACCAGATTTTGATGTTAACTTCACATGTTGACATCATAATGTGGACCTAACTTATTTTTGAATTTTTAATTTTAGTGTTAACTTGGGTTGTTGAACCAGATTATGGTGTCAACTTCGGTTGTTGACATCATAGTTTGGAGCTAATTTATTTTTGAACTTTTAATTTTTGGTATCGACTTGAGTTGTTGATACCATATTATGATGTCGACTTCGGTTGTTGACACCTAATTTTGTTGTGGCGATGACGACGGTGATGGCAGTGGCGGCGACGGTGGTGGTGGTAATGGTGGAATTGGAAGTCATGGTGGACTGGGGGTGGTGGGGGTGGGATGGTTGTTGTGGTGGTGGAATGTTGGTGGTGGTTATGCAGTGGTGGTGGAATGGGATAGTGCAGGTGGTGGTGCAATGGTGTGGTGGAGAAAGAAAATTGTTATTTTTTAAAATGAAATAAAATATCATGTGATGTATTAAGAAAAAAAATATATAAGGAAGGGTATTAAAATAATCTATCTTTAAATAATAAGGTTTCTAGAAGATAAAATTATATTTAAAATGTGATAAGGGTTTTTATAAAAGGATCCAAAAATACTTAATTAATATATCTTTATTTTATTCGGTATCCCAAGTTTATCGATGTATTTTTCAATTAAATGTTCTAAAAAACAAAAAAACCTTGTCTTATTTACGAAGGTTGTCCAAATTCTAAGCTTTTTCCATCGGGAAAGAGTCAATCAACTAAAATTGGCGACATTTACGTGTTACCATTCAACTGTCACTGTGAATAATTATTCACCTTCACCAAAGACACGTCTTTTATAAAGCAGCAAATCAGCGACGTGTCAAACATCCACAAAAAATCATACATGTGTTTCATTCTCAGACTGCAAATAAATCACCTTACCATGCAGTGGTATGTCACAAAAACAAAGCCAAACATAATAATTTCGAACAAAACCAAATAACCAGAACCATATATATAAAAACTCAAAATCAAAATTGAACACCCTGAAATTCTTGAGAGCGAAAGAAGAGATTGATTAATAAAATTAATCATGTCTGGATTATCATTAGCAGTAGGTTCAAGAACAGATCCAACAGAAGATGAAGTTATAGCAGCAGCACCATCTTCAACAAAACATAAAGCAGCCATGGCACAACCACAAAACCAACAACAAGCAGTTGTAGGTGGAGTTATGGGGTCGTTAAGAGTAATAGAATTACAATTGGTAGCGTTCATAATGGTGTTTTCAGCAAGTGGATTAGTCCCACTGATAGATCTTATTTTCCCTGCTTTCGCATCAGCATATCTATTACTATTATCACGTCTAGCATTTCCTTCTCATGGCAATAACAGTACAGGGACATTTTCAGGATCATCTTCAAGAGAAATCTTTGAAGGCAGTAAACTGATGATGTTTAGGTTGTATGTTATGGTTGGTACAACTATTGGTATGTTCTTGCCATTGGCTTATGTTTTAGGTGGTTTTGCTAGAGGTGATGACCATGCACTACGTTGTGCTACCCCTTCATTGTTTTTGTTGTCTTTTCAGATATTGACTGAGAATATTATAAGTGGGTTTTCTTTGTTTTCTCCACCTATTAGAGCTTTGGTTCCATTGTTGTACACTGTCAGAAGGATTTTTGTTATCACTGATTGGATTCAAGATGTCTGGGTTAACAAGACTCTACCTGTTAACGCTCAAATGACGGTATATATATGCTCTCTTTTTCCCTCGCATTAATGCTTTAGATCTATATGAATTGATTTTGTTCAGGCGTTTTATTTGTTAAGCATGTGCTCATCCATTATGTAGTGTCTTTGGTGTAGTCAATCCATTTGCCCTCTTTTATGTAATTGGTAAGATTGTGTACATGTGTGTGTGTTTGTGTTTTTAACATCTTTTATAAGAAGTTAGCTACCTACAAAACAACTTAGGTAATAGGTGAACTGACTTGAATATCCTATTGGACACTTTTTTAGTTTTGAACTAAGGTCACTAGTATCATCACCAAACGATTTTACCGCCATACTATCCTGTTGGTCACTTGCTTTGTAAATGTGTGCTGAAATGCGGATTAGCCTCAAGCATATGTTAATATTGTGTTCCATTGCCTCAAAGTTGGGCTTAGATAGCAAGCCATGAAAAAATGATCCTACGATTCTTTGTTTAAATGCTATGTACATTTTTTACTTGCAAAAATTATGTTGGTAAGCCTAGATAGGCTTTACCAAGCTGTGCTACTTTTGTAGGGAGTATAAATAAGCACATCAAATGTTTAATTTAGAGTGGTGTTTGATTAATGGGGCTCTGGTTTTGGATGATTTTGTGACTGCAGGATGTGGCATGGTATTGGTTTGGAAAGTGCTTAGCTGTGGCAAATTTAGTGTATTTCTCAATCAATTTGTTTGGATTTCTGCTTCCTCGATTTTTACCAAGATCGTTTGAGATGTATTTTAGACAACGGGATGAAATCCACTCGAAATTATCTGAAGACAAGGCAAGGACAACCGCATCGAAGTCCAATCAAACCAAGAAAGCTGATTAGTAGTAAAATGGGTATGAACTCTTGATCGGGTCTTGTATTGTAGGCTTGTGACACCACTGTTGCATTGAATAAGCAACAAATTTTTGGTTGTGATTACGTGCTTGTTGGCTTTTTGTTATATAAATGTGGTGGTGTACTAATTCCTCAACCACTTATTATTTCTTTGAGAACTAGTCTCTTTTATCACTTTTTTTTGGTTCGTATCAATTTTTCATGCTTCGAACAAAAAGAATCATCGCGTTTGGTCATATGGGCAATGGCAGTGAGTTTAATGACGGCATTGTGTTGACCATTTTGAAAACTAAGACTGACTACTCCATCAGTTGGAAGCTCCTCCCGAAGAAATGTTGGGGGAGATTTACAAATTCGAGCTGCTATGCACATAATATGGAATGTACACAAGAAATTAACCTCTATATGGAAATAAACGGAATATACACAAGAAATTTACCTTTATATGGAAATAAATACACAAGAAATTAACCTTTATATGGAAATAAACGGAATATACACAAGAAGTAATCATAATGTAAAAATAAATATACACAAGAATTAACCATAATGTGAAAATAAATGGAGTTCGACGAAACACAACGATATGGAACATGCACACGCAATCACACAAATAAAAAACCGTACCAAAATATAAATAAAAAATTACATTAAAATTTACGTAGAAAAACCTTATTAAAATGAAAAGTAAAAAATTACAGATAAATCTTTTATTTTGATAAAATAATGGATTTCACAAGTTTCTCTCAAATTGGAGATAATATTTATTTCAAGATGTATATAGTACTTGGATAACTATTTACCTAAAATTATATTCACCACTAACGGTGGATCAACAATTTATTTACCGATAGGTAAGATTCACTAATAATTAATAAGAGCAAGAGAAAAATTACTACTAGGATTTGAATAAACCATAAATTTCCCCCCATTGAAGAGATGTAAAAATTGGTGGATTAATCTTCGCTTACGTCAACTAAACATATCCTTAACAAGAATCCTTTTTCTTTTTCTTTCTTCTTCAAGATCTCTCTCTAATTCTCTAATATTCAAATCTCTCTAATGGTAGATTCCTCCTTCTTCTCTCACTCATTTCCTTTTCTTTCCCTTCTTTTCACGGCCATTTCACGGTCAGAAAAGAACTGAGAAAAAAATCTCGTTTCTCTTATCTTTAACCTAACAAAGGTACTTATTAGTAGTATCCCTTAAAAGGTTAAAGGACATCTCATGTTGGGCCATAAGGAGTGACCAACCCAACAATCTCCCCCTCACGACTTATGGCGAGGTACCTGTTACCACCAAACCTGTAATACTGCAAAAATGAACATGCTTATATTTTGGTAGTGACTTTGTCATCATACCGGAACCATTGTCATCTGTATGGATCTTCTCAATTTGCAAGACCTTTTCATCGAGAACTTCTTGTATCCATTGTCACCTAATGTTGATGTGCTTGGATCTTGAGTGAAAACTAGAATTCTTGATGATATGGATGGCACTCTGGCTGTCACAGTAAACAATGAACTTCTTTTGTTTTACACCGAGTTCTGTAACAAACCTCTTCATCCATATCATATCTTTGAAACTCTCTCTAGTTGCTATGTACTCTGCCTTTATATTAGATAATGATACACATCTTTGTAATTTGGATTGTCAAGACACAACTCCCCCTGTATAGGTAAATAAGTAACCTGATATCAACCTCAAGTTGTCTTGAGTACCTTCCAAGTCTGAATCTGTGTAACCTACTAACTTTGGCTTATCACCACCATAGCAAAAACACATATTATAAATACCCTTTAGATACGGTTGTATCCATTTCACTTCTTCCCAATGCTCCATTCTAGGACTGGCTAGAAATATTCTTACCACTCCAACTGCATAAGCTATATCAGGCCTAGCTTGTACACACAATGGCATACATCAAACTACCAACTGTTGATGCATATGGGATTTCCTCTATCTTCTGTTTCTTAACATCATTCACAGGACACTGATCACGAGTTAACTTGAAATGGTTTGCAAGTTACCGGTTCAGCCTTTTCCATGTTGAATCTTTGCAATACCTTCTCAATATAGCTTTCTTGTGATAATCACAGCTTCCTTGCTTTCCTGTCACGAGAGATTTGCATGCCAAGAAAACGCTTTGCTGCACCCAAGTCTTTCATAGAAAAAAACTTGATCAAGTCTGATTTCAACCTGTCAATATTTTTCTTATCTTTGCCAACAATTAACATATATCAAAAGAATAAGAAAATCACCATCATCAAATTTTCATACAAACATACAATGATCTGAAGTTTTTCTCTTATAACCATGTTCCTTCATGAACGATTCAAACTTCTTGTACTATCTTCTAGGAGCTTGCTTCAAGACATTTAAACTCTTCTTGAGCTTGTACACCATGTGTTCCTTGCCTCTTCAAAACCTTCGGGTTGTGCCATGTACGCATCTTTTTCTAACTCTCCATGAAGAAATATTGTCTTGACATATAATTGCTCAATCTCAAAGTTCGTACTAGGTGTTAATGCCAAGACAACCCGAATAGAAGGAAATCTCACCAATGGTGAAAAAATCTCGTCAAAGTCAACACCTTTCCTCTTCTCAAAACCTTTCACAACTAAGCGTGTTTTGTACCTTGGTCGTGAGTTGCCATCTTCATTCTTGGTTCTGTACACCCACTTTTCCTTCTAAATTTTTCGTTTCTCTGGATTGTCAATTAACTCATAAGTTTAATTCTCATCCAAAGAACTCACCTCTTCTTTCAAGGACTTCAACCATTTCGAACTCTCAGGAACATGAAGAGCCTCTTCATAGGATTCTGGTTCACCTGCATCTGTGAGCATCACATACTCATGTGGTGTATACTTTGTTGAAGGTATCCTGGGCCTGCTGGATCTTCTTAACTCAGCTTCTGGTTCTTATTGCACTTCTTGCTCACCATGGGAACATCTTCATGAGCTTCATTTTCATGATTTTGTTCTTCTTCTTCATTACCATCATCATATATATCAACCAATTTTTCTGGTTGTTTTTTAGGCTACAATCGTTCGATGTAGACATCTATATCCACCGATTATTGACATGGAAAAACCATTTTTCTGGATGTTATTTAGCATGAAATCGGTCGATGTGGACATATATATCAACCGATTATAACAATCCATTTTTTCAGCATTTTTGTAAGTCAAAATCAGTCGACGTGGACATATATATTGATCGATTGTGCCAAATGATTTTACCCATATACAGAGGACCTCTTCCCAGACCCAATTTGCCACAAGTTTGAACCTTTTATTGACTCCCACTTCATCCACTACTCAAATAGATCCGAGAAATGAAGATATGGATCTCATTAAATTGTTCATTTCCGTCTTCCATGAATGTTCACATGAAATTTAATATATGTTTTAGAAGAGAGTTAAATAATTCTTTTATGAACGCACCGGGAATCCTAAACATCGCAAATGGAGAAACTTAATTAGCATTTAGATTCAAAAACATCAAAAGGAAAATACGAGAGTTCTGTAAAATTAGAAGAATAATTACCGACCATCATCCCCAAGCTTCTCGTAGAGAGAAAGTGAGTAATTCGGCATAATTATCCCTATCTTATCGTCTGATGTTTGTATACTAACGTGCAATTTATTTAAGTATGGGTCGAACGATTTTATAGCCTATTTTGAATACGAAGTGGGGAAAGAATGTTCATGTATGTAAGAGCATATATCGTGTTGAACAAACGTGCTCGGAGGTTCAATAATGATGTATTAATGTGCGAGATTCAAGAATACACATACCGAACTATGCGATGCGCTGATTTTCTAAAACTATGACTAAATTTTTTTTCTATGAAAGTGTAGCATAATTGGTGAATAAGAGCATCCACATCGGCCGATTTTCACAATCAACATTTATGTAAAGCAATACCCACAGATTCCTAGAGTTTTTCGTGATTGAAGAACACCAATCCAGAATCGGAATACATGAGTCATCATATCCACCGATTCTAATTTGATGTTCTTAAAAATAAATTCAGTTTTTTTTTTCTAATTTTCTCAAAAATTTTCATGTTTTGAAATTTCAGTTAACATTAATAAATTTCATAACTGGCACAGTTAATTAACAACTAACACAATTAATTAACACCAATTAATTAGACATAAATTAACTATTAACAAAAATAATAAGGGGCATTTAAAATTACTACAAAATGATCGTGTTTAACTTATTGAGTAGACCTCAAATAATTGGAGTATGCCTCAATTTAATCAGGAAAATTAATGTGAACATATAATCTCCTTTTTAAAGAGCTGGGAAAAAAGTAATTGTAAATTTTGATCTTATACGACGGTCGAAAAATATCTCTTTTCTTTATATTACTTAGATAGTAATATTAATAACTCTAAATTAATGTGACGGTGGAAAAATATCATTTTTCTTTGTAATACTTAGATAGTAATATTAATAATTTTGTCAAATAAAGTAGACCAAAATATCATATAAGAAGCCATTATTTCTCCAAAGATACATTTTAAAATCTTATACAAGGGGTCATTTTTTTTTCGAAAAACACATCACCAAAAAAAATTAGTTGTTGATTGTTTATCCTCGTAACAATTTTAAAAATTCACCTTATATCTAAGATTTTCCGATGTATGCGTAATTTTTAAAATATACCAACCATTATCGTACCTAAGATTCAAAATTCAACTTGAATGCCACGATTGAATCAACTCTTACCCATTATAGTGATTCAACATGTGCACCTAGTGGTTGGGCACAAACAAATGAGCTGTTGGATTTTAACTCATAAAGTTAAATCTAATGTTTCAGGATTGATGCGCTCAACCATTTGGGCGCAAATAAATAAAAAATGTTAGACTTTAACTAATTAAAATTAAATACGATGGTTTATATTTGATGCGCCCAATCATTAAGGCGTAATATTTGATTTTTCGTTGCGCCAAATCATTGGACGCAACAAACTTGATTCAACTTCTCTCTTCAACAAAACCATGGACCACAACTTGAATTACCACCTTTGGCCACAGTTTTGGTAACTTGAATCTTGAATGAATGTACCATAGTGATTAGCCTAAGTAATCTTTCATGGTGATTATTACTTAAAAGTCATTTGAAATGGCACTACTAAGTAAAACTGTCCATCATTACCTATTAATATACAACCGGAGGTGGGTCCAAATTATAACTCAACGGTTTTCCATCAACTCCTACTCTGTTAGGGATCTGGGCCTGACTTTCGTATATTAACAAAAAAAAATGCTCTAACGGTCACGGGACAAGACCGAAGCCGTTAAACGTCTCACAACTTCATACCATTACACTTTCGGTTGGCTAATTATTATTTTTATTTTATAACGACGGCATTGTTGTAATCGTCAAAAAACTGGGCAATCACAACTACATGAATCCCTTAGCTCTGATGCAGAACCAAAAGGAAAATTACTTTTTGTAGAATACAAAAATGATACAGAAAGTAAAATCAACACAGATTTAACGTGGTTCGGCGTTGATGCCTACGTCCACGGGTAATGAAAATTGATGGTTTTATTTGTGGTTAGGTTACAGGGGGATTAAGCTCTCTCTCCCTTTCTCACAGACAAATTTTGGGGAAGAAGAAGCCCTCTCACTGCTCACTGTCTCATTATTTGAAGAAGAAGCCAAAAGTCCCCCTCTCTTTCCTCGGTTTCTCCCTTATCAATAAAAAAAATATCTCCCTTTACATTATTTCCATTATGACTAAGCTATATGCTTCATCAAATCCTCCACGTGTCGATAAAGGTCCCCCACGTGTCGATGAAGTCCGCCACGTGTCGATGTAGATCTTATCATTAAATGACTTTAGCCTAATTTTGGTGTGGGCAAAGGATGGTGCGAGCTTGCGGGCTAAATGGTGTTAGCTTGCGGTCAAACTTGGGTTGCTGCGGGCTTGGGTGGCTGCGGACAAACTTGGTTTGCTGCGGTCTTGGGTGGATGCGGACAAACTTGGGTTGCTGCGGGATTTGGTGGCTGCGGACAAACTTGGGTTGCTGCGAGCTTAGGTGACTGGGCCTCATTGTTGCGGAACAACTTCTTTGCTGCGGACCATGATGGGATGCGGACTTGGTGTTGCGGGCTTGGATAAGCTTTGCTAGTTTGCGGACCTGAGCTCCTGTTGCGGGAAAATGGTTACTGCAGACCTGAAGTAGTTGTATGGGCTTATGCTGCGGACAAGAGTAAGCTTTGCGGAAATGTTGTTGTGCTTTGAGACGGATTTGGGCTGCAGAACTATCTAATTTTTGAATCTATTTTGTTTGAGTCTTTGCCACGTGTTGGAGTAGATTTTTGGTACTCACAATTTGCCCCATTTTCTTAAGGTTTGTTTGAAGAACAATCCTTAAGAATTTTTTTTTGATAACATGCTTGTTCCGACGCTCTGGAGTGCGTAGCGTCTGGGTCGTATGTTATTGTCTTACAGTTACTTTTCGCCTGGCTTTGCCATGATAAGAGAATGAAACTGGTCCATTCAAGATTAGAATTTTACTGCGAAACTTACACATAAACACATATTAGTGTAATAATATTATTTCACACGTTTTAAACAGAAATTGTAAATAGATTAATAAATTGTTAATTAATCAATCTTTATGAAAAAATGTATTATTGAATCTAGTATAAAAGTATAAGCCTCTCAGGAACTCAAATTCAAAGTTGTGGTGGATGGCATTTAGCCTGTCACCATTGATAAAAGGGGTGGATGGCATTTAGCCTGTCACCATTGATAATTGTGAATAAGAGCCTTTTTCATGACTTATACAAATAAAATGGTTAAAGTAAAAGAATTTTAGATCTAAGAGATACGGGGTACTTAGCTCTTTTATGAGAGTCTTGCCGGCTGATATCACTTCATGAATGTAGAAGTGTATGAAAAAAGAATGAAGAATGAATTATAAGAAGTACTAATTCTTGAATATTTGTATCCGCATAAAATATATGAAGTATGAAGTATCGACCCTCGAAGAAGTTCTCTTCACATAAGAAACCCGAAGTATGCGTAAATTGTATATAAAAAGTACCTTTGAGAAGTATATGAGAAATATCTTCGAGAAGTATATGAGAAGTATCTTAAATAAGAAATGAAAAATACCCGAAAAAAATAAGAAATATCTCTTTCTTACGAAGTAGTCGTTGCGTAAAAAATCTGAAATATGAGAAAATAGAAGTACCCATCTTCAAGAAGTAGTTAATATTGAGAAGTATGAAGTATCCATTTTTGAATAAATATTCCCGAAGAAGCATTTAGATTTCCGCACATAGAATATAAAATATCCAATGAATATTCTTCTCATAATACATATGAAGTAAAAGAAGTATCGTCCTTTGAATTAATGTGAGAAGCCCAAAGCATACGAAATAAATAGAAATATCCAATGAAATATCGATTCCTAATTGATGAGAAATATGAAGTATAATCAATATGAAGTGTGAATCCTTGAGGAAGCATTCTTTGTATAAGAAGTATGAAGTACAATCAATATGAAGTATCGAGGCTTGAAGAAATATTCTGCTAATGATTCAGTTTTACCCCTGCTGCCCCATGCATACTTAAGAAGAAGCAAAACAAAGGGTGCAATAATATAGATCAATAAGAGAATTATACATTGTGGTTGCTTCGACTGGTCACAAAGAAACCTCTGTGCTTCACCAATCAGTTTTTAGGCATCTTACTCTGTGCTAAAGAGAACAATATACATCACGTACAATTAACATTTGACTGAAATTTTCTGTATTTGGGTATAGTTTTTGGGCCTTAAAGAAAGCTATTTGGGGGAACAGAAATGGGTTTGCAGGTATGGGTAGGAACTAGAATAAATGGGCTTGGGTATAATTTTGGGCTGATGTGGTAACATTGATTGGCAGAGAAAAAGAATGGGTCAATGCTAGAACTGCAAACTGTGATGCGGTGGTTGTTGAAACTGAGTTTTGAGTTCAAGAAAGAGATGGATAAATTAGGTCCATTTGATGCTGCAAATGGATTTAATTAATAAAAATGAGATGAGGTGTTGTGAGAACAAGTTTGATATGGTATGAATGTGTAGGTTGAAACTGTAGGAAATGCTGAGTGGAGCAATAATTAGGAACTCAAAGCAAAATAGGAATGGATAAGAATGCACATTGATGTTGCCCCTAGTCAGGTAGTAATTTTGTGAACTACAGTGGTATGCTAATATGCATATTCAAGTTAAGATTGATAATGATCATGTATTCAGAATGCCTGGAGCTAAGAGTAACATTTCAGAATTCATGTATTTACTTTAAAGCTTTCAAAGTATCATTTACTTTCAGTTAGAATTGGTGATACTTAGCTTTTTGTAGATAAAGCAACAATTCCAGCACTTGGTTATGGCCTTGACTTGCTATAGCTCTTTGCCTTTTTGCAGGTGGATCAGAATTCAACATTTGAAGTGTCTATCCTGGATCAATACCAGTAAGTGAGTATACTACATCAATTTCAGTTATAACAGTACAAGAAAATTAAAAGATAGTATGAAGTTGATATTGCATTGTACTTAGCTTTGTGTGTATATAGTATCCTTGAGGTTATTCACAGCTCAAGTATATAAAAAAGATAACTGATTGAATCATATTTATTTGCAGATAAAAGTTGCATATTAGGCAGACATTGTGGCTTAATAAGTTCCCTACATATATAAATATTATAAGCTGAGTTTAAGTGAAAATTAAGATACATATATCTTCTTGTGTTGTATAAAAGTTAACAGCAGTTGATAGAGTTACAAAACAATTACTCTATCAATATATTTCATACATAAGTGACTATGTGAATCAACTCTGACTTAAAGATTTTAGATCAAATATTGCAGAACAAATTTAAATGCTAATAGAGCTGAATTATATGTTCATGTAAATAGCTTAAAACACTGACATCAATCTATGAGATTGCATTTTCCTACTTCAGGTTAAACTGGAATCATGCTAATAGTTGTTATATAGCATAGAAAACTCTTTTTTATGGATTGGCACAATCCAATTGAGTTGCAGGATAAATTTTAGAAACTTTAAAAGTTCTAGGATTAAACTTAACAGCTAACTTGATATTTCTACTCAAAAGTTAAGTTTCAACATATTCAATTTAGCTCTACAGGCTGCAATACATAATATCAACTATATAAAACATTCAATTTGCTCAACACATTCAAACATAACACAAGACTTCAACTATACACATGAAAATTCAGGAATATGGCCTGGGAACATAGTCTGTTGTCCCTATCAAAAACATGTCTTACACTTATAGGAGCATGATGAAATTTTAACCATACATTCACAAATACATCAGGGTCATGACATGAAAATTTGAACTGAAAGTGACAGTTAAATATCAAGTAATGACAGATTTTATATGCATAATTCAGGCTGCAATCCTACAGTTGAAACTGAAGAACACTGCCTATTAGAGGTAGTTGCCAAGGCAAGGTAAACTTGCTTTGAAAATTTTACAATAATATCATCATGTAAATGGGTTTATCATATCCAAAAATTAAATAAATCCAAGTAGTACAAGTTCCTCAGATTTTGAGAAGAGTTGCTCTTTGGAGAGCACAGTACGATGAAAGTTGTAAGCTGTGTTCGGGGGGAGTTATTGTCTATCGTTGGCCTCTATGGTAGACTCGATCGGGGAGGCCTGAGAGGCGGTGGTTTATTCCTTTTATGCCTAGCTCAAAGTAATGTGGCACGTCGTTAAGTGGAGAAGATAGCAGAGGCTAGCGCTAACTTCATTGCCAGCAATGAGTAATATGCGTCGCTAAGGACGCATCTAGCAAGAGGCTAGTGCTGGCTTCGTGCCAGCAAGAAGTAATGCGTATTGCTAAGGAAGCTGTTAGCAAGGCTAGTGCTGGCTTTAGTCGGCGAGAATGCCGCGTCCTTGAGGATGCTACTAGCCGAAGCTAGCGAGAATGTCACGTCCTTGAGGACGATGCTAGCAAGGCTAGCGCTAGCTTCTTGCTAGCGAGATGTCGTGTACTTGAGGATGTTGCTAGAAAGGCTACCGTTAGCTTCTTGCTAGCAAAAATGTCGCGTCCTTGAGGACGTTGCTGGCCGAGGCTAGCGTTAGCTAGCTTCTTTTCTAGCGAGAATGTTGTGTCTCTGGGGACACTACTTTAACATGGTTAGTGCTAGCCTGGTGTTAGCACAGAGGTAAATTAGGGATAACCTAGCACATAGATTCATCTTGTCTTTGGAGGCATTGCTCTTTTGTTGTGGTGTGTTCAAGAGGAATTATGTATAATTTATCTCTTGTCCTTGAGAAAAAAGCTAAAGTAGCATATTTTAGGCTCAGGACAACAATTTGTGATGTATTTTTTGAGAACAAGGTATTAATATGAAATGCGTCCTTGGGGATCAAGCATTAGCTATTCCCAGATTTGATAAATGTTATTGGAATATCGATGCGCGTTCAAGTCGAGTTCAACGAATTCAGCTATGGAATGTATGCGACTTGAGACTGATTCGATATGGCATAAATGTTATAAATATTAGAGAGGCTACAAGATCAATTTAGAATGCATGTAGTTGTTTGTAGAAATTGTATTCTTAATTCGCCTGCGGAATTATATCACAAATCCTCAGACGAATCCCTTTCAAGATGTCTCGGAGATGAAAAGGCACAACTACGGCTCAATCGTGTTTATGGAGAAGTATGTGGAAAGACGATGGTAATAGACGAAGGTACTCTGTAACTTCCAGTTCAATCGTGTTTACTGGCCTACAATGGAAACACAATCCCGAGCACTACAAGGGTCTTGTTCCAACTTCCAAACACCTCCGCACCAAATTGAAGCTTTAACGATCCACCATGTTGGGGACTCGAGAGAACCTTACATCAGATACATACGAGATAACTTCCTACCACCAAAAAAGCGAGAAGCGGTCTAGCTGAAGTAGAAGGCAAAGATATTCATTTTTCATGAAGGGATCTTATATCGCAAAAGCTTTGAGGGAGATTTTCTAGATGTCTAACCGAATCTGAAATCCCCGCTATACAGAAAGAGACCCACGAAGCAGAGCATCATAGAAATAGGAAACTATTTCTCCAGATCCATGATCTAGCAATTTTTTAGACAAAATTGTGACATTTTACAACCGAAAAGTGATTGGTTGTCAAATATGTTGTCCTTTCGTTTCAAAATCTATTTAAATTGAGCCAATTTCCTTCACTCTAGTGTTTTAATATTCTATATATATTCTTAGAGATGTGTTAAGGCTTATATTAGTTGTTAATTTCAATTATTTGTGGTAGTTATGATGTTCCTTCTTTGGTTTGCTCAATAAGGTTATTTTTTGTCATTTTGGCCCAAAATTTGTTTCTTTTGAGCAAAATTCCTTCATTATCATGTATAATCTTGTTGATGGTGGATTTTTAACAAAGAGTAAAACAGCCAATTTGGGTAATTTTTCAGACCAGGGGTAAAATAGTAATTTTACACATCAAAGGAAAAATGGTCATTTTACAATGAGAGGTGAAAAGTCATATTCATCTAGTTTTGGACCAGGAGAAAAATAGTCATTTTACCAAAAAGCCGAGCGAAAGGGCACAATGGTCATTTTGGGATTTTACAGTATTCTCGAATAAATGTGCTACTAAATACATCATACCATATAAATGTCAGAGTCGTATCAAGCATTATCTCAAGTTGCAAACTTCCACGGCTGAATCTCTTGAGTATGTTTTGTATGCACTGCACAAAATTAAGCATAAACGCTAACAATTAAATCTCATACAATTGAGAAACCCTGAAACAAGCCATAAATATGGGCACGATAACGGATGCCAAAACTAGTGGTGCACAGGCAATAACCATGGAACTAGCAAGTGCCAGCCTTAGCCAACTCTACTCACACTCTCAATACCAATGAAAGGCACATACATGTGCCAAAAAGCGAAAAAAAACCCAAGAAACTAACAAAGCGCGCGCCAAACAGGCCATAGCGCCGTAAATGCTGGGCTATCTCCAACGCTAACTTAGCACTGGGAAACTCTGGGAAATGTTGGGAAACTCTAGGAAATGTTAAAGCTGGGCTAGCTCCAGCGCTAACTTAGCACTAGGAAGCGCTAGCGTTGCACTAGCTCCGGTGGTAACAAATTAGCATTGGCCAACAACGCTAGCACTGCACTAGCTCTAACGCTAATTCGTTAGCGCTGGCCAACGACGCTAGGGATGCACTATCCCCAGCGCTAACTTGTTAGCCCTGGCCTTCTTCCCAGCACCATTGCTGGCATTTTCCTTCTTTTGCGGTGCTAACTTTGCTAGGCCTTTCTAGTAAAATCATGGTTAGTGCTAGCACCATCCTGAGTCCATGACTCCTCCGATTCCTACGAGAAATCAAATCATGTTTCATGGGGGGATTATTCATGGGTCTTGGTATGGCGGTTACAGCAACGTGGGCGTAGCAACACCCCATGAACTGGAAGTTACAGAGTAGTGATGAGACTGAAGCAATTAATGGGGAAGTGGAGTCATGGTTTCTCGAAGATTCCAAGGCGGTTTATCCATTAACCCCATGATTCCCACTTCTCCATTTCTTCATTACTCCCAAAAATTTGCAAGGAGAGTACGTGTGTTCTTAACTATTATAAATAGGCTCCTTAGACCATTTCAAAATCACAACAAGCTTACAATTCTCATAAGCTCTGTGATTTCTCTCAATATTTTTGCAACTCTACACATCATTCAACACAAAGAATTCCTTCAACTTTCTTTGCTTACCTCCCCTAAGATCAACCCATTTCATCTCATCGTGACCGAAGCAGGGTGGAACAGTTACTATCTTGGTTTAGACTTGCTCTGTACGATTTTGGTTTCCGAATCTAAATAAAGTACTTCTACAGTACATTGTTTTGCGTAGAAACAATTTTTAGGTACTAACAATTGTTGACCACAGTGGGAAATCAATCTCTCAGTCACAAAATTAGGTTCTTCAACTGTTTGAAAATAGGGTGGATCTTATATCTAGTTCAAATCTAACTTGGAGTACTTTCTTCAACAGATACATCGGGAGGAACTTGTTCATGATTCTGAGTTGGAAAATACACATCACCATCATCACGGTTCATGGTAATCTCTGATCCTCCACCTACAAGTTCATCCCTTTGATTCGGTTCATTCTCTCCCTAAAAATGGAAACATTGTAGATATAATGAGCTAAAATAGCTTAGATACAAAGAATTGAAGCATAGATCATAAAGTTCATAAAAAAAATGTCCATTATCAACCTAAACATTCATTAAAAAAAATTTGGGTCATAGCATATTGTTTAGAAAGGATATAGGTCGTTTTGCAAAAATGCTCTCAGAAACGTTTTTGCACTACCCTCCAGAAGAACTGAAACTGGCGCTAATTGGTAAGGAATTTTGGTATGACTTATATACCAAATGCCTCATATGGATGTATACTACAAAATACTAAAAGGGCACGCCAGTCGGAAGAGCGAGCTAATAAGGGCAGACAAAACAGTCGACTACATGACAGCTGAAAACCTACAGAATTCTGCCTGAAAAGTTCTGGACCCTCAGTGTCAGGTCTTTTTTCACCTAGCAAATGGACTTCAAATTCAGAAATTCTTTTTTAAGGAGTTATATCTCCTTTTATCTAAAGAATGAGAAGTGATGCGTCGGAAAACCGACTTTGTTTTACCGCAACAGTGTCAAAAAATGTAGACAGTAGCAAATATAGTTCGTTCCCACGAAGAGTGTGTATTACTTATACTAATTAATTCAAGTAACTTTCAGGTCAAAAGATTTTTTCAGATTTTTAAAATAAAGAGTTAAACTAACGAATGAGTTAAAACTATTTAATAAAGATTGAAATCAATATTAGAAAAGCGTTAAGGTTTCGAGAATCCGTTGTAAGTTAGGGTTTACTTGTGTCCATCACAAAGGGTATCGATTTTACTCGTGCAAAATAGAAAATCTAACTACTAATACACGAAAGATGTTTCGTTTAAGAATCGAAGAAAATAATTTTCAAAAAGAATTATTTGTTCTCAACCTAAGGTAGAATTTTTAAGTACTAGGTATACGTGGCATAAATAGTCAAATAATATTCATAAAACGTTTATTGCAAAAGGGTCAACGAGTTCTTCTACTAATCAAACGATGAACTATGCATTACATAGAACATGAGAAATCATTGAGAAAGTAAAACATTGAAAGAGAGACAAAACATTGATATTAAGTTTTAATAGTTGAAAACCCTAGTTTTGAAAAACAAGTAAATCTATCTCTACAAGTTCATCCTTTCACCCTAACAAAGAGATTTAGCAAGACATGGCTTTCTTAAAAGCCATTAAAATTGATTAAGAAAATAATAAATATAATTGAAATCGAAAACTAAACCTTTTTTCTCCTGATGGTTCTCGGCGTCAGAAAATATATGAAGTCCTTTCTATCTCCGTCTCTGGTTTTCTGTGTATTTTTTCTCCCAAGGTAGTTGACGACTTTATTTATAGAAGTCTAGGCACAGCCTTTTCTCAAAAGTTTTAACTGATTTAGGAATCTCGATAGGCATCAACATCCACCGACTAGCTGAAAATCCGTAGTAAACACGGATTACAGCTGTCTTTCCCTTAAACAAAAACTTGCACACGCTTTAATCAAGTACCCAACCTATCTCCGCGTAAAACCATGTTTTTGTATCAAACTTAAACTCTGCTTCCTTTTTCTTCTTAAACTCATTAACCAACACGTCTTTGTCTTTCCTTTCGGCCATAACTTCCACTAACTTCCATTCACGTCAACGGCCTCACCATCATAATCAGTCACGACGTCAGTTATTCTTTAACTACCATTCGAACATCATTGAACTTGACAGAGGACATCCGCTTTAATCACCATTAGAGACTAAAACAAATCTTCCCTGTTTTCTTCTCATCTCTCATTTGAACTAGGTTTCAACCTATTGAGTCTTCTCTAACTCAAACCCATTGTTGATATGCCTTGAATCAGTCGTTGACCGGTATACGTAATGTATTATCACTGGACTTGTTTTTCGTTATTTAGTCGAATTAGGGTTTATTTTCTTTTCCCTATATATATACACACGTTGTATCTAGAATGTGTGTAACTCAGTATTCTGCTCTATAATAAAACTTTGTTTTCTCTGTTGTGGATGTAGCTAACGTAACAATTAGTGAACCACCTAAATCTCTGTGTCTCGATCTATATTATTGTTCTCGTTCGATCTCTCGTTACAACACCCATAATCAACCATTAACATCTCAACCTTAACTGAATCATAACCATCAGGTTCAAACATAATTTTCCGTTAAACATTGATAAAAACCAATCAGTGACATCAACTTTCTCTAGCCACCAAGCATCCATCACTGCCAATCTCAGCTTTTAATGGCATCTACTCGATCAATCACCATCCAACAGTCTCGAGCTCCATCATCTTTTATCACAGCGTCATCGTTAAACCCTCACTGCCATGATACCACCAGTATTTCCTCTATCTCGATCACTTTCAAAGCCCATTAATGGCAGCAACCCACTATATCATCATCCAATCTTCTAACTGTCATTCTCTCTACTACAGAATCAGCACTTCGAGTTCACTGCAGCCAGTTCTCACTCACTGATAAACACTTTGAGATGAAAAACAGAAATCAACAATCGTCATGACCATCTTGATCAATCATATCACATATTCATCTTCAGATCACATCACAGGTCGAACTCATCATCAACATCTTTCAGGAAACCATTATCGGCCATTAATAACTCTTCTCTTTTGCTGCTTGATTCAACTGCACATTTTTTTATCCATCACAGATTCGAGTTCTATCCATAATTCCTAGTTCCATCAATAAATTTTGATCATTACCCAAGCATTCTAACACCTCCACCAACTCGATGCACTCTTTAAACCCAAAACCAAGTTCATCTCTGCCATTGTGATGATCACGATCAATCACAACATCAACAGCTTCATTAATCTTACCACTTCCATGTTCTCAACATCTCTAGCCATTAATCATCAAAAACCCACTCTTAATCTCGTTGCTATCAACACTCCCTACCATCACCGAAACAATCAGCATCACAACTTCAACAGGAATTCTCGACCTGAGTTGGGAAAAAGAAGGTGGCAGCCTTTATCAAAACAGCTAGGTGTTGTTAGCATTATTTGAATCTTGGCATCCCTGAGTAAAAGTGCAGTTTTCCTTTAACCATATTTGAATTCAGATGCCCCTTATCATATGACGGAGTGTTAATAGTAGTCTTCTTTGAAATGACCTTTTTATCCTTAGTACTCGTTTTGCTCATAACTTTCTCATATGAAGTCAGAATGACCTCGTTCTTTCCCCGTTGGCTTCGTAATTCAATTCTCTACAAGATGAAACGTAGAATCTTGGAATAGACTGAGTTCCACTAGGTCTTTGGCAATTCTTCCCTTGTAAAACTCAATTTCACTTCTTTCAGAGATGCACCATAATAAAAGAAATAAACTACAAAAGTAATAATAATACATAGTAATTCACACAAAATATAGCAAATAAGTATAAGGAAATGATACTTAAAATATGTATATTATACACTTATCAAGAGGTCAACCACATCATTCCGACTTTGGATGGAGATTCTACGGTCACTACGACAAGAATACCTGAATCTAAATTTTTCTGACGACGAAAATCGCCAAAATTATTTATGAAATCACGTATGGTTTTACATATCGTGAAAATAAAGATGGAGCCAACTGACATTCCTGATGCTACCAACGCCAGCACATCCAAAATCGATAGTCGACGCGATGGCGAGATCCCCATTCAAAGAAAGCAACCAGGTATGTAGCATTCAAACTTTGTCATTCATAAAGATTTAGAGAGACCACTAACATTACCATATTGTGGTTAGAAGTAACCGTTATCAATTCACCAACAACAATCATGTAGATCCAAACTACGACATGGTTGTGAGATGATTGTGGATCCATATCAACAAGGAGGGACTTGACGCATCTTTGCAGAATCATCACCAAGGAACCTGTATGCGTCAACAAGCCAGCATGCTCTAAAGATTGCTCACCTCCAGAATATCACTAAACAACGGATCTGGACAGTAAAAGATTGCATAGAAGAGAGATGATGTTGTACACCCATGGATTTCCCCTATAAGTAAGTCTTGTTTAGCAACCCTCTTTACAACCAATTGTCCCGCGTCCCATCAAGTCTTGGGGACTTGACACGAGTGTCAACCCCATCATGACTTGATGGTTTGAAGAGGAGGATGATCCTTTTCAAAAGTTTATTAAATGGATATGTTCATCTCCACTGAGAATATTTAAACCAATAACCCAATCATCTTTAAAACGTTTCATCAACCTGAGATACCGAAATCCAAACCTTTCCAAATTAAAGACACTACTGCCTCTCCTGGAGAAAAGTCATATACGATCATTAAAACTATATTAGATGGATATTACAAACTTGTCAATACTGATAAGCCAACACGGGTAGTCGTACATGGAAAGAGGCTTAAACACTTTACCACTTTTGACCAAGCTTTCAAGGCTTAAAACACTTTACCACCCTTAGTAATATTTCTCTGCTTTTACGCAACATTTGCAATTCCTTCAAAATGCTTGCAGTGCTTTTCATTCATACTTAGGATTTCAATTTACTTAATTGAATAAAGTATTATTTCTCTTTGTAGAAAATCCTTGCAACCCATTCAAAATTTACCTACTCAAAATCCCAAAATAAAACCAGAGAAACTTCGGGTATCTCAGAAACACATAAAAACCCTCAAAACCTACTATTTAGAAAAAGATCTCTGGAGACTGGTTTAGCACCATCAGCATATGCTCTCTCTACCTGTGCAAGGGGATTCAAATGCAAGCCTCAACTCTCAGGATAGTCTTTAAGCGTCACCTCTAGCCTTGGTAATCGTATCTAAGACGAAGATGCACCTACTTCCTTCAAGTTCTCATGAATGGTTCTCATATGAAAACGAAGCCGTCCAACACCAAGCTTATCCGTATTAGCTTTCTCCAAAAGTAGGATCCTGTCAAACTTGAAGTCAAAGTCATCTCCAGCATTCAGGTACTCAATTGGTGCAGTTTTCATCGCATTGTCATCCTACGCAACGATACCACTCGGAGCATCTTCTTCAGTAGCTGCATCTGATGGATCACAAGAACCATACTTGGGGACTAAATATTTACACAAGATCCCATCACTGTCCAGAATATCTACATCCTATAAGAGACGGTCAACCAAAGAGTCATAACCTCGACAAGGCCCTTTACTCTTCAAAGACATACCACAAAGGTATCTTCACCTCTCTCAATTCCGTCATCAGATCTGATAGGAACCTGCAACCTATGACGAGACTGAGACGCATCCCAAGTCTACTCCAGAAAATGCGATTTCAGTAACCAAAGAGAAGTATGACAGGGGACTGCTCACTGAAGCACATGCCTTATGACAATCAAGGATTCAGAAAAATAAATCAAGAGATGCCTCCGGGAACATAGTCTACGAAGGCACCCGTAGCACCACAACGGCAACACAGAGGACTTCGCCCATATAAGCATTCCAAGCATATAATCATCACATCCAGAAGCGCAAAACAATGTTATGAGCCAAGGGATCAGGATAAGACACAATTTCGTTCAGTCAATGCTCATAAGAACGTCCCAGTTGCGACTCAACAGTCCGGGCACCAACGAGGGCTTCAACTTCAATTCAAATTCTTGTTCCCGCCTTGGCACTCAAAGACAGCAACAACAATAGGAGATATCAACCCTCCTGGCTTCCCTCGCCTGATCAAACCCTAGAGGCATGGACTCATGGCGATACTATCAAATCATCCCTCATCTAGTAGCATGCCAAAGTAGCTACACATGGGGACTGAAGGCTTCTTCAGTTTTAACACAGTCAGCTCCTTCAACCAGAGTAATTGAACAACAACGGTAGTAGCAACAAGACACCCCACTCGTATCATCCTGACAAGAATGGATCTACAATACTATTTATACCTGCTTCAACAATACTAGACTGCCAATTGGAGATAAATAATGAAGTCAAATTCATCCTCCCAAGAGCAGAAGGTACTATCAAAGAAAAGAATAGAAATAACTATTCCCTGGAATTATCAAGTCCGAGAGTGAGATGGTCTCCTACTTGTACGCCCATACACAATCTATCACTTGTCTGTCCAAGTCAAGACCCGTTGCTTGTCCTCCCATTCGTGGCCTCCTCCCTTGCTTGGCCGACCATACCCATCAACATGGTGATATTCAGAGTTCAAACCTATTTTAATATCTCTGGTAATATCTAACAACTAAAGCCTTATTATTTTACTTTCATCTAAAATAGTAAAACACTGTGTCTTTGACCCGTCTCTCAGAGATAACCTCAGAATTCTGCAGATAATTTCAAGATAAAGGTTTAAATTATTATGTTAACATTTATTTTAACTGATTAGTGTTGAATTACCTATACAACTTTGTATAAACAAATCTCAAGCTCCTAAATGGATCGAACACTAGTATAAAGCGATAACGTCTTCAGAATGTCACTGGTGATGGTTGCAGTTCTTGTCCAGATGATCTCTGACTATATATAACACTGACCTAGTTATAAGTTGCAATAATTTCACGACTAAATTTCTTATACTCGTGCAACATATCTTTTGCATATGTATGCACCGTAGAAATTTCAGGGATTTACCCGGCTAAACCCTCGTTATTTCATGTGCATCCATACAAATTATTTGTAATAATCAAAATACGCTGAATATACAAAATTACGAACATTCAAAATAGAGGCTATCCATGTCTGAACAAAGATCGCTAAATTAGATGCATACAATCTAAATACAAAATTACGAACAATCAGAATGGATAACATACCATTCCTGAATAGAGATAGCTAATTAGATACATACCATCTAATTACAGAGCCGCATCGAATATTATCTCAAGTTGCAAACTTCCACGGCTAAATCTCTTGAATATGTTTTGTATGCACTGCATAAAAGTTAAGCATTCCATGTCACGAATGAACTCGCTTCAAATCGCAGGACTTCCATGGATTGAATTCCTTGAATATCAATGCTCAAGTTCTAACCATCATAGTGTTCTGACGGCAACAATGCCTCAACACTCATCTTTGTGTCCGACGGTAGAATATCTTCCTCCATACTCATCTTAGTGTTCTGACGGCAGCAATGCCTCAACACTCATCTTTGTGTATGACGGTAGAATCTCTGCCTCCACACTCATCTTAGTATTCTGACGGTAGCAATACATCAACATTTATCTTTGTGTCTGACGACAGAATTACTGCCTCCACACTAATCTTAGTAAAGATGTCTGACATCAGAATCACTGTCTCCACACTCATCTTAGTGTTCACGGCTAACACTCATCTTTGTGTTTGACGGCAGAATCACTTCCTCTACACTCATCTGTGTTCTGTGTTCTGACGGCAGCAATGCCTCAACACTCATCTTAGTGTTCTGACGGCAGCAATGCCTCAACACTCATCTTAGTGTTCTGATGGCAGCAATGCCTCAACACTCATCTTAGTGTTCCGACGGCAACATTGTCTCAACACTCTCTACAATCAACTAAAGTTCTAAATACCTTCTCGTTGTTGTTGCTGTAGAAGAAAATGCTCATTATACCTAAGAGTACAATCGCAGAAAAAACAAAACTTGCTCAACCAACTGCTACTCTTCTAGTGATATCTGACCATTAAACAGTAAAAAGTCATATTTTACTTCGTCTGGAAGACCACCATCTAGTGTTTATCATGCAACATTACTCGTTCAGTGCTAAGCAGGGGGCTTAATATTGATGGTGGATTTTTGACAAAGGGTAAAACAGTCAATTTGTGTAATTTCCAGACAAGGGGTAAAAAATAGTAATTTTACGTAAAAGGGGGAAATGACCATTTTACAATTAGAGGTGAAAAGTCATTTTCATCCAGTTTTGGACCAGGGGGAAATAGTCATTTACTAAAAAGTCGAGCGAAAAGGGCACAATGGTCATTCTATGATTTTACATTATTCTTGAATAAATGTGCTACTAAATGCATCATACCTTATAAATGTCAAAGTCGTATCAAGCATTATCTCAAGTTGCAAACTTCCACGGCTGAATCTCTTGAGTATGTTTTGTATGCACTGCACAAAATTAAGCATAAACGCTAACAATTAAATCTCATACAATTGAGAAACCCCGAAACAAGCCATAAATATGGGCACGATATTAACGGATGCCAAAAGTAGTGGTGCACAGGCAATAACCATCGAACTATCCAGTGCCATCCTTAGCCAACTCTACTCACACTCTCAATACCAATGATTGGCACATACATGTGCCAAAAAGCGAAAAAAACCCAAAAAACTAACAAAGCGTGCGCCAAACAGGCCATAGCGCCGTAAATGCTGGGCTAGCTCCAACACTAACTTAGCACTGGGAAACTCTGGGAAATACTGGGAAACTCTAGGAAATACAAACGCTGGGCTAGCTCCAGCGCTAACTTAGCACTGGGAAGCGCTAGCGTTGCACTAGCTCCGGTGGTAACAAATTAGCATTGGCCAACAGCGCTAGCACTGCACTAGTTCTAGCGCTAATTCGTTAGCGCTGTCCAACGGCGCTAGGGATGCACTACCCCCAGCGCTAACTTGTTAGCCCTGGCCTTCTCCCTAGCACCATTGCTGGCTTTTTCCTTCTTTTGCGGTGCTAACTTTGCTAGGCCTTTCTAGTAAAATCATGGTTAGTGCTAGCACCATCCTGAGTCCACGGCTCCTCCGATTCCTACGAGAAATCAAATCATGTTACATGGGGGGATTATTCATGGGTCTTGGTATGGCGGTTACACCAACATGGGCGTAGCGACTCCCCATGAACTGGAAGTTACAGAGTAGTGGTGAGAATAAAGGAATTAATGGGGAAGTGGAGTCATGGTTTCCCGAAGATTCCAAGGCGGTGCCATTAACCCCATGATTCCCACTTCTCAGTTTCTTCATTACTCCCACAAATTTGCAAGGAGAGTACGTGTGTTCCTAACTATTATAAATAGGCTCCTTAGCCCATTTCAAAATCACAACAAGCTTACAATTCTCATAAGATCTGTGATTTCTCTCAATAGTTCTGCAACTCTACATATCAGTCAACACACAGAATTCCTTCAAATTTCTTTGCTTCCCTCCCCTAAGATCAACCCATTTCCTATAATCGTGACCGAAGCAGGGTGGAACTGCTACTATCTTGGTTTAGACTTGCTTTGTACAATTTTGGTTTCTGAATCTAAATAAAGTACTTCTACAGTATATTGTTTTGCCTAGAATCAATCTTTAGGTACTAACAAATCTTCAGTATACATTCTTAGAGACTTGTTAAGACTTGTTAGGGAATTGATCGGTTGAACCCACCTAACCGTTGGTATGTCAAGGTTAGTTCCAAAACTCGGAGTCGCTTGAGGAGGTTACTAAAGTCAACTTCGTTATGTTAGACTAGGAACATAAAAATGTTGATACTTTCACTAGGTACTCATAAAGACTTGAAGACGTATCAAAGGCAACAAAGATATTATTTTTCAGCTCGAGGTTAGTAACTGCATCGTTGACTTGTTCTATTTCTATCTTTTGATTTTTCGAGTCTATATTCATTGAAAATATAACATGCGAAGTTAAATTTGTTTACAATGACTTTAGTGTTGGTGACTTGGTCAATATAATAAATCAAAGTATCTAAAGGAATGATATATAATAGTTGTTTTACAACTCAAGTATATGGAGTTACAAAATATAGTTTATAGTTTTCGACACTACACTAATTGCTAACTTGTTATTATTTAGGGTGTTGAACATCCGGATGAATTCAAACCTCAGAATTATGTTGGAAAGAAATTTCAGAAACATAGTTTAAGGAAGTAGACTTGCGAAATTTGTTTCGTAGTTGAAATCTGAATTTAGGAACGATCCCAGGAACGACCCGTACTATGTCTGACTTATTTATACATTTTCGATATGTTTTTTTATCTTCCGGTTTCTGCAAACATCGAGATGTATACGAGTTAGACTGGGAATG
Organism: Papaver californicum; assembly: GCA_023531435.1. Classification (NCBI taxonomy): domain Eukaryota; kingdom Viridiplantae; phylum Streptophyta; class Magnoliopsida; order Ranunculales; family Papaveraceae; genus Papaver; species Papaver californicum. Next base: position 1,834,221 of record JAJJMC010016440.1, read on the forward strand.
ATTATAAGTGTCGACATAGTAATTGAATATGAGCTAAAATTTAATATCTTATTGTTCAAATATATTCCTTTGATACTCAAGGCAAGATCCTGGAAACCGATTTTTCAATATACCTATTTTGGTATCGAATTATATGCTTACCAAATCTCATAGGTTTGATATACCCAGTCGCTATATTAATAAAGTACATGGATATGTGCTAGCTAATTTTAGTTTTCATGTACGAGAGAAATCATTATATGTGTTGGAATACATTAGTATTTGTCAAACAAGCCTTAGCTATTCATAACTCTATAAATGAAGGAGACTTGTATTCTTACAAACTCATCCCTTGAACACATCTTGATCGATCGTATGGGAAGCCAACTTGTTTAGATATATGATTAATCTAATTAGGTGAAACATCTTGTCTTACCTTCGTTTAAAGTCTGCTTTGTGATCAAGAATCCTTTAGTAGTGCCGTTAATGGGAAACTAAATCATATTATTATTTTAGTTTTCTTTGATTAAGAACTAACAATATGGTTATCTTCGATAGATCAAACTTTTTAATTTTATAGTCCTTCTTTTATAATATAAGGCCACTCAAGTTTATTTGAGGATTGACTAGATTAGATCTAAGTGATTCTAGATCTGTTGACCAATCAACTTTAATAAACTCCACTTTATGTGTGTTGATCAACAGTGGAATTAAGTTGTTTGCAGCGGTTACTTTGAAGATTGAAGACTTTCCTTTTTAGTTTTGATCTTTTTGTTACTTCTTGGATACTTGATTCTATGGGATCTACAAGTTGGTTATCTTGATAAACATAACACTTGAAAAAAAATCGAACAAACTTTCTAGTTGCATTAAGTTTCTTGGATATAGCTTGTTCACTAAGATTGATTATTTCAATAATCATTGTCTTGGTTTGATCTCTGACGAAAGGAGTATGTTGATATAAATGAAAGATCCTTTACTGTGCTTTATCAGTGATCTAAAGATCGATTTGGGTGATCGATAAGTGAATTCGTTACTTGACGGAATTAGTCTTTTGCTGTTTTGGGTTATGATCCAAAGGAGTTGAGAGCAAAAGTCACAGCGGTGAAGCAACTAAAGTTAATGAATTTTGTATTGAGATTCACGTGCGTAGGCCAGATCGGTTATAAGCGCATGAATACTGAAGGAATTGAGTAACGAAGAAGTGTTTACTTGGTCTCAATTATACGAAGTTACGGTAGTCCTTTTGTATAACGGCTTAATTCTGAGAGTATTCAGAACTGGACTAGGTTTCAAGGTTTTTCAGCCAGGAAGTTTTCTTTATTAACAAAATCTTTTGTGTTGTGTTAGTTACTTTACTTCTGCATTATTTTCTTTAGCTTTCTAATTTAAGTAAATACACTTGTCTGTTAATCAACTTGGTAACTATCCCATTGTTAGCTCGTTTCAAACTTTGATTATTACCAAGTATACCTTTTTGAAATAATTTTTTGGTCGTTATTGTTTCGGTAAGGTTATACAAGGTGTGTCTGTATAGTTATATTTCAAAAAGATTGTAGTGTACTTGGTACCCTCTTCATTTCAAGACTTATATGAGTTGTTATTTCAATTATTTGTGGAGGTTATGGTGTTTTTTCTTGGGTTTGCTCAATAAGGCTCTTTTTGTCATTTCAACCCAAAATTTATTCATTTTGAGTGAAAATCCTTTATTATTGTGTATTAATCTTCAATATTCATTCTTAAAGTCTTGTTATGGATTGTATTAGTTTTTATTTCAATTATTTATGGTGGTTATAATGTTCTTTCTTCGGTTTGCTCAGTAAGGTTCTCTTTGTCATTTCGACCCAAAATTTATTCCTTTTGAGGCAAATTCCTATAGTATTGTGTATCACTTTTAATTATACATTCTAAGAAACTTTTTGTGGCTTGTACTAGTTGTTAGAACGAATGCTCGGTTGAACCTATTATACATACCTTGGCATGTCAAGTATGTTATCATAGTGTGTTGCCAAAACTATTTCTTGATTTGGCCTACAAAACATCTTCGGTTGGAAAAGATTAGGTAGTAGAGTGTTACTATTTTCCGATGTGCTCAAGGAGAATGAAAAATTGAAGATCACACGAAGACATCAATTTGAAGAAGCTTCATCGAGGTAAGTAACGAAGATTAGTCTTTTTGTTTTGAACTCGTTTCCATCTATTTATCTATCAATCATATCATAATTCGAGGTCTTTAGTAGTTGATCGTAATTCAAATAAGATCATGTCATGGATTAGCTTCTTGCTAAGTCTAGTGATGTTTCGACTTCCAATCATTTGCTTATCTAGAGCTTGAAACCAAACTTGAGAGAAAAGCACAAATGTTAATGAAAATTTTAAGGCTTGCGATTTTCATTCTTGAGTTTGTAAGATTTTGTTTTTGCAGTTTACTACTAATGATTTTCAATCATTTGGGTTCATAAACTCATGAATTATGTTTGTGAATCAATAAGCTCGTAGAACTCAAAACTAAGGAAAATAAAGTATTTTAGTTTTCGAACCTAAATTCAGTGAGTCCGCAAACCTACTCTAGAGAAATTCTCTGGGAGATTTTTTCTTTTGAGTTCGTGAACCTATTGAAGAAAAACTTCTCCTGAGCTATATTATAATCTAAGTTTGCCAACCTATATAGGTGAGTTCGTGAACATAGTGAAAGAGAAATCTCTTTTCAGTTGAGAGCATTTGAGTTCGTGAACCTAATAAGAATAATGTTCTCATGTAGCCTTTTTGCATTTGAGTTCGTGAACCTGCCTATTTGAGTTCGCGAACCCACAAATGTAAAGTTCTATATTCTCTCTTTTTTGTTCATGGATTTAACAGTTGTTGGTCATGAACATAAATCTTAATGAGACGGTCGATAACTCTATTATCTCTAGGCTCATTCATTCTTATTCTTTGGACTTCAAAGTGAAATTTATACATACTTACGAATTGTTATTCTCTACCTAATTCCTTTGGTTAGAAAGTCTAGTTCTTTTCTTGAAAGTTTAAAGTTATCTTTGGTAGTAATTCTTTTCATAGAATTGACTTGGGCTGAAAATTGTCTATAAACTTCGAACCATATGTGGAAAGAATCTCTTTGCTAGTCTAGTTTTTTCCAAAGATACTATTTGTGTATCTTAGGAAACAAATTTGATTTATCAATTGATAATTATCTTGGGTTGCAAGAAATTTTTTGCTAACATACTAAGCAACCCAACCTTGATTGATCACTATAAATTGGAGACACTAGCAACACATAAAAATCAATCCTTACATTCATGTGTATCTTGTTGAAAAGTTCACCCCCAAAGACCTAAGGATCTTTGAGATCTAAGTTTCGACTTTGAAAGACTTCACTTGGGATTTGTGTAGTAAAAATTCACCTATCTTGAAAGAAAGACAGTTTCGTAACTTGTATCTGTGTTTGTGATGCTTATACTTCTTGTCTATTCTAAGGTCATTCTCTTCTGATATAAGGCCATTAAAGAATTCCATATCGAATCCAGATTTGATAGAAAATTACAAACACGATTGAGTATAATAATGCATCGGAAAACCAACTTTGTTTTACCGCAAGCACACGGTATCGAAAGATGTAGACAATACAAAATACGGTTCGTTCCCACGAGGAGTGTGAATTATTTATACTAACTAATACAAGCAACTTTCGAGTCTAAAAATGTTTCAAGTGTCAAATTCTGATTTTAAACTAAGAAATTAATAAAAGCGGATGTTTTGAAGATTATATCAAGAGTAAAAACGTGTTAAGGTTTTGAGAATCCGTTGTAGATTAGGTTTTACTTGCACTCATCACAAAGGGCATCAATTTTACTCATGCAAAGTAGCAAATCTAGCTACTTGTACACGAAAGATATTTTGTGTAAGAACCGATAATATGAATTATCATAAAGAATTTTTTTGTTATCAATCCAAAGGTAGAATTTCGAAGCCCTAAGTATACATGACATAAATAGTCAAAGAATATTCACAAAAAAAATATTATGGAAGGGTCAACATGTCCTTCTACTAATCAAACAATGAATTATACATGACATAAAACATGAAAAATCATTGAGAAAGTAAAACATTGAAAGAAAGACAAAACATTAACATTAAACTCATATAGTTGAAAACCCTTGTTTTAGAACGCAAGAAAATTTAATTCTACAAGTTCATCCTTTCAACCTAAACAAAAGATTTAGCTAGAATGGATTTCTCAAAAGCCACAAAAATATTAAAGAAAATCATTAGCTAAGAAAACCGAAATTAAACTCCAAACCCTTGTTTCTTCTGTTGACGGCTCTATAGCCGGCCTCCCTGACTTTGTTCATAACTCAAAGTATATACACAACGTCTTTCTCTACTGATATATATAGTGTTATTTTGGTTTCAATTAAGAACGATCAAATAACTCCAAGTCATCAGGTTCTAAAAATAAAGCTCAAAAACTTAATATGCTTGTCAGTCTCACGGAACTGACAAGACAACTTCACTTCTTCTTCGAAGTATGGCAAAAAAATTTAGGTATTATGTCAAGGGAATTTTACGCTTTGGCTAAAAAAAATTATTTTTCCTATTCACAGCCCAAAATATTTTTTGATTATTGTAAGGGGTGAGCAACAAGCAAAATCCGTGGATTTGGTGCCATCCACATCCGGTCCATGAGTCCATCTAAATGACAAGTGCTAGATTTCTATCTGCGTCCGATCCATCACCCACGTATTTAACATCCACGAGTGGACGAGTTGATGGGTTGGATGTAGGTGGATCCACGGATTTGAATTTAAAATTCTATTTAAGTAAGATCAAAGCAAAATTAATAAAAATATTATTTAATTAATGATTTATAATATCCTAAATCAATCCTTAAATAAATATTTTTACATGTTTAACTAAACCATGTCCGCCTCTCTACTAGCAATGTGTAAAACTAAACTTTCATATATGAATAATACGAAGTAGATATACTACTGGGTATAAATTATTAAATTTACTTTCATATCTTGCATTAACCTAGCAGGTGCGGGTGCCCAGTGGATTTTTGGACGTACACCCGCAATCGATCCGATATCTAATGGATTTTCAAGAATGGTCCCATGTTTAATCCTTCCATAAGCAGGTTGGGTGTCCATCCGTCAAATTACGGGTGGATTGGGTCAAATTGGTGGGTTGGACCATCCATGTTCACCACTAATTATTGTCAGACCCGTAATTATTTGAAATTATGAAAACATGGGAACAAGACACAAGTACCCTTAATTTTTTCTACTTGTATAACAAAGAAAACTCATATTTTCCCTCTCATCAGTAAAGTTTCTGCATAACTTCTTATGCATACTATTTTTTAGGGGTATAAACTAGAATAAAACATATCTAAAAATCCGTTCCTTGTAATTTTATAAATTTTATCTCGTTGGAAAGCTTTTAAAGAGATCTACGCAACGAGTACAAACAACAATATCAAATTTAAATTTTTTATGAAAAAATCAGAGGTAATTGTTCTTCAGGCACAAATGTCGAAAATTGGATATATAACCATTATGCAGCCACCACAAAGGATGCACAACACATTATGCAGCCATATTTTGGTTTATGCATCCACTAATTTTGTTATGCAACTACTAAAACGATGTATATGCCTAAAAAATAGGATTCCAACAAAAAAAAAATAGTGCATAACGAATTATGCAAGCATCACAAGGGATGCATTACACATTATGCGGCCATATTTTGGTTCATGCATCCACTAATTTGGTATGCAACCTCTAAAATGATGTATATACCTAAAAAATAACATTCCAAAAAAGAATAAGATGCATAACGAATTATGCAACCACCACAAAGGATGCATATACATTAGCAAGTGAGGCAAGAGGTGAAACCCTTCTACTTGAATAGAGATGCAATCGGGGAAGCAGTAGATGCCATCACTAAAATTGATAAGCTTAGTAACGATAGTGCAGAGAGCATCCTTTCAGGTTTAGCTGTAACTATATATGTAATTAAAAGTATAAGCAAGTTGTACGTTAATCGATCGTTGTGATTCAAGAACATCTTTTAAGAGATTATCCAATGATATTTTCTTGTCTGATTTAATCTTGGATTGAAGTTATGGGGGTGTTTGGTAACCATTATTATAATGGATTATGAGCCCATAATCAATTATTCATCTCATAATCCATTATATAGGTGTTTGTTAAAATTTATAATAACTGATTATTTTAATCATAATTGAAAAAACTCATTATTTTCATAAGTAGAAAAAAGTTGTTTATAAAAATTATCATAATCAATTATTTTTTTAACAAAATGAATTAGATTTTTTCCTTATTTTCTCTAAACTATCAAGAGAGAGACAAAAAAACAATAGTGGACTAAAAAAAGTTCATAGATCATCATTCTTTCCTCTCCTCTTCGAGAGCATTTTTCTAAGATAATCAATTATTCCAAAAATATGTTTGTTAAAATTTATTAAAAAAATGATTAATAGCGTAATCATTTTTCAATTTATGATTATCTATAATCATAAATGATAATCATAATTTTTACCAAACACCCCCTATGTGCTATCTTGTTTTTACTTTATCGTTTTATTATCAGTTCTGCCCATTATTATCATTATGAGTTATCAATTTACCCACCATTTTCAAGACTTTAAGATTCTCTCCTGGAATATGCAAGGTCTTAGAACAAAATTATAACAAGATCAGCTTAACTTTTTAATCAAATCACATCAATTTGATATGCTATTTCTAGTACAAACTAAATCAAAAATTCCTCTCATGGAATCTGTTCTACATACACTTCATGTTAAAGATTGGCTATTAATTCCATATGTTGGAAAATCAGGGAGGATTGCTATTGCTTGGTTTTTAATATATAAGCATCATTAGTTAGATTTCAAGATAACGTATTTCATTTTAAAATTATTAAAGTGAATATTAATATGCAGGTGTCTTTTATTTATGGCGCATTAGATCATAATTTAAGAGTTAGACTATAGGATTTTGTTTATTCTCAAAAAAAATTCTTCTTGCATCAGTATGAAAAAGAAGGAGGTAACTCTCAGTCATCTAATTCATGTTCTTATGTTTATGTTTGCATTCAAAAATTAGGATTAATTGATCTTAATTTTCCAGGCTTACCTTTTGCATGGATTAATAGGAGATTAGGTAAAGATCATATCCAAGAAAGAATTCATAGAGTATTGGTAAATCATAAATGGATATAATTTTTCCCTCATTCTCAAAAATCACATCTTACTAGAGTTTTACCTGATGACGCACCAATTATATTAGAAACTATCCATAATAGTAAAAAGAATTTTTATCCTATGAGATATATGAAATACTGGCAAGCTCATAAAACTTCTGATTCTATTATTTCAAATTCAGTTGCACAAAGTCAAAGTTCTCACTGTAATATAGTTATTATCCCCTTTAAGTTAAAATATAGACTAAAAGTATGGAATAAAAATAAATTTGGTAACCTTTTCAATAATATCTTTCATATTCTAAACGACATAAAACAATTAATAAATTACCACCTATCTTTGAAACTAAAAACACATTGGCTAACTTAAATATTGATCTTGAATCTTGGTATACTATTGAAAAACTTTATTGGAGTCAACCTATTAAAGATAAGTAGATTAACTGAAATGATCAAACTGCTTCGGAAAGACTCAGGATTAATCGTATTTATTCTTTAAGAGATTCACCGGGGCTTCGGTTTGGAGGTCAGTCATATGTTAGTCAGTTAATTACTTCTCATTTTAAACATATATCTCAATCTGCTAATCCTAATCAAAATATCATATTTGATTCTATTTTTCAATCTTTCTTAACACCCGCGGATAATGATCGTTTATGTAGTATACCTGATGAAAATGAGATTAAATCTGTTTTTTTATGATGAATTCTTGGGGTGCTCCTGGACCAGATGGGTTCCCCCAGGTTTTTATCAGCATCATTGGGATATTTTGAGTTCAGATATTATCCGATGGGTACAAAATGTTTTTAAAACAAAAAAACTAGAATCTTCTATCAAGCATACTTACATTTCTTTGATTTCAAAAATACAAGCACATTTTTCTCCTATTGATTTCCGACCTATTAGTCTAAGTAATGCATTGTATAAATTTTTTGCAAAAATAATAGCTAACTGTCACCTTTCCTTGATCTTCTTGTTTCTCAAAATCAATATGTTTTTATTCCAAAAATACAAATAACTGCTAATATAATTGTAGCTCATGAAGTTTTGCATACTATGAAAACTAGTAAAAGAAAAGTTGGTTATATGGTTATTAAATTGAATTTATCTCAAACATTTGATCATATTAAATGATATTTTATCATCCATATTTTTTAACTTATGAGTTGTTCTGATTTAAATTATATGTGTATATCCATTGTTTCGTATGATGTACTTGTTAATGAAACTCCTGGTGATACTTTCACTCCTTCTAGAGGTTTACATCAGAGTGATCCGCTGTCTCCCCCTATTTTCAGTTTATATATGGAAGGTATTTCTTAAACTGAAGACTTCTCTTATTCATAACACATGCCTTTATTAACGTAGCCTATATTATTTATAACCAACACAAAAATTTATATTTATTAAATATAACCCAATCTATAACCCATGAGTTATAGGGATTCCATATCTAGCTAGTTGAGATGACTCGACATAAAACGATTCAAGCCTCTTAGTTAAGTCGATTCAATCTTTCCAACTGACTGATTTTTATTCATTTTAAAATAAAAGTCTAAAAAAGAAAAATCCCACTAACCATAACTTCATTCTCTTAACTATTATTTTTGAAAGAATTCTGGTTAACTATATTTTTAATTAGGTTATGAATTTCCCACTATAATCACAATGTAGAAATAACGTAGCGACTCGCTAAATGGAAATTGGATTTTTTCAGTGTGATGTATTATTTTTTTCTTTTTTTGTTTACAAACCTAGCCATGAATTAATTTAGGGTTTAATATCAATAAAATAACAAGGATTTATGAACTAAGTAAGACCTGGACGCCATTGTAGATATTGAGAAGTACTCGTGCAAAGAAATGATAACTCGTTCCATACAAGGTACTCAATCTTCGCGATGTTGTTGCTGATGTAAACAAGTTTCGTCTAACTTCATATCTTTCTCAAGTGGAAGATAAAAATCTTGAATATGCAAAATATTATAATACATTACCGAGTCGTCTAAATGATTTCTTTTGTTGTTCTTTTTTTTCGATCTTCTGTTGTTAGATATAATCAAATCACTGTAATCCTTGAAAGGATAAGGGTTGACTAAATTCTTTTTTCTTCTAAATATAATAAACTCGTTTAAAAAGATAATTATAAAATCTTAATGACCGGTGATTCACCAACTCATTTTCTCACGAACTAGTGATTCACCTACCTAGTTTTTGGGCTACAAATATGAATGGAAAAAGGCCAAACTTTAAATTTTGGTCAATATTTACCAACCAAAGTCAATAGGTTATGGTTAGTAAATGCAGGTGCTATAAATAAGAGAAGCCATTATTATTGCATGCTGAGTAAAATCAATCAATTTCTGGTATCAAAGTTACTTTGAATAGTCCATGTGTTACTCATTTGTTCTTTGCTGATGACGTATTTTTCTTTACTCATGCTAGTATTAAACAAGCTCATCATCTTTTAGAAATTTTAAAAAAAAATTAGTGACTCTTCTGGTCAAACCTTTAATTATTAAAAATCGGGGATTTACTTTAGTAAAAAGTTCCTAATAAACATTGTAAACTTTTAGTTATAATTTTAAAAATAGGAAGAATTACGAAAACTGACACTTATTTAGGTACTCCTATTTTCTTTCATAAAGCTATAAGTTTTCATTATCAAAATATGCTAGATAAGGTTTATCAAAGAATTCAAGGTTGGACGGCTAAATTACTTTCACAAACTGGCTGAGCCACTCTAATTACTTTTGTGACTAGTGTTATGCTAATGTATCAGATGATGTGCTTTGCTTTGCCTACTAAAACCTTAAATAGACTTAATGTTATTCAAAGAGATTTCTGGGGGTAGAGAAAAGAAGGTAGTAAAGGAAATAACATCAAATCTTGGAATTCTATCTGTACCAAAAAATCAAATGGAGGTTTAAGTTTTAAAAACCCACAAAAATTTAATCTTGCTCTACTTACTAAATTAGCTTGAGATTGAGAAATAATCCTCAACAACTAAGTGTAAGTATTTTCTTAAAAAAAATGTTATTAATTATAAGAAAAAGTCTGTAAAATCTTGGATATGGACCGGTATTTGTAAAGGCATAGAGGTTATAAACATAAATCACTATTGGGACATAGGCAAAGGTACTGATATTTTACTTTTGTATGATAAATGGTTATAAAATGGGACACCTTTTACTCCTAAACCAGATTTTTCCTAATTCTATTCATAAAGTGTCTGATATTATTAATACTAAAGGAAAGTGGAATTTTTCTATTATACATAATTTATTTGATGAAGCTTCTATAACTGCTATTCGAACTATTGAACCAAATATTAATAATATCGATACGAGAAAATGGTTAGGTAGTAGGGATGGGACAGTCTCGGTTAAATCTGATCATAAATTTCTAGCTAATAATCACAATCATTCCCCTAAAGTGTCTTAGCATAATATCTGGCATCTTAACACAATTCCTAGAGTTAGATATTCTCTTTGGAAAGCTTTAGTTGGTTGTTTACCAGTTATGCAAGTTATTGAATCTTAATCTTTCCATCTCAAACTCTTCTTCTCAACTTTTGTTCAAAAAAAAAAATCAGAAAAAATGGTAAAAATTGTAGCCCAACTTGATCTCCCAATCCAACTTGATTTTTCTGGAGTCATACTTGAAGATGTTATTAATAAAATTTGTGATTGTTATAAGAAAATTGAGAATGAGAAAAAACAAAGAGGTCTTCAAGTTTTAGATGTTAACCAAGTCAAATCTGCAGCTATTAGAAAAAGATAGTTCAAGGCCAGAAAATTGAAGGAATTTTTTTTTGAAAGTAAACCGTACGACTGTTAAAAAAAAACAAGGAAAATCTTCTCAAGAGCGCATCGAATGGAAGATCCGTCAAATGATAAACAGGAGGCCCGAGATTGTCAGAGATATTTACTGAAGTGTTTATTTAATTTAAGTTTTTCTTTCCTAGTTTATATCTTGTAAAAGAACGTAGTTAATTTAATCTAATTTTAATTTTGGTTAAGTTAAGCTTGTTCATTCCTTTTGAAATCAAAGTATATTTAATCAAAAATTTGTAATTGAATTAGTTTATTGCTAAAATCATAAAATTAAGATGAAAATTATAAATTATATAGCGGTTATCGTTGCAAACTGAGACGATCGACCTAGGTTGAGCCGACAACGGCTAGTTCCATACAACGACTATAAAATAGTTCTATAAATTCAAGTATTTTCACTTCCCAAATCACACCTTCTCCAACCTCTTTTACACCCATATGGCTCAACCGTATATTAATCCGACGGAGTTTACCATTGAAGAAGATCTATCTCTATGTAGAAACTTTGTTGTATGTTATCCGGCAAGGGATGCAGAACGACGACACAATGGTTTAGTGAGTATGAGTTACTGGAGCAGAATCTATGAGAACTTTTGCACTGACACCAGTAGCCCGAATAACCGTAATGTACCTGGTTTGTTTTGTCGATATCAAACTGTAAGAAGACAAGTGCAAGAATTTATAGCTTTAGTCCGGGTTGTCAATCGATATCGAATAAGGGGAGAAACCAATGCTGAAGTTGTATTGCGAGCTCGAGAAGAATGACAAAGATGGAAAAGGAAAACTTTTGCTTATGAAGCCCATTATGCAATCCTGAAGGATTTTTTGATTGCACGTAAGAGATGTTAAAATGTTATAAATTTTAACTAAATATTTAATAAAATTAGTAGTTTCTATTTATAGATTGATTCTTAGAGGAAACGACATTGCAATTAAAGGAAACTACATTAAAGAAAAATACATAAAATTATAAAACTATGATAATTAACATCCTCATTCAACGGTCGGCTGGTGGAGCATCTAGGTGGCAAAAGGGGTCGAAACTGTGAAGATCTCTAAGGATGTTGAAACAAGCTTTCTAAAAAAAAGGTTTGCTGTTAGATATCTCTTATATTCCTATAGTTCTTTGGATTACTTCATCAGCAGTTTCACTGCTAAACCTAATGCGGTTAATTTGCATTAGGAAAGTGAAAATGCTTGAAAACGAATGACTAATTGCTTGAAAACGACTCGACAACCCATCCCTATGAGGGTTTCTTGGGATCCCCGTTTCTGCAACGAACATAGTGAAAATGTTATGCCAAAAAGACGTGTGCGACATGGCTTGGTCACTATGAACATTTTGTATGCTATGAAAAACATATGTTTTACAAAGAGCTAAATCCTCTTCTTGAGTATATTTTTTAGCACGAACTCTGGCATCCATTTTTTTAAAAGTTTTTTCCCTCCAAAAACTGAGATTAGGAGGTTGAGATGGAAATATTAAGATTGAAGTGAAAATAGAAGAAATTTAGAGTGTAGAAGGTGTGATTTTGGAGTTGAAATTTGTTTAATTTATAGGGAGAGAAATGAGAGTCGTTGGATTTGACCGTTGGGATCAGACCGTTGTCGAGGACTTGCACCGAGCCTCGGCTCAACCTAGGCCGAACGGCTCAATATGCCTCGGTCGATTCAGTAATCTCCGTTTAGCCAATTCCCCACTGCCCAAAAACGAATTTACCCATCCACTTGAATTGGAATATTGGCAAAGAAATCAATACCCACTGGAATTACTCTTAGTTTCCACCATTGTGGATGCTCTAGATGGTTATATACCTGTCAGATACTAAAATTAACAGTGGCTATAATTTTAGGACTTAGAACCATAACCGAATTAACTAGTTTCGGATACTCGAGTATAGGTTGACGCCTATGTGGTCAATATCGGCCGTTACGGCCGCGATAACGGCGATATTCAAGGTACCGCTTCAAAAGCGCGACGAATCTTCAAATATCGCCGTATCGACCGATACGGCCGAGATTTGCCCGATATTCAAGGTATATGCTTGTTTTTTAATCAATATTTTTTTGGAACTTTGAACTTAGAATTGTAATATACTAATATGACCTCTTCTTAAAGTATGGTTGTTAAGATTCTTGGTAATAAATCAACAAAAATATAGTTAATTCTTGGCATTCACATGTATAAAATTTGGATATAAGATTTGGGACTCCCGATATTTTACCAATAATCTCCCCGTAATATTGTTATCAAGGTGTCAAGTTCCCGTCCGAGACGAAATCGAGATCCGAAATTAACTACATTGGTTGACGCCTTTTAATAATGAGTGCCCTACTCAAAATATGTTGCGCCTATATCAAGTCTATATTTTAACGGCAGATCGCTAGCTTTAAAACTCAACGGCACCGATCGTTTCTTTCTACTCTTTCATAGGTTTATAATGTTATTAGGGTTCCTACAGTCAGTCTCTGCACCTCCAAACACTAGAGAAAACCTGCGGGAGAGGAAGACGAAGAACTAAGCTATGGGTAAGTATATCTTTAAATCTCATACCTACTCATGTCTATCTTCTTGAGATCTCAAAGTACTAGTTATAATCTGTTGTTTCTTGAATGAAGTTTTGTAATGCTAAGGTTTTTGTACCCTCGAGTGTTTTTTTAGATTCTCTACTAGAAAATGGTGCTTGGGTTTATGTTTCATGGAAAAGAGCTGTGGGGCTTTGTTAGATTTGATTTTAATCTGTTTGAAGTATGATATTTGAGGTTAGGGTTATCCCTTATGCATATTTGTTACATTAGGGTTTCTTTGAAACTGGATACGATTGTTTCTCCCATAGATTAGTGACTTGAAATGGTGCTAGGGTTCCTGTTTCATGGAAAAGAATTGTGGGTTCTGCTTAGTTTTGTCTGTAATCTGCTCAAAGTATGCAGGGTTTCCTCTTATCTGCATTTGTGAGTAGGGTTTTTGTACTATATAGTTCTTTGTGTTTCTTTGGATTGTATGTAAAAATGGTAGTTGGGTTCTAGTTTTGTTGGAGAAGAAGTGTGTATTATCTGCTTAAAGTACCCTCCTAGAGATTAGGGTTACTCCTTATCAAAATGTTTTATTTTTTCTGTGATTAGGGTTTGGGATTAATCTTTATAATGGCTGGTGGTATGTTTGGTAGGTGCTTACAAGTACGTGTCTGAGTTATGGAGGAAGAAACAATCCGATGTGATGAGGTTCTTGCAGAGGGTTAGGTGTTGGGAATATCGTCAACATCCTTCAATTTGCCGTGTTACCCGTCCTACTCGTCCTGATAAGGCTAGACGCTTGGGTTACAAGGCCAAGCAGGTAATGTAAAGTCTTAAATCTCAGCTTCACTTGCTGTTTTCAGTCCATTTGATATCTAAAACTTATAAAATGATGCAGATAGTTAGTAAACTGTGATTCTAAATCTAACGGAGATCCTGATTTTTTAACTAGGTTTAAGTTAGAGTATTTCGTGTTTTGAATTCAGGTCATTTTGATTAAATTGTTACCTAAGTTGTGTGATGGTATGATTTTCCTGAAGCTGTAAGTGGAAGAATTGCCCTTTTTTATGTTCTTTTTGCGATGTTCAAATGGCTCTAGGCTTTGGTTTATTTTTTGCTGGTTGTAGACTTTATAACTGTCCAAGTATTAAATGTAGGCCAATGATGTATAATTTTTTAGAATGGCATGTTCTTTTGTGAAAAGCAAAAGCTGATTGTCGCATTGCAAGCATGTTTTTTTAAAATCAGATCCCACTATCATGGGTTCGCATTATCAACTCGAGTTCTTTTTTTTTTTCCTATCCATATTAGTGGGGTCTCTTCACATACAGATATTGTTACTTTGTTATGCTTATTTATCATTTCCTGGTCATGGGAATCATTTGTTCCTTGCTCATCCAGTGTGGCATACATATCTTGTTCTCCATTGTCATAAAATTGTGGGATAACTCGCTTTGCAGGGCTACGTCATTTATCGTGTACGTGTTAGACGTGGTGGTCGAAAGAGGCCTGTTCCAAAGGGTATTGTGTACGGTAAGCCTAAGAACCAGGGTATTACCCAACTGAAATTCCAAAGGAACAAGAGGTCAGTTGCTGAGGAACGCGCTGGACGTAAATTGGGTGGTCTCAAAGTTCTCAACTCCTACTGGATCAACGAGGTTTGTATTACTTGTAATGAGTGATCTTTATGGCCTCTTCTTGCTTCATTCCTGATACTTTTCTGTATGACCAATGTATAGCAAAGTTCGCTTCGTTATTTATCTAACCTAGTTTTCTTTTTTCTACAATGTAGGATTCTACCTACAAATATTTTGAGATTATTCTTGTGGATGCTGCACACAATGCTATTCGTAACGACCCCAGAATCAACTGGATTTGCAATCCTGTTCACAAGCATAGGGAACTTCGTGGTCTCACATCTGCCGGAAAGAAATACAGGGGTCTGAGAGGTAGAGGACACTTGAACACCAAGGCAAGACCATCACGAAGGGCCACCTGGAAGAGAAACAACACTGTCTCTCTCCGTCGTTACCGTTAGATTTTGGTTGCCATGTTATCTTGTTTTGGATTTCTATGGAAGTTCTGAATATTCTAGTACAATTTTGTGGTTCTATAGATTGCTGTTATGACGTCATGTTTAAGCTACCCTACTTTTAAAGTGAAATTAGATACTCATATTTTTCATTTAAGCGATTTAACTTGAATGTTCATTTGGTTTGTCGCTGTAATGTTAGCCATAATCTCTGAGATTGGTAGCGATGTCTTGTTAGTCTTGTTGAGTATATGAGACTGACACAAAAGTGTTCTTCAAGTGCAACTGAATGTTGCTTATCCTACTGTCTTTCAATCTTTGATCGTCACAGTAGTGTCCATGTTATATTTGTATTATATCTTGTGGGAAGACGGATGATCTATCCTATACTTGTCAAACAGGTTCTTTAGGTGATGCAACTTCCCTATGGTTTCATCAGGATTAAGTGCTACCACTACCTGAGCAACAAGCCAACAACATATGGATATTGGTCGTGTATGATTTCCAAATGATTTCCTCTCTAGTGATCCATGGAGCTGATTATATCTAAAGTGGTGAGGCTATTTCAGCTGGTTTAATAGGATGCCAGTATCTTTGTGGCCTTTGACAGAAGTCCTGCTATAAGAATAACAAGGTTTATTCTTGTGCAGCGTTCTTAAGTATCATCTGGAAGACTAGGATCACCTGCATTTTTGAGGTTTCTTTTCATTTTTCATTTTGGCCGGAGGCTAAGAACAGTAGTTCTATTCCGGCACTGACCATCTCAAAAATATAGATCTTATTTACAGAAAGTAGGTATTTTCCCTACTAATTCAACCAAAAAATTGGTTTAATGATAAGAACCATTGTGGGTTTAATGATAGGAGTACATAATAATGCTCAAATTTTAATAGGCAGAATAAAAATTATCCTCACAAAAATTCAATGCTCACAACTTCAAGATACTCACAAACACCAAAATGTACTGAACATGAGGGTTGTAATTCCTGACAGAAAAAAGAAAGAAAAGAAACAAAACAAAAACCCAAAAAGAATATCAATTGAGTGTTTAGTGATATATATTATAAACATCTTATAATCCTATTCATTTGTGTTTTCGTTTGGATCGCCATTCTGCTCTTGCTCGTACGATCTCAGCTTTATCTTCTTGCATCCGGATCAGGTGTGTGCTTCTAAAATCTGCTTTGGTTTTGCTTTCTTTGTTGGTTATTTCTACAGCTTCAATAACTTCCATATGAGTTAGAGACTCTAACAAATTCGATTGCCGGCACTCGCGTCGAAATTCTAGTGTCATACTTGTGAGATTGTAGTCTTCCAACACATTTATAGGTACACTCTGCATTCAGGGAAAAAATTTAGGTACAAGTTATTACTACCCTTAAAAAGTTAGAACTATTAAGGTTACTTAAGTTAATTGTAGTCGAAATTAGTTACTTTGATGCATTTCTAGAAGGCCGAAGTTATGTATCAACCCTTGGTAGTATGTTTAATTTCCAAATGGTTCTCAACATGATTTAGTCATTAAGGATTTTTCTCTTATTGTACCAATAATCTGTCATGTTCTTCTTTATGTCTCATTGTTCCCTATGCAGATAAGCCAGTTTCTTTTGCGTACATGTGTTCCGAAAATCAGAACAGAATCGGCAGATTCATAATGTATTTATTGGTGAGAACTGAGGGAGTTACCTCTAAAATCCATCCGATATATTTCACATTGTTCACATGTTGATTGGCATCCATGTCGCTCCATCTTGGCTGTAAATTTGTACGTAGACAAAGAGTTAATTGCGGAAGGGGATTAATTGTATTGGTGATGTGAGTGCATATATAGAAGGATCCATGGTATTTGCTTCGTCAATTGAGTATCAAAGAAATCGAAAAGCATTTTGGTATTAAGGCATATGTATACACTTACAGCTAAACCTGAACGGATGCTCTCTGCAGTATCATTACTGAGCTTATCAATTTTAGTGCTATCATCTACTGCTTCACCGATTGCAGCTCTATTCAAGTAGAAGGGTTTCACCTCTTGCCTCACTTGTTCTGGCATCTTAGACAACCTTCTTGTTTCTCTATTCATGATCACCCATGTACTGAATGGATTGCATATAATCAATTATTAGCATATTTTCATTTTTTTTTATATGCTTAAAGAAAGCCAAAGAGGAATAGATTGAAATTTTTACCTTGTAGCTCTTGTTATTATCTGTTGTGTCTTATTATCCCGAATTTCCCACTCCCTGCGCATCCCATTCTTTCCGGCAGCATCCACCCAAGTGTTAACCTCCACCACGTCTCCCCTGTTCCATATTTACAAGTTATATTGAAATTCCCTTTTAACTCTTTTCTTCATTTCTTTTTAATGATCCAAGATGAATATATTATGTGATATGGGTTGGCATTTCAAAAAGAGCAAATCATACCAGGAGCTGTATTTCTCAACTTGGATGTGTATGCGGGTGACTACCCAGATAAGTTTTCTGAGGCTCATCTCATGAGTTGCTCCAAAGCCGTCGCCAGCTAGGCCAGAGCTCATCACGTGATTGAGAGCCGTTTCCTGCACTCATCACATAATAGAGTCTAATTAGCTTTCGACAGTAGCTGCAAAAGAAACTAAGGGTGGAAGAATAAGGCTCCAAAATGAATGTTAAGACTAGAGAAGAGAATCAACCTGAAGCAGATTCATGAGAGTTTCCATTGTAGCTGTTTTGTCAGGTCCAATTTCGTAAGACCTGATAACAAATAACTGTCTATACACAAACCGTCCTTCCACGAATCTACCCAGCTGAAACTCATGAACAGGCGCACCATCCCAACTATTGCTTTCTTGAGCCCGATCGTAAGTCCTTTCAATGTACGTACCGTTCACTTTTCTCCCATTTATCTTCTCTACCTTTTGATACCCGCTGCTACTGCTGCTACTAGCTTTCAGAATGAAACATGTTCTTCCTTCTCTTTTATTACATGCCCAACTTCTCATTCCCACCATATGCCGAATCCCATCTCTAGCAAAACCTTCATTTCTCCAGATCTCTGGCTCATTGCATAAACCATGTGCACAATTCGAAACATTGCACGATAATGTTGTCATTTCTTGTGTCTCTGGAATACGAAGCTAATTATCATCCACTACTTACAAAAGAACCCACAGAAAATGATTTAAGCGTTAGAAAAGCACGGTACGCCAGCTTCGCTTTTATGGGTAGTGTTGGTTCGATCAAGTTTTTCTTTATTAGTAGGTTGAACTACTTATATAGAAAACAAAACAATCAAGACAAGTTTTCTCAAAACATCTTTTATAGAGTCGAGATTTATACGTATAGGGAAATAACAAAGAAAATGGAGTATTTGAATGTCTTCGAATTTGGTTTGTGCAGCAGCTCAACAACTTTCAATGGATGGAGGAGAATTATGGTACAAAGATTGAGTGGTGTTGTAATTTGGATTGCTTTAGAGGTTTGTATCTAATCTAATCTAATCTAATCTAATCAAATTTATTAATTAATTATAGGAATTTACTTTGATTAATGAATGATTTACCACTTAATTCTGCTAATTTATGTGTTTGGAGTTTTAGTGATTGAGGTCATAAAGCTTATATTTAGGTTTTCTAAACGAAGGAGTGTTAGATTATAGGTTACCTGCTGCCCTCTCAAATTTGACAATTTTTTTTTTGTACATTCCTTCACCAAAAAAGTCAATGGTTGATGCGGTTGTCATATTAAAAAAAAAGAAAAAAAAAGCATATCCCAATAAAAATGTTTAATGTGCCATATTAACTTAGACTGTTGATTCTGCACATGGTTCTTACAGTTATCAAGGGAGAACCACATGGTTCTTGCACTTGTTCTTTATGTGGCTAATTTTTATTTTTTATATAAAAAATGAAATTTATTAACTAAATTAGTATATACTAGAGTTTCAATTCCTAATTTCCTCGATGTATAATTGAATTTTTTTTTTCCTTTTAGAAAAAAAAGTTTCAATCATGTATCGAGGAAGTTGGATATTGAATCCAACCGAATTCCCATATTTTAAAATCTTCTACAAAATTTTATTGCTTTATCAGCTAAATTAGTACAAATTCTCTTTAAAAACTCAACCTTGAAAAAATTAAATTTTTTAAAGATGACGTTAGAATTTTCTAAAATAAAATTATTTATACTAGTATAACTGGTTATTCATTAAGTCAAAAGCTTTAACAACTAATTTAGCCTCACTTATGAAACAAACTTTTTGAATAATTCTTTCTCTCGCCCAAAGAACAAATTCCAAAAGAGCAATGCTTTCTGCCTCTTCTGATCCATAAGATCGTCCTGGAAGCTTACGCGTTATTTCTTTAACCGCTTAGAACTGGGAATCGAGCGTTTCTACCTTCATGTCAAGCTCCTCACAGCGATCCATCTAACTAGAAGAGTACACGTTACTCAGTAAGTCTTATACAGACGACGAGAACGAGGATTCCTACTTCTTACACAATGGTAACCGTAACTTGTTTGGAAAGGACGCGCTGCAATAGTTGCATAAATGTTTAATCCAGTTTGTAGACGACCAAAAAACATACTCCCGGAGAAACATGCTTCAAGATAAATTAACATGCTTTTGAATTTTTTCTGTTCGTGCATCCTTTTCAATGCAACATTCAAATGAGATGCAGATATACGATCATCTATTCCACAAGCCATTTCCAAAGTACCATATATTTCGTGATCACAATAATATAAAAAGATTATGTCGTAAGGACCACTTGAAATAGCTGTCCCACTTTCAATTCCTGTTAAAGCATCTTTGTTCCCCAACAGTATGTTGAAGAAATTATTGGAAGATACATCTTTTATGGTGTAATCCTAAAATTCAAACCAAAATATATTTTAACACTTTCTGCGAAAACTTTAATAAATTGGACAAAAAAAGTTTTACTTAGTCTGACTACTCCATGGTAGACATCCAGACCGTGAGGTCTGCTAATGATAGTACCACGTC
This sequence comes from Papaver californicum, assembly GCA_023531435.1. Taxonomy (NCBI): domain Eukaryota; kingdom Viridiplantae; phylum Streptophyta; class Magnoliopsida; order Ranunculales; family Papaveraceae; genus Papaver; species Papaver californicum. The sequence continues at coordinate 1,854,797 of JAJJMC010016440.1, forward strand.
TAGGATTTATCCAATGGTTGACAATATCATCATACATCATCACTATAATGTGATCCTCTTCTAATCCTCCTTTGCGTAGAATGTGATATGTATTAAAAACATTTTAAGTTGAAACTAAAGTTTAAGGTTCATGCATGCATAAGTTATCTAGAGTTACAATTAGAACTATATTCGACAAGAGTTAAAAAACTTATGCATAAAGTTTTTTATATTAATGAAATAACATAGTAAGTGTCAATGTCAAGTATTTACACTTCTAATAATCGCATATAAATAGGCTTAGTTGTAAGTGTTGTAACCAAGCAACAACAAATAAAAAAAACTTAAAGTTAAATTAGTTGCTCAATATATTATTTATTTTCCGTTGGGCCAACAAATTTGATATCAGAGCCTGACATGGCTTCAAGTTCTAACACAAATCTTTTCAATTATTCTCAAACCCCTGTTCCGGTATTTCAAGGAGAAAGTTACGATTTATGGAGTCTCCAAATAAAGACCTTATTCATCTCACAAGATCTTTGGGAACTTGTAGAAGATGGATATGATGGACCTGACTTGGCAGAAGAGATTGCAGTATTTACACCAACACAACTAAAGGAACACGAGGAAAATATAAAAAAGGATGCAGGAGCATCATGTTTCATTCAACAAGGGTTAAGTAGACACATTTTCCCAGAATTTCAAACGCCATAGAGGCAAAAGAAACATGGGATATTCTAAAGAATGTATTCCATGGCTCAACAAAAATTATCTCCATAAAATTTCAATCTTTGTGGAGAGAATTTGATACCTCATTAATGAAAGAAAGCGAATCAATTCAAATGTTTTTCTCGAGAGCTTCCAGCATTATAAATCAGATTCAAGCTTTTGGAGATACAATAAAAGAAAAGAAAATTGTTGAGAAACTTTTAAGAATTTTACCGTCTAAGTTTGAATGTCTGAAATTGAGGAATCAAAAGACTTCTCTGAAATTTTAATGTATGAGTTGGCGGTTCTCTTGAGGCTCGTAAAAAAAGGATGAGTAGATATTCCGAAAGGACGATGGAGCAAGCATTTCATTCCAAGTTTCACATCAAAGACAACAACAACAATGGTGACGATGGAAATCGATTTCACAAGAGAAACAATTTTCAGTCTAACGGAAAACAAAAATTAGCCATGGAGGAAAATCATACCGTGGACGAGGAAGAGGTAATTTTCACAATAATTCAAGGTATGACAATTCAAAACCTTACTGCAATGTATGTAAGAAATCTGGCCATGAAAGTGAAAATTATCGATACAAGTGTACCATATGCAAAAAACTAAATCACATGGAGAAAATTATTGGCCTAAGCAAGACAATGAACCAAATTTCTCTGAGAAGGATAATACCTCTGAAAGTTTATTCTTTCCATGCTATAATTCACACCAAGAAATATGAGAAAAACAAAAAACACCCGAATCACCCGAAATTTGGTATTTGGATAGTGGTTGTAGCAACCGTATGACCAGTGATAAAAGTTGCTTTGTTAGTTTGAATGAAAATATAAATTCTCATGTTAAACTAGGAGATGGAAAACTACACAAAGCAGAAGGAAAATGAGTTATTTCTGTATCATCTAAAGTAGGACAAAAAATAATTCATGATGTTTTATATGTTCCTGGTCTAGCTCAAAATTTACTGAGTGTAGGGCAACTTGATGCAAGTAGACGAATGCAAAATCTTTGATGCAAGGACACGATAACGACGACTTGTGGCTACTGTGAAAATGGCACCGAATAAGGTGTTTCCTCTTATCATGGAACCAAATGAAACTTATTCCTTAAGTATTGAAAATGTTAATGATATTGTGCTTTGACACATGAGGTATGGTCATCTGAATTATGGCTATTATATTTCTAGTCACGTAAAGAATTTTATTGGATTATTTACAGACATAGACCTAGTATTAAACCCGATAGACAAATCTAGGTCTGTTTTGTTGCACTTTGCAAATCTAGGTCTCCGTCCATGTTTTCATCCAATAATATTAGTTTTGTCGATTTCTCGGTTAGACTTTGATATATTGATAAAAAAAGATTGCTTAATTACCCTTTTGTAGATGCCACTTAGGTTTCTACACATTTCTTATTATTACTAACACATGTTGGTCGGATGATGTATCTAACATCTTAAAACCTCTAGAAAATTGGACGTTTAAGATTGTAACTGATAACCAATATGTGGGAAAACCTAATATAGATTAGGGAAATCGTGTCTTCTTCCATTTTTTTCCCTTTCTTCTCTCTGGTCTTAAGCTTTATCTTCTTCTCTCAACAAAATTCGGAAAATTTTTACCACTCGATTGGTAATCGACTGTTAGGAACTTATGAGATTAGGAGAAATAGAAGAGAGATCATACGCAGACACAACTAACACCAAATTCTCAAAATCAAAACCCTAACCCAAATCTCAAAATCAAAACCCTAAATCTCCCCCACAAATGTCTTCAGATTTTAATTCATCCAATTATGCGAATCAAAACCTTAAAGATGTAGTAATTATAGATCAGTTTTCTACATTGGCTGATGAATTCCAAAAAGAAAAAGTAGTTTCGATTGTTTGAATGGATCTGATGGTGATGTACTGATGTTAATTGCGTTCGAATATGATTTTTAGGGTTTGAACGAATTTTTGGGGGTTTTACTGTTTTGGGTGTAATTGAAGTTATTTAGGTTTGTAAGTGGCAGATAGTAGAATTAATTTGAAACCCATGAGAAAGGATCGAGTGAAACTTTGTCAAAACAGATAAGAATCATATGATGGTGAAGAAGAAAAATCCATGAGAAAGGTAAGTCACAAACCCTAAATTTTGGTAGATTATGTTTGTTATGTGTTTTATAATGTGTTTGATTATGTTAAATCATGAACTATTCTAGAGTTTCCCTGAATGTTTGATAGAAATTGATTGATTAGGGTTTATGTCAAAATTGATTTCGTTTTTTTTTGTTGGATTAAATGTTTGGTAACTGATTTGAAACATCAAATTAAAATTGATAGTTGATTATGAAACATAGGCTCCTTAGTTACTCGATTTTGGTTCTTTTCTCTATTGTTATTAGTAGTTTTTGGTTACTATGAGTAAGGAGAAATGGGGTTGGTGATAGATTTGAGTATGAATCTTGATTATGAAATTAATATTGGTGTTAAATTAAGCAAACCTGACTACAAATGGTGTACTAACAAGAGTTCAAATCAGTCATAACAAGATGAATTGGCCAGTTTCAAATGTAGCCTTCTGAGTTTCTTAAGCCTTTTGCATTCACTAAAACTTTATAGTCATTGTGGTCATGTTACGGTAGTTAGGTTGTTCTTGGACAATTAATTTAATTATTGAGACTCATGCCACTTCACTGAATCAATTTAGACTTGCTTCTTATTTTTCAATGTAAAGCGAGTGTTAATGTGCTCCATCATTGTTTGAGAACTTCATAGAGGTCTAATATATGTCATGTGTATTTGTGCAGCATGTGGCCGATGAAGGAGCATTTATGCCGTGAAAAGACCCCTCATTTGAGAGGATGTTATTGTTGGACCCTGTATAACTTATAGCTTGTTATACCACTACTGCATTGTTAATATTTTAATTCTTGAAACTGACTTGTAATATTTAGACATTACCCTTTTGTAGGCTACATTTGCGGTGATGCATATTTTTGAAGACAATGCTTGATCTTATGATTAATGGAATGTCTTTATTACAGCTACATTTTTTGATTTTTGTTAAACTACTTGCACGTTTCATACATTTGAATGCTCGATTCATGTCTGTAATTTTTTTGGCAGGTGGATTTGGATCTAATTACAGATTCTACTTCATTACCTTCTTTCTGTTTTGCCAGTTTAAAGTTTTGTTGCTAGGGCTGCACATCTGGTGGGTCGGGTCGGGTTTGGCCTCACCCGCACCCGACCCATCGTAAAGGCGGGTGACCAATTTTTCACCCGTACCCAACCCGTCGTAGGATGGGACGGGTCAGGTTTGATCCGATTTTACAGCGGATCGGATGCGGGCATCCGTGGGTCACCCGCCCAGACTGCACAAATTCTAACTAAAACTGTTGTTCTGTACACTAACAAGTTCAGCAGCTATTCAGCAGTTATGAAACATGTAAATTCAATAATGAGATATCTTCATTTCAGTAGCCAAGCAACAATTTAAGGCAGAAAAATAAAAAAATTAATGTAAAACACAACTATTTTCTTCATCAAATTGTTTATACAGTTAGAGAATGAAGAATGAATTCAGTAGTATCAACACCTCCAACTCCAAAAGCTTTCGTCTCTCTCTTTCTTGTCACTCTTCTAACAAACCAAGTTATCCAACATGAATCAAGAGCTAATCAGAAGTAAGTCAAGTTAGCATATATAGAGAGAGAGATAAAGAGAAAGAGAGTCATGCTTCAAAAATAGAGTAAAAAACTCACTAAAAATGTTCTTTTCTCAACATCGAACGAAATAAGTTGCAAACGAAACATAAAGAAGAGGGGTTTTACCTAAGCTTCTCCTCTGGAACACAACCCAGATCAATATTGCATACTGGGCATCAATCTTCATCTGTCAGCTTCTTATAGATGCACTTCCTATAAATTGATTATAAGATCAGTTCAAAAGTAAGCGAAGTTCGGGCAACTGAGGTAGAAAAGAATCTAAGTTGTAGGAAAGAGAGATGGATTATTACTACGAACACAAAACTATGAGAGTAACTGATCTAACGAACCAAGTTATCCAACATGAATCAAGAGCTAATCAGAAGTAACTGAATTCTTCAAACACTTGGAAAACAAATTGTAAGTCAATTCCCAAAAGCTTATCAACACACAAAAGGGTGTATGTGTTGTCATACATGGCTCTGACTAACAAACCAGTTACCAGAGAGATACCGATAATGAGGACTCCAACAGAAACGACATAGAAAAATTGTTGAGAAGAGAAAACGCCCAAATTAAGTCCTGGCGTTGAACACAAACAGAAGAAACCTTTCCTATTGATATATCATCAATTGGGAAAATTAATAAAAAGTTCACTCCTTAGAACTGCATATTTAAATGGACAATATAAACCTTTCAATAAAATTCACATTTCTTCTTTGATCAAGAACAACAATTACAGCAGTCACTTCTAGATCACCTGAAAAACAACAAAGAAGACACGGTTCCCCGACCAACCAAAGACAACAATGGCCAAAGTATACAAAACTAATGAAACGACAACTGCTTGTCACCCTTAATGATTTGATTCCATCAGAAAGCTCTCTACCCGTTGTTGTTTTCCAATTCTACACTCTACTTCTAAACCGTAAGAAGCTCTACACATTAGGGCTAGCAACTCAAACAGCATCAAATACAATCACTTAGATTATATCCCTTCAGTCCTACATAAACCCATAAACTGATGCTCTAGGATAGTTAAGTCTAATTGAGGGAAACACACAAATAGGTTATCTTACAAAATGTTTCACCTTTACAGAATACAGAGTGTGAATCCCAAATTAAGAAGCCATTTAATAAGTCAAACATACCGGAGAACTCCAACTATCTTGATTTCAATATCTTCTCTAGTTAATAAGGGGATATAATATAGAACATAATGAATCATATCGTTAAAAATCAAAACTTGAAACAACCCAAATTATAAAAAATGGAGATAGCAAGAAACCAAAATCATAGAAAAGCGTAATACACAAAATCAAGCTCAAGAAAGATATAAAACAAAGAGATTGAAACAAATCCTCCGATTGTAAAAGCTAGGGTTTCAATGTCTTATATCTTTCAAAAGATATACTTTCAATTAATGGTAGACTACCGGTGAACGTGATGATAAACGAATGATGGCGAGTGGAAGTGCGGGGCCGTGGTGGTGGTAGTCTGAGAGTGGGTGAGAAGTGAGAGCAGTGAGTAGAAGAAAGAAGTGAAGAAGAAATACGAATGGAAGAACTCATAGGGCTGCACATACGAATGGAAGAAGTAGGGATTTTCAAGCGGGTGGGCGGGTCGGGTCGGGTAAGAGGAGCTATCACCCGCACTCGACCCGCCAGAAGTTGGGTTTTAATAAAATCACCCGGACCCGATCCGTTCATCGGCGGGCCGGGTAATTTTGGGCGGGTGCGGGTCGGGTTGGCGGTTGGGTCGGGTTTGTGCAGCCCTATTTGTTGCAGTAACATTATGGTCTCACTTGATGCAACACTATAGTGTTGTTAAGCCTAAGTTTATATATGGATTTGAAGAAGGATCATGAGTTTCAGAAGATGGAGATAGTGGTCTGCCTTGGTAGTGGTGGGGACAATTCTAGGGTGCCACGTGTCAAATAGATGCTGACGTGTACAGAGGCTGAACTGGGTTAACTAGAAAACTCAACTGTTTAAAGGACTAAAACGTCTTTTTAGCTGGGAAGATGTGGACAGCTAGCAGATAATTGGTGATAACTTTCCGTTAGACGTTAAAACCTGCCTATATTTGTAAAGTGTAAAAAAAACCGGTCTGTATTTGTAAAGTGAAAAAAAAAAAGTCTATATCTGTAATTTGCCCAATTTTATTTCTTTAAAAACTTTGGCAACGACGAAGAGCAAAGGAAAATTAGGGAAAGTATTGAAGGATTATAAGAACTGTATCTTGATGGAGACCTTTTTGACAAATATACCAACAAGTAATCCAGCAGTTATTTCATTTTTATTAGACCCTTTGTAATAATAGAATGTAATTTACTGATGTACTCTTTTCTTACACTCTTATCACATCTAATGTATATTAGCCTAATCTAGCTGTCTAGTACACACATTAGCTAAGTCAAGCTATCCGTCAGGCTAATATAAATAGCTGTCTATCCACCTGTAGTGTGTAAGCTTTTTCTACTTTACACTCTTATCACATCTAATGTATATTAGCCTAATCTAGCTGTCTAGTATGCACATTAACTAAGTCTAGCTGTCCGTCAGGCTAGTATAAATAGCTGTCTATCCACCTGTAGTGTGTAATCTTTTTATACTGAATTGAATTCAGTCCGTAACCTCTTTCTTATCAAAAGCCATTAATGGATTTTACTTGATTATCTCTTCCTCTGTTTAATTTCAATTATGGTATCAGAGCTTGTGTTGGGAAGAATGTAAATCATCTTCTTTTTTGACTATAAGCACGTGCAATGAATTAAATATAGTCTTTAATGGATTTTTCTTGGAAATAAACAAGTCTTCGTTTGATAAGCGATGCCATTAATGAGACTCTTGGAAGATTCAATTTCAATATTGATTGATTCAATATTCAATCATTACTGATCTTTTCATCATCGATTCATTCAATCTGTTAAAGTTCAACAGTAAAGCATCAGAAAACATTGATCAATCGAAAGGGTAGCATACAAAATTAATCGAAAACATCGATTTCTTTATCGTTTTGATAAGTCTTGTCTCGTCTCTATTCACTGTTTCGCTTTTCTTTATCGGTCAAAGTAAACATTAACTGCTCAGCAATTTCTTCTTCAAATCAGAAGCGTGGTCGATAGCATTAAATCTTCATCTCACAGCAGTCGATGCAGAGGCGTGGGAGATAAATTTAGGGTTAGCATTATCAATCTATTCTGTTTGAAATGCTGTTCTTTTCTCTATGATTCGAGAATTTCCTTCCACAATGGAGAATCCAACTTCGAATTCAATAACAAAAATACCTCTAAATCAAATAATCAATTTTGTACCGCTGAAACTTAAAGAGGATAATTTCTTAACCTGGAAGTATCTTATGCTATCTTTCATAAGAAAGTTCAAGATCATGAAGTATCTGGATGGATCCTTTCCATGTCTAGAACATTCACAAGTCCAAAAAATCAGAGTAGGGGAATCGAGAATCCACTCTATTTAGACTGGAATGACGAAGATTCAACGATTGTTTTATGGATCAACAACACTATTTCTAATTCGGTAATACCATACTTTGCTAATGCTTCAACAGCTCATTATCTCTGGACAAAGATAGAAGATAGGTTTGGTAAATCATCTTCAACACATTAGATCCAGTTGCATACAAAACTTCTAGTAACTAAACAAGGGAACAAATATGTATCTATTTTAATTGATGAAATAAAGACTCTTGCAGATCAACTTGCAGCAGCATGAGAACCAGTATCTGACAAAGAAATTGTCGTAGTAACTCTGTCTGCACTCCATCCAGATTACATACCATTTGCCACAAACATGAGACATAGGTACCCGCCGATCACCAGTATTGAGCTACACAACCATTTGTTGAGTGAAGAAATAGTAATAAGTCAGAGACATGCTGATAAACTCTCATACTTAGCCAATCAGGCTTTTTCAACACCCTTTTATCAGTCTAAACCACCTTTTAGAAATCCAAATCCAAGATTCTATTCAACTTCTCAGAACTATGGCAGAAATAACTATTCCTTTAACAACACAAATCCAAGGTCTAACAACTACAATTCTAGCAGAAGAAACTTTCCCACGGCAGGAAGAGGAAATATTTTCACTCCAAGAAACACTTCAAGAAATACTTCTAACAACAATCTTGCACCAAATTCGTCAATCATAGTCTGTCAGATTTGTGGTAGAGCTGGTCACAGTGCCATGACTTGCAGGGATAGGCACAACAATAACTACAGTACAAATAGTGCCTCAAAGAATCTGTCTGCTATGATGTCTACTGCAAGCATCCATGAAAATCAACCCTGGTTTGCTGACAGTGGCGCAACAAATCATCTTACCCCAAATGAGCATGAACTACAACAGGTTTCTCCTTATGATGGTAATGACAGGATAACAACAACAAATGGTTCAGGTATGGTAATTACTCACTCAGGATCTTCATTCAAATCAACTTCTCAACATTTGTTTAATCTAAACAATGTTCTTCTTGTTCCTAGTGCAACCCAAAATCTTCTATATGTTCATAAGTTCACTAAAGACAATAACTGTTCTTTAACCTTTACCTCTACTGGCATCTTTTTATCAAGGACTTATCAACTGGGAAGATTCTTTTGCGAGGGCCACACAGTAACAGATTGTACCCAATTCATTTCCTACAACAACATTCAACGGCAGCAAACTCGGCTATCCAACTTCCAATCTCATCAGAAGTTTGGCATAAAAGACTAACACATCCTTCATACAAAACATTACAATGTATCTCCAGAACCTTAGGATTACCATCCATTGTAAAATTCCTATTTTTTATTTTGATTGTGCCTTAGGCATATCCCATAAACTGCCATTTCCGAAGTCATCATCTACTAGCTTAGCTCCTCTAGATCTTTTACATATGGAATTATGGGGGTCCAAGTCCTGTAATGTCAACATCTGGTTACAGATATTATGCTATAATAATATATGACTTTACTAAATTCTCTTGGTTGTATCCGTTATTTGAAAAGTCTGATTTCAGGAACACGTTTTATGAATTCAAAGCTTATATAGAGAACCAATTGCAGAGAAGTATTAAAACAATTAGAACAAATGGGGGAGGGGAGTTCATTCAACAACATCTATCTCAATTCCTGCATAAGTTTGGCATACAACATCAACTGTCCTGTCCACACACACCAGAGCAGAATGGTATGGCAGAATCCAAGCATAGGCACTTGGTCGATATTGGAAGGACATTTCTTCTACAAGCTGGATTAAATGATACATACTGGGTGGATGCATTCTCTACTGCAAACTACACCATCAACATGTTACCAACTAAATCTCTCAACTATATATCTCCTTATGAATCTCTGTTTCACATGTCTCCAGACTATTCCTTCATGACAGTATTTGGCTCTCCATGTTTTCCTTGGTTAAGGCCATATCCTCTTCATAAGTTCGCTCCCAGAAGTAAACCATGCATTCTTCTAGGCTACTGTTCATCTCAAAAAGGATACAAATATATGGATCCAACCTCTGGAAGAATCTATGTATCCAGACATGTCACTTTTCATGAAACAATGTTTCCATTAAGACATCCAAAACCAATTCTACCAAACATTCAAGCAGACAACTCACACTCACCACTGGCCAGTTCACCCACATCCATCACTCCAATACCTACTCATTCAGTGCATCCTACTTCTACAAATAACAAATCACACAATTCAAACTAGAGGAAAAAGTGGCATTTTCAGACCAAAAGTTTACTCCACCAGGCACCCCTTTCCTTCTGCTCTAACTATAAAGATATCTCCTACAACTCCAACAACTTTCAGACAAGAAAATAAAGATCCAAAATGGAGGAAAGCCCTGTAGATGAATATAATACTTTACAGAGTGTAAATACATGGACCAAAGTTCCTTTGATTCTTCAATGAACATAATTGGATGAAAATGGGGTTTTAAGTTGAAGTATAATTATGATGGCACTATAAAAAGACATAAAACGAGATTAGTCGCAAAAGGTTTTCACCAACAAGAGGGAATCAACTACTCCGAGACATTTAGCCCGGTAGCCAAGCCAAGTACAATCAAAGTCATTTTATCTCTGGCAGTGCAGTTCGATTGGCCAATAACACAACTAGATGTCAGCAACGCCTTCTTACACGGGGACATCAATGAAACAATATACATGTCTCAACCTCAGGGGTTTGTTGATCCAGCTCTACCTACTCATCTGTGCAGATTGAACAAGTCGCTCTATGGCTTAAAACAAGCCCCTAGAGCCTGGTATGCGAGATTACAACAGGTCCTATTTTCTTTTGATTTCATTCTTTCTTCAGCAAATATGTCCCTCTTCATCCAGCAACAAGGATCTCAACTCACCTACATATTAGTATATGTAGACGACATCCTGATAACGGGCAGCTCTTCCACACACTGTGCTAAAATTATTCGCAAACTACAACAACATTTTCCAGTGAAGAATCTGGGTTCACTTCACTACTTTCTGGGATTGGAAATCAAAAGAAATACTTTTGGTCTACTTCTATCTCAAACAAAATATGCCTTAAATCTACTTGATAAACACGATATGAGTGGGGCGAAGCCTTGCTCATCTCTAATTTCACCAACCTGCAAGATAGAAGTCTCTCCAGATGAACCACTCGAAAACCCAACTTTGTACAGGTCATTGGTGGGTTCTCTTCAATATCTCACATGGACAAGGCCGGAAATCGCATTTGCTATAAATAAAGTCTGCCAATTCATGCAAACGCCACTACAATCTCACTTCATTGCTGCCAAACGAATCCTAAGGTACATAAAAGGTAATTTGGATTATGGTCTTTTCTTTACAAAGGGTTCTCTACAGGTAACAACATACAGTGACGATGATTGGGATGGAGACCCAATCTCTAGACAAAGTACTGGTGGTTATACACTTTTCCTAGGCTCCAATCCAGTCTCCTGGTCCAGCAAGCGACAAACAACTGTCGCAAGGTCGTCAACAGAAGCCGAATTTCGCAGCCTGGCCAACGGTGCTGCTGAGGTTCAGTGGTTATTGAAATTAATGAAAGAAATGCACATATCTCTGGATGAAGATCCGACAATCCTTTGTGATAATTAAAGTACAATCTCTTACTCTACCAACCCTATTTTTCATTCTAGAATGAAACATCTATCAATAGATTACAACTTCGTTAGGGAATTAGTTCATCAACAAACTATGAAGATAACATACATTCCAACAGAAGAACAAGTTGCGGATATCTTCACTAAGGATTCTCTGGACCGAAGTTTGCTACATTAAGATCCAAACTGAATGTTCAATCATTACAGGAACATCTCAGTTTGAGGGGCGGTGATAGAATGTAATTTACTGATGTATTCTTTTCTTACACTCTTATCACATCTAATGTATATTAGCCTAATCTAGCTGTCCAGTATGCACATTAGCTAAGTCTAGCTGTCCGTCAGGCTAGTATAAATAGTTGTCTATCCACCTGTAGTGTGTAAGCTTTTTCTACTGAATTGAATTGAGTCTGTAACCTCTTTCTTATCAAGAACCATTAATGGCTTTTACTTGATCGTCTCTTCCTCTGTTTAATTTCAATTATGTAATCTTCTCAGAAGCAAATTATTGACTTCAGTTTTTATGTTTGATTCCAGATGGATGATCTTGCTGTTATCTCTATTAATTTATTTGATTCAATTTGTTATAAAGTATATTTGCTTCGTTAACTTAATTACTCTATGAAATACTAGTGATGAAAACATTATAAGGTTACAAAGTCCCTCTTTGAATAGCAAGGATTTATTAATAGTGTAAGGTGTTTGAGCTGAAAAGTATATGAAGCTGCAGCTTCCATAGCATGGTAGCTCTTTATCTGGTTTGGATCCTTTCTTTGACCTGGATCATCTTCTGATTTCTGTAGCAGAAAGTCATGCCAATTCGCACATTACAGACCCCACTGACAATGTAGTTGCATCTCTTTTACTTGATTAAACCAGCATTCTAGCTATTTTCCCTCTTGGTAGAGTTGTTTTTCTATCTGACCACCTTGCTCGATGTATGTTGACTCCAGCATTACGATGTTCACTGGTAGACGATGATTGGAATAATGCTACTTATTTCTTTTCTCATTTGGAACTCTCTTGAGGTCAAGAGAGGTAGTTCAATTCCAATTACAGATTGAAGTCACTTTTTATTACTCTCAAGTGCTGCAAGACGCCGCCTTTGAAAATCTTGATAAAGAAGTTCCAAACGTTGGGAAGCCACAGTCGCAGCTTTTATGGACAGAGAAGATATACTTGTTTTGCTTGCTGGTACTTAAGTGTTCAGACTTCTGTGTAGTGTAACTGTCCCATTCTTAATGGGTAGCTTGTTACTTGTGGTGGGCGCAATTATAACTGTCTCAACAAGCATAGCATGAGTTACCTAGTAAATTCACTTTTTCTTCTAATTTCAAACATTTTACTAAATATTGTTCTTTTGATTTAATACCCACACTTCAAATCTAGATTAGGGGTAATTGACAGGGTTTATCTTGTGTTTTTTAATTTGTATGTGCAGCGTGAGAGTTGGATTTGGTTGGGAATGTTCGGTACTCTATTTTTGTTCGTTGGAGTAGCCAAAGTGTTCAAGATGCAACGATTGGAAGGAGTCAGGCTAGAAAAGCTGCGTGGTGGGGCTCAAGAGAGACTCAACAGGGATAGGGAAGGTCAGGTTCCTCTTATACTAGAAAACCAAAGGACAAGAAAGATACAGATCGAAGAAGCGAGGCAGTCACCAGTGTCCGGACTTCGTACAAGGACGCTCTAGTCAGTCGCTCTGAAGTATATTATGGTAATTATCTTCACAGTAACTAATTCCCATGAAATTTTTATAGAACCACTTCACAAATCACATACCAAGTATCCACAAATAGAACTCTATTTCCTAATCGAGGAAGTGTCTGGTGTTATTGATTTTTTTAATTTCCATTTGTTCACAAGTTATGCAATGCTGACTGGTATAATTATACTTAATTGGTCCTACTTTGGCTGATATCAGATGAAGCTGTCTGTGATATATATGAGATGTTGTTTCAACTTCGGAAAGGATATATATGCCATTGGAAAGGAACAAGAGGAAATAATGTCAACTGGAATCTTATGTGATATGGTCTATCTGGGTATCTTTATGGTTGGGAAAATTAAGTTGCTTTAGCTGCTCTATTCCCTCTGTCAAGACCTTGTTATAAGGGTCATGAGAGAATCATCTATATTTGCCACTAACATCAAGTGACAAGAAGATTGAAGCTGGTCAAAATCCATAAGGGAGGGAAACTGAAAGTAATCTTTTTATGGAGTTATTACGATCTTCAGTAGTCGTATTCTACGTTAATAGTGCATTCAGAAGAACCCAGTGTAACGCCCCACTTCACAATTCTAGGTCGGCCGCCCTAAAACGGAAGTGCAGTATATTCATGGGAACACTTTACTCACGTAACCTTCAAGCCAACAGATGGAGATCCGGTTATCGTATGATGCTCATGTACAGAAGGGTTTCAAAAACAAATAGTTTTATTTAAAAGAAAATGACAAAAGTTATAGAATCAGGTAAAAATCTTCAAAACAAGAAAACTAACTTCGACACGTAGGTCGGTTCCCAAAATTTAATTGTAGGCATTTGACTTGAAAGAAAATATAGTCTTAAAAGCAAGCAATAAAAGCATTTAGCCTAATAAGCACCTCGAAAACAAAGATAGAGCAGCTTGCCGGGTAGAAAGACGTTCTACAAGCTAGGTTGCTCCACGGCCACCGTTTCCTGAAAGAAAAATAGTAAGTTGGGTCAGACCCCAAATTAAAGTAGGCTTTCGCACCCTTATAAACCTTACAAATAACCTAGCAAACCCAAAATCCTTAAAATGGCGACAAAATACGAAAATGGTTTATATGAGTATCTCTTGGTAAAATAATAGATTTGATGACTAAAAATAATTACAGAACCTCATACTATGCATAAGACACGCAGACACCAAAAATAGAGGTTAAAAAGTAGTAATAAAACAAATTTCCCACCCACGGAATTAATCGACATCCCCTCTCTATAATTTCAATCTCTAACCGTACTATGACACGTATCGACTCTTGCGTAGTCCACTTAATTCCCAACCGTGCGTCAGAAATAAGTGTTGTCGATCCCATTCAAGATAATAGATCCATATCTTCTAGGCGACCCCTCGGTCATCGCCCAACAACATCTGGGAGTCGAGCCAACTACGAGTCTCAAACAGATGAAATACAAGCACAACAACCACTATTACTCCCCAGTGATATCTTGTTGACTAACTTTTACACTCAAAATTGCATCATCTATACCAGGTGAGTATGTACATGAGTTTACAGAACTCTGTCACAGTCTAACACAACTGTTCCTACTCAAATCAATAATACTATGCTAACTGTCGCATACCGTAAACAACAACATATAATTGTCACTAACAGTAATCACTACAGATCCTCACACTTATAAGTTGTGACAGAACCTTACAGGCATAGTAACTGTCACTTAAAGGTGACTGTACAGACTTGTCACTTACAGGACAATCTAACTGCTGGATTCTGAGATACAAGCCATTCCTTAAAACTATCGGTGGTGCAAATCTGTAGATGCAGTCAACAATGAAAGGGGTTTTGGGGTACTTCCCATGATCCATTTGTCTTGAAATTTATACAGCTGAATTATAAGAAAAATGGGTTACTCATATCCAAAAATCAGCTCATTCCAACGGTTATTACAGAATTATACACATTATAACATGACTGCTTTCAGCATCAACACACAGGATTCAGTCACGATTCTCTTATGATTTGAGGTACCTAAAATGATTATAAATTCATGAAATTTCTACTCTAGTTTACCTACATGTATACAAACATCATACTAAAATTTAAGCTCAATCCGATATACGGATATTGAGAAACCATACAAACAGTTAGTGTCCAGAGTCTGAATTCAGCACATTGCAGTCTCAGTTTATTCAATCTTTGCAGTAGTAAATTGAACCTGATCCTCATGAAACTCTTACGGTAGATTTATAACTCAGATTAACACAATATATTCAAATTTTATAATAATCTAACGGTTTAATAAAGAGATGCACACATTACAGGATGACCGTTTCACTAATAACGAACAATAATCAGTTACAGTTCTACAGACTTGGTATTCAGTACGTTTGAGTGTAAGTAGCAACTCCTATCAGTAGGAAAGTAACAAGATAACTAGGAGTCCTGCATAGTTCATAGCACAACTAATTTGACAGCACCACCAAGTAGAAACCTTGTGCACAGGCACAACTACTCATGTCAAGAAGAAAACTAACAGCTGTGGTTATTCCTAGACTGTAGTATCACCACCTCCATTACTCAAGTCATGCTTATAAAGAAAATCAGAAAAGAAACATTAATTAAACTTACTCTGAACCCTGATTCTCTGTAGCTCCCTAAGATGATTTAGATTTGTAAATCAATTTGCAATGAGTATAAGAGATAGAAAACCTACTTGATTCTTTGCTACCACGATTCTCCTACAGGCTTCAGTCTGATTCCTTAGTCTGCCTCTCTTCTTCTCCTCAATTCTCCTGGAATCTGCTAACAAAATCTCCCCACAGGTATTGTTTTCGGCTATCCCCCTTAACAGTTTCTTTCTTTCCCAAATAAACCGAATATAACCCTAACTATTCGAGACTTCTAATTAGTCTTCCTAGTCTTACTCGGATTCCTCCCACAAATTCCTAACTAAACCCATGTTCCTAACCGTTTGTGGGAGTCACTAGCCTACCAACTAAGCTAAGTCAGACACTATAAAATAAGTTGTTCTAGGATAAGAGGTTTTACACTCAGACGACACATTCACATAACATTAATTGGAGCCAACAAAATTATAGTACTTGCAGAGAGCTGCATAGGTCTGTTCAGAACCTAAGCTTTATGACAATAACATAGCAATCATAACTGACAACTCACAATCTCTCCCTTGAGTTTTCTACCTACAAAATGAACAAATACAAGATGCAATTTCATATGATTTCTCATAAAAAAGTGAATTCACTGGAGACAGTATCCGTATGCAATGTCATATGATCAGCTCCTGGCATTGTAGTTCGGTTTACGTCTTTTTGTTATAGATGTTACCCTCCTTATCTTCGTACTCTTCTTCAAGGTCTGGCAGCCACTTCTACTCCTTTTGCTGTGCTTGTATCTTTTCACACAGCGCCTTAGCTTCCTGAATCGATGTAATTTCTCTGAAGCTCTTGGTGTTGGGGATACCAAGACGTCGCATACCACGCTGATGAAGCGGCTCATTGAAGTGCTGTTCAAAGACTCTGCGACCCCAATAACTATGACCCCCACAGATCTCGCACTTAAATTCCTGGCCAAGACCATGAAGCCTATATAACCAGTACGGAATCTGCTTCCTATCCCAACCCATTGGCAACTTGAGAGGATTATAAATTTTCTGCTCTTCATTGTCACTTTCTGTGTCAACTTGTTCCACTCTCCTAATTTCCTCTGCAATTTCTTTTTCCCTTTCATCAACTGTCAACGCCTGTTTCTTCTGGACATTTTCTTTAGTTTGTTCGGTAGTCTCCTTAAGCATATCACATAGTCGTTTCATCTTTAACTCTTTCAGGGCAATTTCCTTGAGCTCTGTCTCTCTTGTGATGCGGCACCATTCACAAATTGCTTTTTGTCCAATTGTTCAACAGGCGTGTACTTCGTCAGGAAAAGCCTCTCCTCAAGTTGTTGAACAGTGCCACCTGACTTTAATCCCAAAGCAGGCAATGCCTCATTTAATTCTTTTTCTTTTTCACGGCTACTCGCCGCTTCCTTTATTAATTCATCCACTGTACTGTAGTAGGCTAGATCAATTGAATTCCGAGAAGAAACGTCCCAATTTTCCAGACCCTTACTCTTCTTGCATCCTTGTATCTTGCCATCCTCCCAAAGATGTTCAAAATCAGTTTCTACCTTTGAAAAAATTCGAACAAGGTCTAGTAATGGTTCTTTTCGCTGAAAGAAAGAGATGAGATACTCCAGCAAATGCTCTAGATACTCTCTATATTGGCTTGTTAGCTTTAGTTTACATGGAATTTGATCTGGTTGGGAGAAGACATCCAGATAAGCAGAATACTCTATTATTTTTGATTGATCAACAGAATCCAAATTGACGTACTTGTTTTGTAGATCTCATGCAAGTCCAAGTACCGTCCATGACCTTCCTCGCCACTAAACTCCACATGTGGTTCTTCTTTCAGTAGTAACTCCTCAGACTCCTCCGAAGCACGAGAATTTGGATGGTGCAGCAATTTCATCCTTCCTAGCATTATCGTTGTCTTGGTAAATCTCAATAAGCTTTTCAGTGGAGGAAGTAATAGCTTCGATCATGTTACGAACTCTGTGATCCTGAAAGAGGCGTTCGCGGTTTGAAGTTGGTTCATTCTCAAAATCTTTACCAATCAAACGTTCAAAACGTTCTACTTGCTCATGTTTAGACCTGGTTACTTCCAGTAGTGTTGAAGACATCTCCGACTTAAATCTTAGGTTTTTTTGCTTTGCTCTCCAAAAAAAAATACTTGTTTTGCTGAAGAAAGGGTTTGGAAGAATTCGAGAGATACTTGTTGTGGTGGTTACAAAAGCCGAAGTGATGCTTGCTTTTATAGATTTTTGGGTTCTCAGAAAAGGAAATCACGCGGTGGGAATTTGTTTGGTTTGCAAATTCCAAAATTGAGTCCATTATTAAAAGGCAAGTATTATGGACAGCCGGGCAACAAGTGGCGATACTTAGACATGCTTGATAATGGAAATTTTGCTACTGAGGCCTGCTTGCTGCGCAGCTGCTAAAACGAAGCTCTGCGGAGAATTGGCAGTGCTTGCAGGCCAACGAATTTTTGCATCAAAGTTAGTTTTTGGAAGTTTTATGACATTCGATAAGATGCTTACAATATGAGTTACACATGTAAAAACACTAATTGAAGGAATGCTGGTTTTGAGATAGTCTTCATGTTAACAGAAGAAATGGAAGCAAAATGTTGTTTGCCTCGGAATTTATCCTCGATTGGTGATGGAACACACGACTTTAACGGTGATTTGGAGGAATCCTGGGGAGCAACGGTGGTAAACAGTTTGGTCAGTTCCTCATAAAAGCAAAAAAAAGAAAAAAAAATAGATAAAGATAAAAAAAAAGGCAAGGAGATCAGTGCCGAAATCCTTCAGCGGAGCTCTCACAAAACCTTAATTTCTCCAGATCTCTGGCTCATTGCGTAAACCATGTGCACAATTCGAAACGTTGCACGATCATGTTGTCATTTTTTGTGACTCTGGAATGATTAATTTGTTACACTTACGACACACATCATTGATACCGAATAAACTGTCCCTAGTTACTCAGTATCCCTGCGCCTACAACCAATCTAGCAAATACATGTGAATCATCTAAAAAAATCAATTTCCAAGTGTTGCTTTACCTCCGTAAATACTTCTACAACCCATTTCCATTAGGACTTCTTACAAACAACAAGGAATCCAACTGTTTCCTAACCCAGTTAAATCCAATCATAATCACCAAAGATATGATTAATTCAGAGTCAAGGATCTTCCCTTTAGATCTAAGATACCAAAAACAGATCCGAAAACTTCATCACTTTGAATCTACGAATTACATGAAGCATTAAAGATTTCCAAGTTAAGAAATTATCTTCTTTCAGTTTCAAATAAACAATGCTGGTTAACTGGTTCAGTGGAACCTTTGAAATTGAATGTGAAGTTGGATTTTCGATTCCGGAATTGAAGTAATGAATCATAGAATACAAAAGAATTGAAAAATAATAAGAGAATTGAGTAGAAGAAAAAAATTAATTAGGTTCAGGATGAACTGAGCTCTGATACGATGGTGAAATTGGTTAACACAAATGAAACATTGTTTTCTCATTAACTGAAAACATAAATAAGAGTACATCTTTTATACAAGAAAGATAATGACAAATAAGAATTTCATTAACAAACATGACTTAACTGTAAAATTAACTATAAAAAACTGGTTAACTAATACAATTGACAATAACAGAAAATACAGAATCATGTGGGATAAACACTTATAATACAAATATAGAAATGAGTGTGTATCTAATAAGTTACACAACGTTGTTTGCGGGTAAAAACGAATTTAGGATAAAAAAGGAAAATGATGGAGTAGGTTGATGCCAGTCAGAGCAATTCGTATAAACACCAAGCATTGTACTGCATCAGTACTTGTTTAAGATTCGAGAGATCAATCTGTACAAAATTGGTTTAAATCAAGGAATGATCGTTCCAACTTTGTTTCTGTCACCAAGGAAGGAGAATGGTTGACTTGTAGGGAGGGAAATATAAAAGGTATAGAGATCAATGAGAGGATGTGTTGAACTGCTATGAAGACGAAAATCAGAAGTCTGAGTTTTCTGAGAATGCTTTAAGATGATAACTCTGTGATCATATATCCTTGTTCTTTGTCAATAGGTCGAAGAACCTATTTTTAGCAGTGGAAGTTAATACATTGATCTTGTAAGTGGTGATAGTTGCAGAAAGTTGAAAAGTAGAGAAGTGGAAATCGTGGTGAAAACCACTTTTGTCATGCTAGTGGAACTTGGCGGTTGTATGACCACTATTCTATTCATTCCTTCAACTGCCGAAACGACTTTACTTTCTCATCATGGGTGTATTGCTACACCGCACATGCTGTAGGCCACTAGATCAAGACCCTAGTGAATATCCCCCCATGTGAGATAATTGATGTCTCTAGTATGGTTAAGTCTATTTTATAGACGTGTATTATCTGGCCAGTTGTTGACCTAGCTAGACTGTTAGTCTTAGCATGTTGATGAGTATAACATGTTTCTCAGTAGTGAGTATGTCATGCTAGTTCATTGGTATATGAAGCATAAAACATATGCTAAGAGAAGCAATAATGCTTAATATACCATAAATGCTGAGTGTCTGATTAGTTTCGACATTGGAAGTTGTGGCATATCATTGTGTCAGCTGGGGCATCAATGATGTTTAGATGATCTTGTTGGATCGGTAAGCAAAGGTCTGACAAGATTGCTGGATCGATTAAAGACCAATAATTATATATATATATGTATATTTTACAATGGCATATCAAGCGAATTCGTATGAGCATCGATCTCGTGTGAGTACCAACTCGTATGAGTGCCAATCTCGTGTGAATGCTAGTGTTAGCAATTGTAAAATATTTAGTTTCGTCTTACTGTCAAATGGTTCGAGTAACAAGTAGAACAACTAAGACTATTTTAATTATTGGTATCAAGACAAATTAAAATACTAGTAGTGATGCCAATTGATAGCCACACCAATTGGTAGCAATACCAATTAAATTGTTGATAGCAGGACCAATTATATTTTGTTCCTTAATTGATTAAACAATAAAACCCTAATATGGCAGATGAACCAAATGGCAGATGAGGGACTAATAGATAGAGAAGGACCGATCGATTGGTGGGAGAGGGGATCGACCAAAATTGGAGTAGGAGACCAACCAAAATTGGTGGTAGCATGAATTGGTGATTGCGGGACCATGTTTCGCATATTTATATAGTCTCTCTAGCAATATTTCTGATATATTTGTTAATAAAATTAAAAAGAGAGAATTTTGATGAAAAACCAACTGGTGTGAAGACAAAAATTTAGGAATTATTAAAATAATAATTTTTTAATATATTATATGGTAGCGGAACCTTTCTATATTGCTCTGCATAGCTCTTTGGTTTTGAAGATTTTTTTTTTAGGATTTTGGTAGAAAGAACAAAAGATTTTTAATAGGAAGAGGAAACCCTAGATAAAAAAATAAAATAATAATAAAAAATAAAATAAAATAAGAAATATATAAGAGAAAGGACCGGCCAGTTAGCGTCGTTCCCACAATTTTTTTTTTTAAAAATTATTTCTTCCTCCTTCCACCTATTTCTCTTGAGACCTATATGCTCGTTAGAGCATATGTTCTCAAGACCATTATTGTTATGTACACTCGTGCCATTTTCTCGAGGTCGCCCGATGTTATCCCATATGCCTGAAAATTTATATATAAGACCCTGTAAATTCTTCATACAATGTCCGTTTTTGATGGTTAACCCCAGTTCGGAATTGAAAATCGTCGGCTATCTCCTAACGAGAAAGAATTTAGGTTTAGATCTTATTTTGGCTGTTAAATAGAGAAAACAACAACCTTCCATGAATTTTTTAGGTAAAATTATGACAATTTTCAGCTTGTACTTTGCTTAGGATTTAGGCCACATCTCTTAGACCTTTACTTGGAATGAGACTCCCTTTTAGTATGTTGTAATAGACACATAGGAGAACATATGTTGTTTAGAACGTTTTGTCCCATTCTCCACTTGTTGGTACGATTTTCCAAGATGATTATGATGGAACGTCAGAAATTAAAGTTTCGACCATGTATACTCGTTTGCAACTCGTTATGAACTTTCATACATGCTTATATGGACATTGTGATAAATCAATATTATTCAATTAAAGTTTGATTATTGATATAAAGAATTTCTAGGAATTCAACCGGGGAATATAGCACTAGAGTTTATTTATGATCCGCTCTATAGTAGTAGGAAATCTATTTGGGAGCATTGGTATCCATTCTGGAACAAGGATGTGTTCTGGATATTTTTTCTATATAGTTAGAGATAATCTAGGAAGGAATTACAATCAACACCAGTAATATTTTGAGGACAATGTTGCTCTCTTCTAGTGATTAATACATCTAGGAGTTATCCAATTATTATAAAGGAGTAAGGACATGAGTCATACAATACTAATATTGTGTATATATAAAATATTAAAATCTCAGTCGGGTGAGGCTCTACTATTATATGTATATTTAGAAAGGCTAAAGGATTAGTGTGAGATGCCTATAGAAAAAGTTTTATATCTTAATTATCTTGCGGATATAGAGTATGGATTTTTTGCTTCTGATGCCGGGTCAGTAACATATAAAAATTCTATTATTTCTATGCTTCTACTGCTGGGCAGAGGAGATTTTACTATTTTACCTTTTGTCAAAAATCCACCATCTATATTAAGTCACATGCTTAGCGCGGAACAATAATATTGCATGGTAAGCACTAGATGGTGACAGTCTAATAATATAAGGACAACTGCTTAACTTTGCCTCCCAGATATACCTTTGACGCAGGATTGGACATTTGTGATCATAACATATGACCACATAAAAAATATTTTGATAAATCCATGTGACTTAGATGAAAGTAGGCATATGTAAATTTAATAATTTATTCAGGGAATAAATTTATAGTATCCAAATACTGAAGATTCTATACACGACACTAGATAGACTGTAGTTCCTCAATATTACTCTATGAGAGCCTTACTGAATATAGAACAATAATAGGTCCATGCAACTTAGCTGAGAGTGATCATGAATGAGTTCAATATTTCATTATTGATAAATATACTTCTAAGTAATGAAGGTCTGTATAGATACTATGAATACAATAATGGATTAATATTACTCAATATGAATCTTAATCTGATGTGCATACGATTTCAATGGATTCAGTTGTGGAATTATTGCACCTGGAACAAGTTCAAGCTGCTCTATACTGGTGGACAATCCATCTAGGAGTCTTGTTATTCAAGAAAAAGGTCAAGGAAGAGAATGGCACAAGAGTATGTTCAGAATATTTTACAGTCAGAGAAGATATGGAGGGGAAGCTCACACATGTGCTCCATCAGAGATTGAAATTTTTGATTGACAGGTTCTTCAGACATGGTAAAACTCCTGAAAGGAAGAGGATTTATGTATACTCCCTCAGTCCCCATATCCAATTCTCCTGATTCAATCTTTTCCTTGAATATCCACTTCAATCCATTGTAATCACTAGTGGGGTGATTAATAAACCTACGAAAATGACAACAATTGGGGTATGCTATTTCATGTTATGTTGGTGGACGTTGAATATGAGGTAGCAGGTTGATGGCGCCATCCTGTATCAAAACTTCCAAGAGTTCAACTACTTCTTAGATCGGAAATGGAAAATCTGTGATAATTGGCGCTTCTCTTGGTAGCTTTTGTTGGCGTTGAGCCGGGAGTGGAATTGCATCTACTTGGTTGGTTCTTCGAGGTGGTCAAACCGCTTATGGAGCAGAGGTAGGATTTGAAATTGGCGATGGTGCTGCGTGCTTGGGTTGTTGCTCTGGTGTTGTAGTTTTCCTTTTGCCTCCTTCAGTTACATCACCCACATATGGTTGGATATTGTACTGTTTATGGGAAAGATATCGGCTGCTACCAAGAGTCTCAAAGGATTTTTTATTCCTGACAAGTCTTGTGCTTTCCAATAAGGCTGATGCAGTTGTAGCCGATCGCTTGGAAGCCTCATGTAGTTCAGAAAATATTTGAAAATGCAAATTCTCCAGTAAGGAACGATAAACTGGTATCATGCCGTTGAGTCAGAGTTCCACCAATTGAAGTTCAGTCACGTTCGGATCATGACAATCTAGTGTTTGAATTCTTACCCGCTTTACGTAATCATTATGATGTTCATTACTTCGTTGGTACATACTTCTTAAATAAGACATGGTAACTTGCTCAGATACGAAGAAGTACTTCATATATAAAGCATAACCATTTCGCTCTAACTGGTAATGCAACTTGGAGCAATGTTATGGTACCATGTGTTCGCTCTTCCACTAAGAGATTTTGAAAATTCTCTGATGCGAATTACATGATCATATTCATGTTCCCCTAATGATTCCAAGAAGTGTGAGATATGTTCACGAGCATTCCTATTTCCATCGTAAAGTGAGAATGAAAGGTAGGAATATCCCCTTGGAAGAGGGATACTCTGTATTTCAGAGGGATAAGCAAGTTGATGTTGATGGACATCAGACGAATTTTTCTTTCTCCTACTTTGGAGAAGTCGTTCCAAATCTTCACGAGTGACGAAGTTGGTTGTTGGCGATCATAGAGAATACAAACTTTATCATCATCCTGAGTGTGATCCTTTGAAGTGTTGGCATCAGCAGTTGCCTCATAGGTATTTCTAGCATGTTTTGATGATAATTTCTATGTAAGGGTCTCGAGAAAGGTGAGGACCTCCTTTTGAGTAGTAGCCATATCCGTTTGAGTTTTTGCAAGAGTCTCGTGCGTCTGCATCAACTCGATCATAGTAGGAGGAGTCTGAGCATTTCTAGTCTCCTCGACATGTTGACCGAAAGAAGGAGGAGTTATATCGTTAGTCTTGGAAACCAACAAAGTGTTACCAGGAGTACCAGTGCTGGTACTAGCAGAATTTTCGTTAGGGTTGGTTACTGAACCCGACCTAAGATCAACCATCTTGAACTGATAAAGTTGATAAATTTGAAAAATTGATTTCACAACCGAGATTAATCTCCCACTGTTGTCGCCAAAATGTTTGTGGATATAAACGAATTTAGGATAAAAAAGGAAAATGATGGTGTATGATGATGCCACTCAGAGAAATTCGTCTAAACGCCAATTATTTGTATTATGTAAGTATTTTTTAAGATTCGAGATATCAATCTGTACAAAATTGACCTAAATCAAGGAATGATCGTTCCAATTTTGTTTCGGTCACAAAGGAAGAAGAAGGGTTGATCTATAGGGAGGGAAGCAAAGAAGGTATGAAAATCAATGAGATTGAATGTCATGGTAGACCTCCATATAAAATTTTTTGTATGCTCCCTAGGTATTCTACTGTAGTAACTATATTTTATTTATTAGAACGTCAAATTATTCTTACTTGGAAGCAAAATCATTAAAACAAGACCTAAAAATAATAATTAGAAATTCCAATATAATGTTTATTCTTATTTATAACTGGCCTAGATTGGAACCAGAAAGTTTTATTCTTGTAAAAAGTTATTCATATATAAAGTATTCCTATATAAAGGTTTTACTTTATATCATGACAAACTCTTTGGAAGAAGAATTTGATTCAATTCCAGCTTTACGGAAGGCAGTTATAATTGGATGTGGTTCATTTTCAACTTGGAAGTTTGTAGATCATTGGTATGACACTATGAAATGAAGTATAAAAATTGTAACATTTGGCCCTTCATGGCTTCGTTCTTCTTTCTGGTTTTTTTTCGTACTTCTGACCATTCTGATTTTGCAACTCTTGGATGCATTTGTTAAATTGTTTAATCATGTGATCCTACTAGGTTGATATGTCATTTCGATTTAAATAAATTCATACCAAACGAAATCTAGTCGGGTGTTTGCATTCATAGAAAAAAACAGAATGGATAGAAAAAGAAATTCATGCATAAAATTTAATTAATAGTCCCTTCTTTTCAGCAAAAGTGGTCAAAATAAAAAGTGATAGTAACACTTTTGCTGAAACGGAGGTAGTATTAAAATTATTCACCTTCAAATAATGGTAGTGATAAAAGCTGGAGGGTTACTTAACCAAATTTTTACCAAAAAAAAGTTTCTTCTAACATATTTACATAAGAATCTGCCATATTATTTACATCTCTAAAACCATACAAGAAGTTCCATCCATATCAATTGGTTCACCGCCGATTGTGTAGAAGACAAGTCTCATTAAATCGGTTAAGCCATGGTTAGCCTACCACTTTCGGTAATATGTAACAACATGCCACTTTTTGGAAATAAAGGAAAATTACATAACAATAACAATTACAATTTGCTATAACTAGAGATAATCCAACCAAAACCAGAAAACTATAATAAGTAAGCTACTAATTATAGTATTTAGAATTAACTATTAAAATATTATTTAAAAATAATAATAAAAGAGAATAGAAGAGAATATAAGAGATACTTTTTATTAACCATTGTTTTCTTTTTACCGGGTTTAAAATTCTTTGTTATGATGTCAATGTACAAATTTCACATCATTTTTCTCCAAGAATACCAAGCTACATTTTACGGGCAACTCATAAATCACTACAAAAAACTAGGTAATCATGAAAAATGTCATTTTTCTCGTCTAGTATGGATTTTAAACCTCACCTTCAATATTTTATCATTTATGCTTATCTTAGCAGTTAGTCCCGTTAAGTTAGACATCTGGGTAATCATAGTCTGAAGAGAAACCATTTAAATCTAAGAAGGTCATATGTATCGCATCACTAACTACTTGTATTGGTTCAAGTTTCATGGGCTTGTGGTCAAACTTTAGTTTGGGTACAGAGTTGTTCACTTGTTTTTGTTGTGTGGTCATCTTTTTTTCCGCATCGGATTTTTGTTTTCCGTTTATGATTAATATTAAACTATTGTGCAAGAAGCGTTTCTCTTTCATTTAAGTTCACTGAATCTTATTTTGCTTTGTATAAAACACGATGTCGTTATAAGCGAGCACCTCTTTTTTATGAATTCTCTTGACTTTGGTATTGCCTTTTATTTTCTTTCTCAGTCTCAGCTAGTTCTCGAAATCAAGTAATCTTAATAATTCTTGGACTTCGACATGGCTTAAAATCCAAAACCTTACCTTTAAATGCTATCTGTAAATCAAAGGAAAAAGTAAATCAAAATCTTTTGGCGAAAGGCAAACGAGAGGTTGGATTAAACCTTATGAAAATATACTGTATTGAGATACCAAATAAATAAATTAAAATATTTGGTATTTGGTATAAGGATAGAAATGTAATTCAAATTAGTGAGGGTAATTTAATACTTTCACCCTTTTAGATAAAGATCTTGATATGATTTTTATAATGACCCTATTTTATCTTTTAGTGCAGGACCAAAATAATTTTTATAGACTCCAATTTAGTCATGTTTTAGAAGTATGGTGGTTATTTTTTTCCATTTCTAATGAGTCATCATTTTATGCACAAAATATTTAATGCTCCATTTAAATTTGAAAATCATTACAACAGATTTTAAAATTTACTACTCGTGAACACATATCTTGAATACTTTGGTAAGTATTTTGTATTAATTTATGTTACTACATGACAAATTTATCATTCAATGAATAAATTAGTATTCCACATTTAAGCCAAAATTTCTAACTTTGCAGTTTGAAGTTTGAACAGAAGTACTTAATGAATTTCAACCCATGTATATTAACTAGTTAGATACTATTAACCCGAGATCTAATGAGTCAAGATATCTTACTCAAAATTTTCTATTTTAGACCGTATGGTGCATCCATATGATCCTTATTAAATTTATGTAAATGCTTATGATTTTAAATTGATTATATCCAAGGAAAAAAAACAAATCAAACTAAATTGCTCTAGTTAATCAAAAAAATTATAAATAAGATTAAGAAGTAAAATAAAAAGTTTTTTTCTTTTTTTTGCGGCGCCGCCAAAATCAATCGAAAAGATTGATGTAGCCGTTAGAAACCGTTGTGTTTTTGATTGTTTCCAATTTTTGATAACTCATGATATATATGGATGATAACATTTTTCGTTGTGTCGAGCATAACTATAGAAAGGTAAATGATGACAACAGTCAAAAACATTAAGTGGCGGAGCCAGGAATTGATATTAAGGGGGCTAAAAAAATTCTGTAAATATATAGGAGTTTAGTGGACTAAATGTTTCAATTATAGGTGGAGTAGATGCCAAAATATAGGATAAAATTAGGGGTGATAATACAGTTATAAGGATTTTAGGGGGAGACTACATCCAGGGTTAGTGAACCCCCGGCTCCGCCCCTAAAAACATTTAACTCACTTACGCAAGACTATTTTTTTTTAGTTTTGAGTATAAAAATATTTTGGAGGAATATTTACAAGAACAATATTCTTATGCAAATGGTCAATTATATTTGACTTATACACACAAATATTTTATTTATTTTTTAGTTCAGGAATATTTTAGAGGAAATGTTTTATGAGCATAATAAAGCTACACCCTTTTGAAATTAGTCAATTATATATGACTTACCTACACAACAAATTAACTATGCCCTAATCCTTGCTTCATATC
Organism: Papaver californicum; assembly: GCA_023531435.1. Taxonomy (NCBI): domain Eukaryota; kingdom Viridiplantae; phylum Streptophyta; class Magnoliopsida; order Ranunculales; family Papaveraceae; genus Papaver; species Papaver californicum. The sequence goes on from JAJJMC010016440.1 coordinate 1,883,179, forward strand.
CACCTATGCTCTCTATTTTTCTTCTAAAACTACTTACCTTAGCCTATATAAGTGTATTTTTCCCCTTCATTTCTTCCCCACTCCTTGTCATTTCTTCTTAGCTCTAGTTTTATATTTCCAAATATCATTTAATTTTTTCGTACAATACTCTTATTCCTAGGTAAAAAATCTTAAATCTGCTCCTCTATTACTACAAATGGTTCACATAGATAATATCAACGACGCACGCCCATAGTCATCTCCAAATGAGGTTTATTATATTTGTTATTCATTTATTTGTCTCTAAATAATTTTGTCTAGTCTTTTAGATGCGAATTATTTTTTTATAAGGATTTGTTTGTGTCTTTCTAGTATTTTTGTTTAGTCTTCAAGATAAGACTTCTTTTTATCTCTTCCTAGTAAATTTTTTTAATCGCTTTAAACAACCATCCTTTTTCGTTTTTAGTTTCTTTGTTGGCCACTTTCAAATTTGAGAATAATTTTTAATTTTCTTTTTGGCTCCAAAGTGTTTTGCTTTTTGCTTGCCAAACGATATGGATGCGATTCGTGCGACTCGTATGTTAAAAATCATGCACCTTGTGTGGGATTTGCTATTCAAATCCTCATAGTGGTTTATATTATTGCATTTTTTGTTACCAATAAACTAATTAAAAGGAATTTATAGAGCCTTTCCCAATTGATAACCTTCGGTGAACCCCAAATTGATTAAAACTTTGAAGATTGAAAAGAAATAAGTTGAACAAATACAAATTTATGATAATTTTAACCTGTTTAGGTCATTTCCATTTGATTGTTAGTGACTAACAACTTTTTTGATGAGAACCATCAACTGGTATGATGGTTCTCAAGCTTCCTACCATAAGGGAGGTTGGTTGGGGATCTTGCCCCTGTAATTAACATAAATTCTAGGTTAATGTACCTGATATGAGTTATAGGGACTCCAGTACGTAATATTAGTTACAAAAGTATTTTTTTGGTGAAGTTTTAATCCTTATTTATTTATTTATCATAAATGAAAATCTTATTTGGCAGAATTTTGGTCAATTTTTTACGCAAATATTTTTTTGGGTTGGTTATTATGTTCTTCTTCATACAAAACAAAAACATTAAATTCTAATTATTTTTTCCATCATTTTAGTATGAACCATTGGCTATTGATAAACTGATATTAATTTTAGAGTTCGCAAGGAAACACTATTCCTCGACCACATCATGTTACTAAAAGGAGACTTATGATGAGGGCGGATAATCATCCATCAATGATCCGGGAACAAACAAGAAAGAAAGCAAAAAAGATAACAAAAAAGATAACGAAAAAAAAAAGACACGGGAACAAACAGCTAGGTGCGTAATTTTTTTCAAGCTTCAATGGGAACTAACTGTAATAATAATATTTATTGTACTGCTCATACCACCAGTCAAAATAGTACTAGTAATGATGTAGATGGAATACCAGAAATCAAGGGTACTCAATACCCTGGAAGTAAATATAACCGAGCAGTTATAAATAATGGACAAAAGAGATATAGGGCTTTGAGGATTAGAGCTATCAATTTTCCTTATGAGAGTCATTAATAGTTTTATTTTTGGGGTTGTAAGCAGTGGTGTGTTGTTGTAGTTGTTTATTGTTATTCTTTTAGTGTTGTTGTGTTGTTTATTTGACTTTGAAAGATAATATATTTTTTTATTATATAAGAGTTTTCTTTTATATCTGAATTTTCAAGTACAAAAGTTAAATTTTCATGAAAATTTGTTACTGTTATTGCATAAATATATAATATTTGTTTTCTTCGGATGATTTTAGGAGGCATGCTTATACACCACTATCAGTGATGGTCTATATTGTTTGATGTATAATTATGTGTTTTTTTTTTGTTATTTGAGATCCCAAACATAATAATGTTTCACCCTTTGATCAAATCATAACCGGTTGCAAAATAAATATTCTAAAGTAAGATTTTAAGAGTCTAAATCTTATGTACTTGTTAAAAAATGTTAATTCTAATACTTTTCAGGTTCGAAGTTTGTTTTCAAGATATGAAAAAAAAAATGTAGTCGGTCGTACACACAGACTGCTTATCCGGTTTAATTCCGGTCATGGCATAGTATCATGAAGATTCATTTACTAAAGATTTTCTTCTATGTTTTTGCAAAATTTAATGCTTTTACTTTAATGCATTTCCTTTCCATAAAAAAGACTCAGAGTTACAAAATTTAATTACATTTAATGACAATGAGGGGATTTCCTACTTGGGCCTATGTATGAATTTGTAATTATGGTTACCAGTTTCCTACAAAGAAAGGGAATCGATCGATTATACAAGTCTGTTTGATGATTTAGATGTAGAGATATTCTGATAGAGTTTTTCAATGTAGAGTTCAACATTTTGGAAATTCTTTAGGGGAAGAATAAGAGAAAGCCATAATCGATATCTTACAGATCTTAAGAACTATAGAAGAACATAGCAACATTAGCAAGCATGTAATTTAACTCATTTGACTATTAACTTGTTTCACGCGTTTGAACTAATGACAGTGATTGTCAACATTCACATATTATTATATATTTTCCACTTGATGAGTGGTTAGATGATGAGCCACGTTAGGCATATTTTATGTCCAACACTTTTCTGTTGTCACAAGAGGATTGTGCAAAACACGTAAGGGGTAAACGGGGAGGTGAAAGGTGAAAATACGTTGAATACACATGTGTGATTCGTAGACGAACATTAACATATTTCTTTTGGTTTTTCCTATTTTTTACCCCACTTTTCTTATTTCTCATCCCCTTGTAATTTGTAAAATAAATTTGCTTTTTAAATATGATTTTTCCTATTTCTGATCTGTATAAGTCAAGTTATTTCTAATTATGACTATAACTATTTTTTATTTTCTCCTTCATTAATCTTCCCTTTACATTACAAAAGACCATTAAAAAACGTG
>JAJJMC010016440.1:1906121-1923126 GCA_023531435.1 Papaver californicum
AGACAAGTCTCATTAGATCGGTTAAGCCATGGTTTGCCTACCACTTTCGGTAATATGTAAAATTAATATTATGTGTTTGATATTTTTTTATTTATTGGAATCATTCGGCACCATGTATTGATTAGGCAAAAACTAGTATACGGATGAAAACATAGGCTACTTTTTGGAAATAAAAAAAAATTTACATAACAACAACAATTACTGTTTGCTATAACTAGAGATAATCCAACCAAAACCAGAAAACTATAATAATCAAGCTACTAATTATAGTACTAAGCATTAACTATTAAAGAATTATTTCAAAATAATAGTAGAAGAGTATAAGAGAATAGAAGAGAGATGTCTTATTAACCATTGTTTTTTTTACCAAGTTTAAAATTCTTTTTTATGATATCAATGTGCACATTTCATATCATTTTTCTCCAAGAATACCAAGCTATATTTTACGGGAAACTCATAAATCACTAAAAAAAAACTGGGTAAACCTCACCTTCAATATTTTGTCATTTATGCTTATCTTAGCAGTTAGTCCCATTAATTTAGACATCTGGTTATATGTATCGCATCACTAACTACTTGTATTGGTTCAAGTTTCATGGGCTTGTGGTCAAACTTGAGTTGCGGTACAGAGTTGTTCACTTGTTTTTGCTGTGTGGTCATCTTTGTTTCTGCATCAGATTTTTGTTTTCCGTTTATGATTAATATTAAGCCATTGTTCAAGAAGCGCTTCTCTTTCATTTAAGTTCACTGAATCTTATTTTTCTTTGTATAAAACACGACGTCGTTGTAAGCGATCACCTCTTTGTTGTGAATTCTCTTGACTTTGGTATTACCTTTCATTTTCTTTCCCAGTCTCACCTAATTATCGAAATCGAGTAATCTTAATAATTCTTGGACTTCGACATGGCTTAAAATCCAAAACCTTACCTTTTAATGCCACATGTAAATCAAAGGAAAAAGTAAATCAAAATCTTTTGGCGAAAGTGAAACGAAAGGTTGGATTAAACCTTATGAAATATACTGTATTGAGATACCAAATGGAGAGAAACACTCTCTTAAACTTCTTAGGAATTTCTACAAACAGGTAGAGCTCGTTATTGAGTTTATTAGAAATCGGAATTGAAACAAATAAATTATCACAAATCATCTTAAGGATGTTTATCACTTACCAGTGATCAACAAAATTCAACCATTGACGAAAAAACTTGAGAGTTAAGTTAATAGGTTTAAGTATTAGGTTTCAAATCAAATTTCCAGTATTTAACGGTTTCCCAGATGAATGTGAAGAATATCAAAATTGGAGATGAACCCAAATATTAGAATCGTATATTAAATTATGCATCAAACTTCAGTGGGTAATGTTAGTTTTTTTTTTCTTTTCTGTGAGAGAACTCTGTCGATTTGATTAGACTATTAGATTAGGAAGAGACCAAAGAAAATGAACAGAAAAAAGCGTCGTAAACGACATTATAACTTCTCGTAAGGTAAGATTTATGACGGGGGGCATTTGTGTCGTTACAAGGTCAATGTAAAAGAAAATGTTTCGGTCGAAAAAAGAGCTTTCCTTTATTTTAATAAGATGTTTAAGATTAGAAAAAAGGAAAAGAGAAATTTGAGGACTTATTTTGTTTTTTTAGAGCGAAAAAAAGTTATATACTGAAAATGAAAAATTTGTGTACAAAAAGAGCAAGGTCATCCCTGTATGCTATGTTTTGTGCAAAAAAATCATGCATATTAGAATACAAGAATGATAGCTAATAAACTGATTAAACAAACCAATAGTGACATTTTTCATGGAGTTTCTTGTACTGATGTATTTAGGTGTGAGTTTAATTTATCTGTAACTCAGTGATCTCTATGGCATATGGAGTTTTTATTTTATAAAATTTTAATTTTTCTACACTAAAAAATAAAAAATAAAAATGGTGGCCGGGGGTGGTCATTATGATTGTAGTGTTATCTTTCTATTTTACACGTCATGCACAAGCGAATGTGTAACGACACATTCAATTAACATATCGATTTTTCTTAGCAGTTTTAAAACCTGGTTAAAATTGAACCTATAAGAATTATTTTGACACTACTACTAAAAGATAAAATATAATTATTATAAATTCATATCAAGATTCTCTTATCCAACTATGACTAATAATACATTTAATTAGTGTTGATTATCGATTTAATTCTTAGATTAATTAATTTTTATTTTTATTTTTTATTTTTAAAATATATTTTTAAAATTTTCTTTTATTTTTTTAAACTAGAATCGGTGGGTACGTGCATTTATATCCACCGATTCTGGGCAAAAAAATTTGCAAAAATCTTTTGAATTTTTTTTTTTAGAATCGGCACACGTGGGGAAATTTATCCACCGATTCTGGGAAAACAAATTTGTAGAAAAACATTTGAATTTGAGTTTTTTAGAATCGACACACATGGAGAACCTTATCCACTGATTTTGGGTAATTTTTTTTTTTGTAGAAAACCTTTTGAATTTGAGGTTTTTAGAATCGGGACACGTGGAGGACCTTATCCATCGATTCTGGGCAAAGAAATTATTAAAAAAACTATTGTTTTTGTGTTTTCTTTAACAATCGGTCGATACAAATGTAAACTTCGACCTATTCTAGAGTGCAATTTTTTAAAATTTGTTGATATGAGCACCCATATACACCGATTCTTCATGTTCTTCGTCAATGAAGAACATCAAACTAGAATCGACATATGTGTGTCATCGTATCTGCCGATTCTAGTTTGATTTTTTAAGAAAATTCAAAATTCAAATATTTTCCAAAAAAAAACTGGTTTGTTTTTTTTTTCACTTTTTAATCGGTTCTAAGAGATATAAGAATAAACCAAAAGAAAAAAAAATTAAAAAAAAATATTAAAAAATAAAGAAAGTTTTTTTAAAAAAATAATAAAAAATAATTTTAAAATAAAAATAAAAATAATTAATTAAATTAATTAAAATATTTGGTATAAGGATAGAAATGTAATTCAAGTTAGTGAGGCTAACTTAGTACTTTTATCCTTTTAGATTAGGGATCTTGATATGATTTTTGTAATGACCCTATTTTATCTTTTAGTGTAGGACCAAAATAATTTTTATAGACTCAAATTGAGTCATGCTTTGGAAGTATGGTGATTTTTTTTTTTATTTCTAATGAATCATCATTTTATGCACAAAATATTTAATGCTCCATTTAACTTTTAAAATCTTTACAACAGATTTTATAAGTTACTAGTTGTGAAGAATATCTTGAATACTTTGGTAAGTATTTTGTATTAATTTATATTAGTACATGATAAATTTATCATTCGATGAATAAATTCGTATTCCACATTTAAGTTTGCACTTTGAAGTTTGAACGGAAGTACTTAATGAATTTCAACCCGTATATATTAACTAGTTAGATATTATTAACCCGAGATCTAATGAGTCAAGATATCTTACATAAAATTTTCTATTTTAGACCGTATGGTGCATCCATATGATCCTTATTAAATTTATGTAAATGCGTATGATTTTAAATTGATTATATCCAAGGAAAAAAAACAAATCTAACTAAATTGCTCTAGTTAATCAAAAAAAATATAAATAAGATTAAGAAATAAAAGAAAAAGTTTTTTTATTTTTTCTCTTTTTTTACGGCGCCGCCAAAATCAATCGAAAAGATTGATATAGCCGTTAGAAACTGTTGTGTAATTGATTGTTTCCAATTTTTGATAACTCATGATATATATGGATGATAACATTTTTCGTTGTGACGAGCATAACTATAGTAGCGGTAAATGATGACAACAGTCAAAAACATTAAGTGGCGGAGCCAGGAATTGATATTAAGGGGGTTAAAAAAAATTCTATAAATATATAGGAGTTTAGTGGACTAAATGTTTAATTATAAGTGGACTAGATTCCAAAATATAGGATAAAATTAAGGGTGATAATATGGTTATAAGGGCAACTGTAACGGTGCGACTACCCTATCGACTAAAAACCAAATTTTGGATGGTCTTTGGCTTAAAAATCATAGCGGTAGGGGAGCAAATTTTACTCGCACGTTCTTCTTGGTAGTCGTATGATACAGGACGTTCTCTTAGAGGGCCGAATATAACACGGACGGTTAGCTATCCTAACATATGTTGTATTTTCGTTCACTTAGAAGAGCGCGGAACTATACGCTCATTCGGATGAGCGCCAAATAAAATACGCTCACTTAACAATACGTATGATTGAGCGTTTAGTTGGGTGGCCGTATTACGAGAGACGGCTTCATAGAAGGTCGTAATATTTGTTGCGTCTAGTTGGATGACCGTATCACGAGATACGCTGTTGATGAAAGACGCTTATCTATGAAACGGTTTCCTAAGTAACCGTATGGAATCCATACGGTTTCCTAAGGGACCGTATGCAAACCACAAGGTATCCCTCAGTTTCTCGTGTTCTTAATGGTGTTAGTGTAATACTCCCCATGTATATTGTACATTTAAGAGTAAATCGACTCATTTAAACTATAATAAAACCGCCTTTCCTTGTCACCAGCTAATTCTACTGGTTTTGTATCTGAAAAGCATAGCTTGAGTGAACGCCCACCCCCGATTCATTAAAGTATCTACTGTAGGTGGCTCTTTAAACAAGTTATTGATGACTTGTTTCCTAACTCATGCATATTACACCATGAGCATGATCAGCCAATCGAAATCTTAACAGTCTATATCACCACCAAAAGGTTTAAAACTTTGAGGTTACCTCAACAAATTCGATAAGTAAAGTCTATTAATATTTTAATTATCATAACAATCTCCCATTAATCTACTCTCTATCTATAGCTTCAAAACTTTCAGCAAATTAAACAATTTCCACACATTTGAATTAACTGCATATTAAAATTGATACTTAATAATAAATAAGCTAAATATTTGACTTTGTCTTCTTCTGATTCGGTTTCTAGGAAGACCACGGCTAACTAAGTAATCGTATGCATTCCATACGGTCTCTTATAAAAACGTCTCATGTGCAGAAGTGCTTCTACAACACTGTATGTCTTAGATGGCATGCTAAAGGACCGCACAAATGTTAAGCGTTCAGATAATACGCCGTGTAGTGGAGCGCTACTGTAATGTTGCGTATCTTTAAGGGGCGTTGTTCCAGCTAACCGTATTATGAGGCATATACTTAGCTGAGCGTAAGACTAGGCGCTTCTCTAGGGATACTTCTGATATAAATACGGTGTACTAAATGAACGTATTCGGCATACGCTATCTCACATGGTCGTGCGAGTATACTTAGAATTCTGAGAGAATTCTCTACGATACTGAAGCAAATCTAGACTAAAACCCATATATCCTCTCCCGTTGCGGCTGCAAACTGGCGAGTAAAGAGAAAATTTTCTCTTTTCTCTTTACTCTACTCGTCCGTTGCAGTTGCTCTAAGGATTTTAGGGGGAGACTACATCCAGGGTTAGTCAACCCCCGACTCCGCCCCTGAAAACATTTAACTCACCTATGCAAGACTATTTTATTTTGGTTTTGAGTACAAAAATATTTTGAAGAAATATTTACAAGAACTGGTATTCTTATGTAAATGGTCAATTATAGTTGACTTATATACACAAATATTTTATTTTATTTTATTTTGAATTTAAGAATATTTTGGAGGAAATGTTTACGAGCATAATAAAGCTACACCCTTTTGAAATTAGTCAATTATACTTGACTTACCTACACAGCAAATTAACTATGCTCTAATCCTTGCTTCACATCCACCTATACTCTCTATTTTTCTTCTAATACTACTTACGTTAGCCTATATAAGTGCATTTTCCCCCTCATTTCCTCTCCACTCTTTGTCATTTATTCTTAGCTCTAGTTTTATATTTCCAAATATCATTTAATTTTTTCCTACAATACTCTTATTCCTAGGTGAAAAATCTTAAATCTGCTCCTCTATTACTACAAACGGTTCACATAGATAATATCAATGGCGCACGCCCATCTTCATCTCCAAATGAGGTTATTATATATGTTATTCATTTGTTTATCTCTAAATAATTTTGTCTATTCTTTTAGATGCAATTTTTTTTATAAGGATTTGTTTGTGTCTTTATAGTACTTTTGTTTAGTCTTTCAGATGAGACTTCTTTTTATCTCTTCCTAGAATTTTTTTTTAATCTCAATGAACAACCATCCTTTTTCGTTATTAGTGTCTTTGTTGGCCACTTTCATATTTGAGAATAGTTTTTAATTTTCTTTTTAGCTCTAAAGTGTTTAGCTTTTTGCTTTCCAAACAATATGGATGCGATTCGTGCGACTCGTATATTAAAAATCATGCACCTTGTGTAGGATTTGCTATTCAAATCCTCATAGTGGTTTATATTCTTGCATTTTTTGTTACCAATAAACTAATTAAAAGGAATTTATTGAGCCTTTCCCAATTGATAACCTTTGGTGAACCCCAAATTGATTAAAACTTTAAAGATGGAAAAGAAATAAGTTGCATAAATACAAATTTATGATAATTTTAACCTGTTTAGGTCATTTACATTTGATTGTTAGTGACTAACAACTTTTTTGATGAGAACCATCAACTGGTATGATGGTTCTCAAGCTTCCTTCCATAGGGGAGGTTGGTTGGGGATCTAGCCCCTGTAATTAACATAAATTCTAGGTTAGTGTACCTGATATGAGTTTTAGGGACTCCAGTATGTAATATTAGTTTAAAAAGTATTTTTTTTTGGTGAACTTTTAATCTTTATTTATTTATTAATTTATTTATCATAAACGAGAATCTTAGTTGACAGAATTTTGGTCAATTTTTTACACATATATTTTTTTGGGTTGGTTATTGTGTTCTTCTTTGTACAAAAAATAAAACAAAAAAAACATTGAATTCTAATTAAGTTTTCCATCACTTTAGTATGAACCATTGGCTATTGATAAAATGATATTAATCTTCTTTTTTTTTAGAGTTCGCAAGGCAACACTATTCCTCGACCATATCATGTTACTAAAAGTAAACTTATGATGAGGGCGGATAATCATCCTTTAGTGATACGGGAACAAACAAGAAAGAAAGCAAAAAAGATACGAAAAAACAACACACGGGAACAAATAGCTAGGGACGTAAATATTTTTCAAGCTTCAATGGGAACTAACAATAATAATAATATTTATTGTACTGCTCATACCACCAGTAAAAATAGCATTGTGATGCAGATGGAATATGAGAAATTAAGGGTACTCAATACCCTGGAAGCAAATATAGTCGAATAGTTACAAATAATGGACAAAACAGATACATGGCCTTGAGGATTAGAGCTATCAATTTTCCTGATGAGAGTCATTAGTAGTTTTATTTTTGTGGTTGTAAGCAGTGGTGTGTTGTTGTAGTTGTTTATTTTTATTCTTTTAGTGTTGTTGTGCTGTTTATTTGATTTTGAAAGATAGTATAATTTTTTTTTATTATGTAAGATTTTTCTTTTATATTTTAATTTTCAAGTACAAAAGTTAAATTTTTATGAAAATTTCTTACTGTTATTGCATAAATATATAATATTTGTTTTCTTCGGATGATTTTAGGAGGCACGCTTATACACCACTATCAGTAACGGTCTACATTGTTTTATGTATAATCATGTTTTTGTTTTTTTTTTGGTTATTTGAGATCTCAAACATAATAATGTTTCACCCTATAGTCAAACCATAACCGGTTGGAAAATAAATATTCTAAAGTAAGATTTTAAGAGTCTAAAATCATGTGTACTTGTTAAATATGTTAATTCTAAGACTTTTCAGGTTCAAAGTTTGTTTTCAAGAAATGAAAAAAAAACTGTAGTTGGTCGCACGCACAGACTGTTTATCCGGTTTAATTCCGGTCATGGCATAGTATCATGAAGAATCATTTACTAAAGATTTTCTTCTATATTTTTAGTTGAAACGTTTCATTTTCTTTCTCTCAAATACTTTTCTCTGTTATCCTCTATTAAATATTCTTGTTTGATCTAAAAAATAAAAATGGTTTTTTTTGTTTGATTATTCAATCAACTGTGATGTTTTTTTTATTTTTAATTTTTTTTATACAAAATGAATCGTGATGTTAATTACTTTTTAGCGTATTGTTTTGGTGATTTTCATTAGGTTACTTGTTTTATTTGATTATCGATTATCTCACTGATGTTGTTTGTTTTTACCAATTGTTAATGGAATTACCTAGCTAGTTAAGTTCAATACTTATAGCTGCAGTCATAAGAAAAGATTACATTTTTAATATATTTTGCAATTTGTCTTGGCTCGCGAGGAATAATAGGATCTTCAACGAAAAGTATTATGTTTACATGATCATTATGGTCAAGATTATGTTCTATTTGGCGCCTGACACAAACCTTTCAATGGATGTGTATTTCAATTACTTGATAACATATCGGAAATCATTACTTGAGTCATCATCATCTATGACTTGCACCATCTTGGATATTTTATCGTGTATGCCTTTTTCTTTCGAGACATTTAGTGCTGCCTAATATATATATTTTTTTTTTTTTTTTTCGGATTTGTCTTGAAAGGAACCTGTGATAATTTCAATATGCAACTATTATTATATAAGAAAATTGTGATTATCACATATCAAAATATGTGAAATTTGTATTTATCATAAATCTAAAGTCAAAACTAATTATTACATATGAAATTTCTTGCTATCACAAATTTTGGCTGTGATAAACAAGTAAAATACGAAAATTTCACTATTTTTTCTTGTTCTTATTCCAAGTGGAATTTTCAGTTATCATTACTTTATTTTATTTTTGTGAAAATTGGAATTTTCACTTATCATTTTTCCCTTAGGGAAACTCCTATAGAGGAAAAAATTATCCACATCTCTGTGATGGTCAATATCTTATGGACCAAAAAATGTTACTATGGGTGAAATTATCATCTACAACTTTGTGAAGTCGAGATGCTACCCCACAAATTCGGGGGAGTCGCTTTTTAGAGTAGTCCATCCGGTCATAGGCTGACCAGATACCACAACCGGACATTGAGTGTCCGAGTGTATTTTTTTTTTTATTTTTTCCCAATCTGGTCACTCAATGACCTGATGCAACAAACGTTTTCTTTCCATAAGGAGACTAGGTGACCGGATAGGATTTTATATCTTTTTGAATTGATTTAATTAAGAACATGTATTTATGTTCCTATTGTATAGCTAGGGTTTGTTATAATTAGCAACGGTTTATATTTTACTTAGCAACAGTTATAGGCGTGGCTAATTATAATATTTTCTTACGGAATTGTAGTGGACTTTCATCCGGTTATTCAAGAGACGAATGAGCCTTTTGTAACTTTTTTTTTTCAAATATTCGGACTACGAATGGTCGGATGAATTAGCTTTTTGTTTTTTTCCCACGGTAAGTTTTGACTCCACTAATTACTGAGGGTTCATATATATATGAATATTCTTTGAATTATGGATGTTTTTACCTCCATACCATAAGAGTTTCTCTAATAGACTAATCACCACTCCATCCTAAACATCTATTATGACTAGCTTCTCTTCCACCTTCACCATCTGAAAATGGTGATAATTTTGATTTTCCAAAAAAAACAACATCAATACCCGGGATAATTTGGATTTTCCAATAAGTGATTAAATGGACCAAATAATGGATAAGTCTAACGACCAGAATACTTACCTTAAAATGTGATGAACCTTGTTATACCAAGAACCATGGTATTGTCATCCTAGTCAAACGAAGATATTATATCACATTTTGTAGGGAGAATTTTTAGAAGATTTTTTGGGATCATTATTTATCACAATTATCTATAGATGTTAGTTTAAAAAGTCATGTTTTTGGTTGATTTTTTTAATAATTATTTTTTTAAATTTAAATATAAAGGTTATTTATGTCATCAACCCTTCAAATAATTAATTATGGGTTTAATATATATACAACTTTAATATTAGGTTTCTAATAAACAATTAAAAAAATAGGCTATAAAAAAATTCCTCGTTTAAAAAACCATCAAGTTGGAAATCCTATACTAAAATTTTATTTGATCGTAGAGCATCATTGAAAAGGTCAGTACTGATTAATAACCTCCTTCCATCATTGAAAAGGACCAATATTGATAAATAATCTCCTTCCATCATTAAACTAATTAATTATTCATATGCAAATTGATTTTACTCAGGAGCTCGCTTCATCCAAGTATGCCCAATTACGATTGCAATACCAATGAACAACCCCTTCCAATTTAAATTCTTCTAGAACTGCCTTTGGTATACCATTTGCTCCCTTCTGTACCCTGAACAAATAAGAGGCAGAGCCATCAAAGTTTACTTTTAGGAGGTTACCAAGTCCTAGTCCTGGGTCTTTTTTGTGCGGAGCGGGAGATGTAAACCGTCTACACCTATTAGGATTTTGGACAACGGATTTTGGAAACAAAAGCAAAAACTAGAAGCAAAATTTTAAAAACAGTTGATTGAAGGTGGTGATGGGTATTGGAGATGGAATATAATAGGTACTAGTCGGTGGTGGAGGTGAAGAAGAAGAAGCGATGTGTAACTTGCATTTTTTTCTTTTTTATTTAGTTGTTGGGTGAAAATAAAAAGTTAAAAAAGATGGTATTTAGGATATATAAAAATTTATATAGGTGGTACATAGGATAATTAGGGATGTGAATCAATGTGGATGAGAAATAGGGAAAACATGGGTGGAAAATAGGAAAACTTTTATTTTTACAGGAAAAATTGTTCAAGGAAACAAACTTGCTACTATTAACGAGTTACTGATCACGAATTCACCTGGGGTAAACTTCGAAAACCTCTCAAAAAAATAAAAATAATAATTAAATATAGTGGTTGTAAAGGTTTTAATAACGCATTAAAAAGAGAATCGATTTATCCAGTTTGAAGCCTATTTTATCAACTCTCTTCTACCAAGGGATGTGTCTTTGAATTTAAAACTCTTCAGAGTTTGTAAGGCCTTTTTTAAGCACAGAGGGAGACCCGATTCTATTAAGAACTTTTCCAATTATCAGAGCATCTCCAGATGGGAACATGATCTGTTTCTTATGTGGCTAATCACCAAACACACCTTTAAAGCTAAAATCCCTTAATTTTAAGAATTTTGAAATAATACCTTTGTAATAATATTGTCAGTTTTAGTAAATTAATATTTTTATACTTTTTAACAAAAAGTAAAAGTAAAACCGTTAATGAGTTAACAACTCATGACATGGATTCCTTACATCCTCAAAAAAGTCTTCTAAACCTATATAGGATCCCTTTGAGGATGTATTCCTAACCGCTCGCTATGTCATCTTTACATACTTTTACCACATCCAATTGGAGACAATTTTTTAACCAAAAAGTCTAAATTTCTATGTGGCCTAACAATAGGGATGTTAATTACATCCCTGCTGAATGTTCTTAGATAAAAATTGTTGTATCATGTAGGATGCACAATCTTATTTAAAAAAAATCATCTCCAACGTATTAATATAAGGACTATGTGTCAATTTTTATTTAAGGCATCTTCTAAGTAAGCTTTTTAGAGGTTAACTTAGAGCATCTCCAATAGTGTATGAATATTTATCCTATGTAGAGACTTAAAAAAAGTATTTAATAGCGTGAAATATTTGAGAAACCAAAAACGGATCATCTCTCTTTCATAAACCCGTTGTAGTACCAAAAATTCGTACAGTTCGTTATGTATGAATCTTTATACACGAATATGGATGTAATATAAAGACTAATAAAATAAAGCATATCAGTAGACATGAAGAATAATGACACACGAAGATTTTATGTGGTTCGGTTTTTAAAAACCTACGTCTACGGGATTTATAATATTGGTTGTGAATGATATAAGATAAATTCTCTCAAATTATCTTGCAAATATAGTTGGTTTTAACTCTCAAATATTAGATTAACCTTAATGATATTTTTGGGTCTTTCCCCCTCTATTTCAGCCTGCCTTGAGAATGAATAAATGGTCTCCTTTTATAGCCCACGCTTATTCTCGGATATCAAGGATGACGAATAACCTTTTATCCTCGATCCCGGATGTGGCTCCGATCATCTCGCTCAACCAACCCAAACTATCATATTTCTTCTTGACACGTCCGCTAGTTGACTAGTCTGACTTCTTATTTAATATTATTCAACACTCTCTTTAATCCCCTATGTTCTTTTAATATTTTTCCTTTAGACGTGTCTTTAAAGGAGGAATGATTCCATATTTCTGCATCTACATCTTAACACACTTCTTCTTTCTCGACATGTACCATAGATGTTCTCCCCCCACCCCCATCATTAAGATGATATGTATATGTCTATCCCCATAATACAATTTTTTTATGTTAAAATTAGTAGGTTTTGGATTGAATTTGTATTTTCAAATTTTCGGCATGGCTAAGATACCCCTTACTCACTTATTTTTACTGAAAAATATATTTGGAAACAAATATTTAAAAACAATTCGGCATGGTTTCCAGATCCGGAAATCTAGGGATCTCAATTCAAGTTTATTTATCCTTTCCAGTCAACCTCAAAATATTTCAAGAAGACCAAAAGCTTTGACTTCTCCGTTATTGGTCGACATGTGAAAATTTAATTTTTTCACAAATCGTTTTGATTTAATTACAAGTGAAATTTGATATTTCCACTTACCACATCAGCGAAAATTAGAAATTTCACAAAACGCACAGGTGAAATCTAGTATTTTCAACTAGAATTTCTAAAGTGAAAATCAAAATTTATTTTTTTTTCATACGGAAAATCTAACTTTCACCTAATTCACATATATAAAACCCCAAATTTTCTTTTTCTCACAGTAGATGTGAAATTTTGTTGCTAACTTTTCTTTTTCTCACTCTACTATGCATATTTTTATGTTTAGTATTTAGTTGTCCTCAGTTTCTGAAACTGTTTGAGGAATTAGATTTTCTTTTAAGCATTGAGGAAAGAGATATGTAGACGAAGAAAGAGGTTGTGAGAATATCTTAGGTTTTGTTGAACCAACTCTTTCTTTTAAGAATTGCATTCCTAAAATCTCATTGCAGACTACTTATGGCTCTTCCTTTTAAGTAAATATATTAATTCTGATTTGCTACTATCAATATTAATCAATGGCAAAATTGATGGAGTTAAAAGAATTACTTTAGGATACGTCAAAGAAGTAAAGGAGTTATGGGCGTGATGAAATTCAAAAAAGTTATTTCAGGTAAGCGTTTTTTTTTTTTTTTTAAATTTGATTTTTATTAAAAATATTTTCTTTAAGTAAAAGGTAATTTTGTAATCAAATACAACTATATTTAATTATGGTTTTTTGATATATTGAATCTTATTAGTGGGTTTTTGATAAATGGGATACAAATAAATTTCCCCCTTGATCGGATATTTTCCCTAATATTTTTTTACCGGTTAACTAAAGTACCCTCCTATATATTAAATAGATTTGATTTCCACGGATTAAGTTATTCAAATACCACAAAACATCTTCACCTTTCAGACAGATCAAATTAAAGTAACCTTATCCTTAGTTTGTGCTAAATATTTCTCCTGATGATGATTTTGATAATGCAAAGATTGAATTTGAACCAATCTCTAGTGGTGATTTACTAAGGAGTAGAGGAAATCAGATAAGAGAGAAACACATTACTCAGTACAACCAAATGAAGGTTCTTACACATATATGAGACACATAAGAATATTTAAAAAAAAAACAGATAGAAACGTTAGCTAACGGAAACTAACACCTGGTGTAAAGGCAGTGTGAGAATAAAAGATATTTAAAATTCTTATTTCATCACCCTCCCTCAAGGTGAAGGAGGTGGAAGAACCTCAACTTGGACTAGGAAAACTGGAATTTGGCGCTGCAAGACCTTTAGTAAAAATAAATGTTATCTGATCAATAGAAGAGATGTAAGCAACCTGCAAGGATTTAGACTGAACAAGCTCTCTAAAAAAGTGAAAATCCAAGGCCAAATGTTTCATCCTGCCGTGAAATACAAGATTAGAATTAAGAGCAGTTAAACTTTGGTTGTAACAAAAAATCTGTGGAGAGTCACATAAGAAAACATGGAGATCCTTGAGAAAGTGGCATAACCAGAGAACTTCAGATGCAATAGAAGCAAGGGACCTATACTCAACTTCAGTAGAAGATCTTAAAACTGTTGGTTATTCTTGGCAGACCAACTAACAAGATTTTCCCCAAAGAACATACAAAAGCCACTAGTAGACCTTTTGTCAGATGGACTACCATCCCAATCAGTATCAGTAAACCCTCGGAGAGAAGAATAACCCTTGGTGAAGTAAGTACCATGATCTAAAGTTCCTTTGATATATCTTAGAAATTTCTTGGATGCAGCAGCATGAGAAGTAGTGGGAGCATACATAAATTGGAAAATTTGAGTAAAAACATAACAAATTTCAGGCCTAGTATATGTAAGATATTGTAAAGAACCAACTATAGATTTGTACTATGTAAGATTAGATAGAGGTGACTAAGTTTAAAACAAGCAGGAAAATGAGTATTACAAGGCTTAATATCCACCAGATGAGTCTTAGCAAAAATATCTAAAACATATTTGGTTTGTTATAGAAACAAACCATTCTCATTTCTCTTAAGTTCTAAACCCATGAAATGATAAAGATCCCTTAAGTTTCTCACAGGAAACTGTGTGGAAAGATGAGCAATAATATTATCACAATGAACAGAATTAGCACCAGTGATAATAATATCATCCACATAAACTAGAATGATTGTAATTTGATCCCCTAGTTTTTGAACAAAGAGATAAGAATCAACTAAAGAGGGAAAAAATCTAGGGCTATTAAGACATCTGACAATTTTTCATACCAAGCTATAGGAGCTTGTTTAATCCCATACAAAAAGTTCTTAAGCCTGCAAACAAAGTCTAGATGATCATTAAATGACTGACCGAGCCTTATTCTTAATCTTTATGCCGAAGTTGACTAGTTGAAACAAAGAAGTATCCCTTATCAACATATCCTTGAGGTTGAGTCATATAAACTGTCTCTTTTAAACCCCCTTGCAAACAGGCATTACTAATGTCTAATAGCCAGACTCTCCAATCAAAGTTATTAACAAGAGATAAAACTACCCTGATAGTAGTATGCTTCACCACATGACTAAAAGTGTCATTGTAATCAATACCTTCTAGATGACTAAATCCCTTAGCAACAAGTCTAGATTTATATCTTTCTGTAGTTCCATAAGAATTAAGTTTAATTTTGTACACTCATTGATAGGATTTTTGAATACCCTATATAATAACTGCAATTGCACGAAGTCTACAATGTAGAAGCGGCAAACACGGGTCAAACCCACAGGGAGTGGAAAAATAATGTAACTAATATCTCAACTACTCAAGGATTATATTTTTGAATTTTTATAATGCAAATGAACTAAACAAGTTAAACTAAATTAGTAAAATAAATCAAATTTGAGAGTCAGTAACCAGGGTTTTTAGTATCCACAAATATTTCTATTCAATTACTGAAATCTTCTGAATATTTATCTATTGTTCGTTCTATCGACATCACCAATTATATTTATTAGAGTCGCAAATATCACTGGGACAAGCATGGCGCATCAAAAGCTCTACTTCTCAGCATACACCATCAAATTGTGTTAGAGAAAAAATTCTATGAAACTAAATATTGAATCACAAATAGTACTTGCAATTCTAAGCATACCCCATTAATGAAATTAACCAAGTATGGAATATTAAATAATAATACAAATATATTTGTGACCCAATTTATTACGCGCATAGGTTACTGTATTGTACAGAACCGGTGAAGCAACAACTCATATTATTATTAAATCAATAAAACAAAATCATGGAATTAATTTATTCAAATCATAATAGTTTGTACCAAATAATTCAATTCAATTGGTCTAAATTCTAAGTGGTTTCAACTTAAAACCCTAGCAACAAAACAATTAGAACATGGCAATGGATTTCTTAAAATCCATAAAAAGAATTAAAAAAGACAAAGATAAGATTAAACCCTCTTAGATACAGTTGTCAGCCTCTCCTATGTACTATGTTTTTTACGCCGTCTGCCTATCTTTCCCCTCTCTCTCTCTCACTTTTCGTCTCCTGTATCATCCCTCCCTTCCTAAAACCAACGAGAGAATCGATCCCCGGTAAACATCCACCAACCAATCTCCCTCTGTCCCACCATTTGTGTTCTCCTCTTTCTCTTTTTATACCTACAATCTCAAACTTTCAATTGAACAACCCTCTTTTGCTCTTTCCACATCACCATCTATATTCTGACCTTGTCTCCCACTTTCCCTTATGTTGTCTCCTTTTTAATTTCATTGCCTTCCAACTTCAAAACCATCCACGACTCACCTGCCTAGCCAAACAGAACATGTACCCCCACTCAGTTTATCATCCACCTTCTCACTATATGCTGTGATGCATACTCGAGAATGCATCACTCAGACCCTATATATCTTACTCGAAAGCGCATTATAGTGATAATGCACTATGTATCGTGATGCGTACTCGAGGACGCATCACTAGAAAGTGCAGTAGATAAATTTCCTCTCCCCTCCTTATTTTTATATATATAAATGCCAGTAAGACATATATAGGGAGGAGATGTTGGTTAGAATTTGATGCTTACTCGAGGAAGCATCATTGACTTATGAAGTGTACCCGAGGGCTTAGGCCAAATCTCTTAGACCTTTACTCGAAACGAGACGCCCTTTTAGTATGTTGTGTAGACATATAGGGGAACATATGTTGTTTAGAACGTTTTTCCCCATTCTCCACTTGTTGGTACGTTTTTCCAAGATGATTATGATGGAACGTCAGAAATTAGAGTTTCGACCAAGTATACTCGTGTGCAACTCGTTATGAACTTTCATACAGGCTTATATGGACACTGTGATAAATCAATATTATTCAATTAGGGTTTGACTATTGATATAAAGAATTTCTAGGAATTCAACCGGGGAAT
>JAJJMC010016440.1:1963126-1981108 GCA_023531435.1 Papaver californicum
AGGAGGTGGAAGCACCTCAACTTGGACTGGAAAAACTGAAATCTTGGTGCTGCAAGACCTTTAGTAAAAATATCTGCTATCTGATCAATAGAAGAGATGTAAGCAACCTGCAAAGATTTAGCCTGAACAAGCTCTCTAACAAAGTGCAAATCCAAGGCCAAATGTTTCATCCTGGTGTGAAATACAGGATTATAATTAAGAGCAATTGCACTTTGGTTGTCACAAAAAATATGTGGAGAGTCAGATAAGAAAACATGGAGATCCTTGAGCAAGTGGCATAACCATAGAACTTCAGCTGCAGTAGAAGTAAGGGACCTATACTCAACTTCAGTACAAGATCTTGAAACTGTTGGTTAATTCTTGGAAGACCAACTAACAGTATTTTCCCGAAAGAAACCTTTTGTCAGATGGACTACCAGCCCAATCAGTATCAGTAAACCCTCGGAGAGAAGAAAAACCCTTGGTGAAGTAAATACCATGATCTAAAGTGCCTTTGATATATATTAGAACTTTCTTGGATGCAGCAACATGAGAAGTAGTAGGAGCATGCATAAATTGGCAAATTTGATTCACAATATAACAAATTTCAGGCCTAGTATATATAAGATACTGTAAAGAACCAACTATAGATCTGTACTACGTAAGATTAGATAGAGGTTCACTATCATCTGGACTAGGTTTAAAAGAAGTAGGAAAATGAGTATTACAAGGCTTAATATCCACCAGAAGAGTCTTAGCAAAAATATCTAAAAATATTTGGTTTGTGATAGAAACAAACCATTCTTATTTATCTTAAGTTCTAAACCCAAGAAATAACGAAGATCCCCTAAGTCTCTCAAAGGAAACTGTATGGAAAAATGAGCAATAAAATTATCACAATGAACAGAATTAGTTCTAGTGATAATAATATCATCCACATAAACTAGAATGATTGTAATTTGATCCCTTAGTTTCTGAACAAAGATAGAAGAATCAACTAAAGAGGGAAAAAATCTAGGGCTATTAAGACATCTGAAAATTTTTCATACCAAGCTCTAGGAGCTTGTTTAATCCCATACAAAGATTTCTTAAGCCTGCAAACAAATTCTGTATGATCATTAAATGACCGGAAGAGCCTTATTCTTGATCTTTATGACGAAGTTGACTAGTTGAAACGAAGAAGTAGCCCTTATCAACATATCCTTGAGGTTGAGTCATATAAACTCTCTTTTAAATCCCCCCTGCAAACAGGCATTACTAATGTCTAATTGCTAGACTCTCCAATCAAAGTTATTAACAAGAGATAAAACTACCCTGATAGTAGTAGGATTTACCACAGTACTAAAAGTGTCATTGTAATTAATACCTTCTAGCTGACTAAATCCCTTAGCAACAAGTCTAGATTTATATCTTTCTATAGTTCCATAAGAATAAAGTTTAATTTTGTACACCCATTGATAGGATTTTTGGATACCCTATATAATAACCGCAATTGCACGACGTCTACAATGTAGAAGGGGCAAACAGGGGACGAACCCACAGGGAGTGGGAAAATACTGTAACTAATATCTCTAATCAACTACTCAAGGATTATATTTTTGAATTTTTAGAATGCAAATGAACTAAACAAGTTAAACTAAACTAGTGAAATAAATCAAATTTGAGAGTCAGTAACCAGGGTTTTTAGTATCCACCAATATTTCTATTCAATTACTGAAATGAAACATAACTCCTGAATATTTATCTATTGTTCGTTCTATCGACATCACCTACTATATGTACTAGAGTCGCAAATATCGATGGGACACTCTAAGCATGGCGCAACAAAATCTCTACGTCTCAGCATACACCATCAAATTATGTTAGCGAAAAAATTATACGAAACTAAATATTGGCTCTCAAATAGTACTTGTAATTCTAAGCATACCCCATTAAAAAAATTAACCAAGTATGGAATATTAAATAGTAATACAAATATATTTGTGACCCAATTTATTACGCGCATAGGTTACTATTATTGTAATAATTAACAAAGACAGAGAGAAGATAAAACCTTCTTAGATACAGTTGTCAGCCTCTCTTATGTACTATGTTTCTTCCGTCGTCTGCCTATCTTTCCCTCCTCTCTCTCTCAGTTTTCGTCTCCTGTATCAGTCGTCCCTTCCTAAAACCAAAGAGAGAATCAATCCCCGGTAAACATCCACCAACCAATCTCCCTCCGTCCCACCGTTTTTTTTCCCATCTCTCTCTTTTTATACCTATATCTCAAACTTTCAATCGAACAACCCTCTTTTTCTCTTTCTACGTCACCATTTATAGTCTGACCTTGTCTCCCACTTTCCCTTGTGTTGTCTCCTTCTTAATTTCTGTGCCTTCCAACTTCAAAACCATCCACGGTTCACCTGCCTAGCCAAACAGAACATGTACCCCCACTCACTTTACCATCCACCTTCTCACGCTCAGCCAACACAACAAACAAGAAAAGCCCCCCACCCTTTCTTTCTGATCGTCATTTCTCTTCTTTTTGTTTTCTCATTTCACCAACAAAACCAATAACCAATTCCTCTCAACAACTTCCCAGACTACGTATCTTTTTCTTTGTTCTGTCAGATAAACTCCACGATTAATGACTTCTTACTTCATCTTGCCAGAAAAACTCAAATGCAAATGAGCCAACGTCTCCGTCAATCTCAACCAAGGCTAAACACCAAATCTTCTGTTCGATCCATTTATTCCCATTTAGTCATATTTAGTTGTAACTTTGGGTTTTACATGTACCACCTATAAAAGTATAAAAACAACTTATTAGCATAAAAATGGGTACTAACAAATGTAGATTAAGCGATAAAAATGTATAAATTAAGTGTTTATCACCCTTTTGCACCGAACAAGATTTTGAGAAGGATCATGTGCAACCAAATCCCATGTACCGGTATCTTAGAAAGTCTTATATTCTCTCCCCATAGACTTTACCCAAACTGGTTGTTTAGAAGCTTGAGAAAAACAAACAGGAGCTTGAACAGATAGAGAAAGAACTTATTTATTTGTAAACAAAATTTTAGGTTTAAAGATACCACTTTTACCTCTTGTTTTCATAGAATAATTAGAAGTAATATAATTCTCTATAGAAGTAGAATTAAGATTAGAAGAGAAAATGTCAGATTCATAAATAGAAGAAGAAATGTTTGAGTGTAGATAATTTAGTAAGAGGAGCAGAATTGAAGTCTAAAGAAGGTGAAGTGGATTGAGATTTAGAGAAAGGAAAAGACTCTTCATGAAAAACAACATGTCTTATGACATAGACTCTTTTTGAAATCAAATCAAGACATCTATATCCTTTATGAGAATAACTGTAACCCAAGAATACACATTGAGAACTTCTTGGTTGTATCTTATTGTCATTGTAAGGCTTTAACAAAAAAAAAAAGAACATCCAAAAGTTTTAAGAAACAAATAATCAGGTTTCTTATGAAATAAATGTTTCCAAAGAAATAGAAGAAGGTGAACTTTTAACGGGAAGTCTGTTAAGAAAAAAGTTTGTTGTAGAAAGATCATCAAACAAAAATTAAGAAGGAAGTGAAGAATGAATTAAAAAGGTTCTAGTCATTTCTATCGAGTTTCTATGTTTTGATTATGCAACGTTATTCTGTTTAGGTGTATGTGGACAGCTAATTTCATGAATAACACCATAATGTGACAGAATTTCCTTCAAACCATTATTCACAAATTCTCCTCCTCCATTTGTTCTTATAGTTTTGATAGTGGTGTTTAGCAAATTTTCACCATCAGCTTTAAAATGATGAAAAATTGAATTAAAATATGTAACACCCGTATTTTTTCAGGATGACGGTTACTCAAGGACGTGTCATGGTATAGGATGAAGCTTTATTTCCATCTTATAAAGCTTACTCAGAGATGCATCAGGGTGTGGATGCATCGGCCTTGAATTATAGTGCTAAAGCACACATTATGCGTGAAGCTTACTCAATGAAACTTCACTATCCAATGTCGTTTACCCGAGGACGCATCATAGTGCTAAGACACTATATGCTGTGGTGCATACTCGAGAATGCATCACTCAGACCCTATATATCTTACTCGATAGCGCATTATAGTGCTAATGCACTATGTGTCGTGATGCGTACTCGAGGACGCATCACTAGAAAGTGCATTAGATAAATATCCTCTCCCCTTCTTATTTTTATATGTATAAATGGCAGTACGACATATATAGGGAGGAGATGTTGGTTAGAAGTTGATGCTTACTCGAGGAAGCATCATTGACCTATGAAGTGTACCCGAGGAAACATCCATGTTGCTATGAAGCTTACCCAAGGAAGCTTCACTAATCCGTAATGTGTACCCGGGTATGCAGTATTACAAAGTGTAGTCGATAGATGTCCTCTACCTCCTTTTCCAAATATATAGAAATGCGATTAAGACATATATAGGGATGAGTCGTTGTTTGGAATCGATGAAGCTTACTCGAAGATGCTTACTAAAGGAAGCATCCCAAATACTATGTAGCTTACACGAGGAATCTTGAATGATGCGAAAACATCATTCATCCATGTTGTGTACTCGAAAATGCATTATGCAAACTAATTAGTGATAATTATGTATAAGTTGGTGCATACCTTGCGAAAGTCCCTTGTCCTATGCGGACTAAGCTTTGCTTAGCGTTTGGCCTTGCTACATCATGTTGGAAATAGTTGGACGCAAATTTTATATGCCTAAGTGTATCCTATCGAAAGGATTGGCCCTTTTCGATGTTGGCTTTGCCTTAATAGGATTAATATGCTTGTCCCTTTAAGGATGAACTACGTTCATGCTTGATCCCTTCTAGGTACGGGTTGGGTACATAGGAAGCCGCAATTCAATGGATTAAGGTGCAGCACCTTGTCGTTCATATCATCTAATTTAGAGGTGATTGCGATATTATGGTAACTCATATCATCTGGCTCGACAATGCCAAGTCAAGAAATGATTGTTGTCACACTTGATGAGGTAGTTGCAATTCCATTTGATGGATTGTTCATACTTCCTATCAACTTTTACGACATGGAATGTCATGTGCCTGGATGTTGCACCATTAGCAAGAACAATATCTGTGCAGGCTCCAGCGCATGGTCGAAGCAGGGTTAAGGAATTAGAAATTAGGCTTTAAATGGCCTATGTGCTAGTCCAAGGCATGACTTAGGCTTGGAAAATGATGGTAAACAAGTGATTCATGCTAAAGGAATCACCATTATATATTTGGCCTTACCCTTTTTCTGGAAGTTGGAAAACGAGTGAGTTGGAACGGTATGGAAACTACGTTTCGAGTATCATGCTTGCAAAACATGCTTGGGAAGGCAAATCGACCTGCATTTAACTAGCGAGAACTATATTTCAAACCGCACGTCAGGGAGCTTTGGCCTGCCCAGCGCATAGCGCTCCATGTGAAATTTCCCGGTGCGTGCCAAATGGTATCAGAGCCAGGTTCCAAGAAAACACTAGGGACTTTATGTTTTGGACTCGTCAGTGAGTGTTTGGTAATATGAATACAAAGAATTTCCTTCAAGGGAAATAAGAAAAGTTGGAAGAGTAGGCCACTGTTGTGCGAAAAGAGAGTGGATACAACAGGCCAAGTGCTTATGCTAAAAAAATTGTAACTACTATGCTAGTTACTCCACTAAGATTTGGATGAGCTTGACCTAGTTCTGTGATTTTTCCATAAAATTCGTTCGGAACGGTAGATGGTATCCCACTACCCTTGGCACTGGGAATGATCACCCCTCACCCGTGCGGCATGGTGTGTGCTATCAAGACGGCTAGCTCCCACTCACGAGTAGAAGATCTTCTACGACGATGGCTTGCATCCGACTGCACTGGTATTAGAGATTAGTCCTCATAGTACTACGCTAGGATTTGCTTGTCAATTTTCGATGACCCTTTTCAAGCTTTATGAAATTTTGGGACTATTAAATGTATAGTATGGGAAATGCACTTAAGATCTCGTGTTGAGTAAATCATTTGCAATTTTGAGAATGTGGTTGGGACACTTATTTAGGAATTCAAATTGATTTTTCTCGGCAATGTCGTAAAATATTTTTTGATCCTCGAGCATGTGGTATGGAACGTATGTTCGGAAAGTTTTAGTCGGTGTTTACGACAATTGCGGAACCTATTAGGATTCCTGGATATATGGAATGGGGCGCATATTCAGAAGGTTCTAATATATGTTCATAACAAACATTAGACTTTTGCAGGATTTCTGTGTACCATGGAATGGGACATGTACACAGCAAATCCAAATTGATGAAGCTTGTCCACAATATTTTATGAGTTGAATTTCGGGGACTAAATTCTTTGAAGGTGGTAAGAATGCAACACCCGTATTTTTTCAGTATGACGGTTACTTAAGGACGCATCATGGTATGGGATGAAGCTTCATCTCCAGCTTATAAAGATTACTCAGGGATGCATCAGGGTGTGGATGCATCGTCCTTGAATTATAGTGCTAAAGCACCATTACGCGTGAAGCTTACTCAAGGAAGCTTCACTATCCAATGTTACTTACCCGAGGACGCATCATAGTGCTAAGACACTATATGCTGTGATGCATACTCGAGAATGCATCACTCAGACCCTATATATCTTACTCGAGAGCGTATTATAGTGCTAATGCACTATGTGCCGTGATGCGTACTCGAAGACGCATCATTAGAAAGTGAAGTAGATAAATGTCCTCTCCTCTCCTTATTTTTATATATCTAAATGCAAGTACGACATATATCAGGAGGAGATGTTGGTTAGAAGTTGATGCTTACTCGAGGAAGCATCATTGACCCTATGAAGTGTACCCGAGGATGCGTATCCAAGGAAGCATCCATATTGCTACAAAGCTTACCCAAGGAAGCTTCAATGATCCGTGATGCGTACCCGGGTATGCATCATTCAAAAGTGCAGTCGATGGATCTCCCCGACCCTCCTTTTTCCAAATATGGAAATGCGATTAAGACATATATAAGGAAGAGTCA
This sequence comes from Papaver californicum, assembly GCA_023531435.1. NCBI lineage: Eukaryota > Viridiplantae > Streptophyta > Magnoliopsida > Ranunculales > Papaveraceae > Papaver > Papaver californicum. Next base: position 1,970,128 of record JAJJMC010016440.1, read on the forward strand.
TTGGTTGGAATTGATAAAGCTTACTCGAGGATGCTTCCTCAAATAAGAATTCCAAATGCTATGTAGCTTACCTGAGGAAGCTTGAATGATGCGAAAACATCATTCATCCATGTTCCGTACTCGAGAATGCATTATGCAAACTAAGCAACGATAATTAAGCATAAGTTGGTGCATACCTTGCGAAAATCCCTTGGCCTATGCGGACTAGGCTTTGCTTGGCCTTTGGCCTTGCTACATCATGTTGGAAATAGTTGGACGCGAATTTTATATGCCTAAGCGTATCTTATCGAAACGATTGGCCCTTTTAGATGTTGGCTTTGCCTGAATAGGCTTAAGATGCTTTTCCCTTTAAGGATGAACTATGGTCATGCTTGATCCCTTCTAGGTAAGGGTTGTGTACTGATAAGAGCATAATTTACATATTTTAAGTATCATTTCCTTATACTTATTTGCTAGTTTTTGTGTGAATTATTGTGTATTATTATTATTAATTTTATAGTTTATGTCTTTTGTTAGGTTGCATCTCTGGAAAAAATGAAATTGAGTTTTACAAGGGAAGAATTGCCAAAGACCTAGTGGAACTAAGTCTATTCCAAGATTTCTAAAGAGTTTTAATGGAGTTTTAAAAGCAAAAAGAATTTATAAAGAGTTTTAAAAGTTGTGGGGAAGAATAAATCTATAAAGAGATTTAAAAGAAACAAGAATTTGAGAAAAGAGTTATAAATTGTCAGAGTTCTACGAAGTTCAAGAGTTCGTCATCTACAGTTGAAGCCGAAGACGTTTCTATGGGACGCTGTGAGAGTGGTGTTGATTGTATATTGGGAGAAGGTGAGTGAGCATTCATATCCTCGCATAGTGGTTGATTTCCTTTCGTAGAGATCATCATAAAACATGTAAATTTCTTCCCACGTTTCTATGGGATATTCATATATAATTAAGAAGGATTTTTCTTCCAACCATTCAATGAATGCAGGATTTTTATCTTCATTCCTTCCTGCACACATGAGAACCCTAAAGTGTTTCTTTTGAGTGTCAAATTCATAAAACCCTATTGGTGAAGCAGAAACATTTGGTCGATATTGAACCTGGATTCTCATATGGTGGTTTTCTCCTAACTCAAGGGCTAAGCATGAGAATAATGTTCTTTGATACATCTAACTTCTTATTATTAGTGTGGAGAAACTTTATATCCTTATAGCTCTTTGGATGCTTACGATTTTGGAATTTTTGAAAGTTGAAAGAGGTTTTGTGGGTAAATCTCAAGTAAACCCTCACGAGACTATAACTCGTCCACTTTGGACACCTATGGGTTTAAAGGCCTGTTACACATGCTAAGTGTGACCGTATCCTCAACGAAAGGGAGTTGCTGTAGTTAGTTTAAATTTGTAGTTTGCTCGAGGACTAGCAAAAGGTAAGTGTGGGGGAATTTGATAAGTTCATAATTTACATAATTTAAGTATCATTTCTTTATACTTATTTGTTAGTCTTTTTTGTGAATTATTGCGTATTATTATTATTAATTTTGTAGTTTATGTCTTTTGTTAGGTTGCATCTCTGAAAGAAATGAATTGAGTTTTACAAAGGAAGAATTGCCAAAGACCCAATGGAACTAAGCCTATTCCAAGATTTCTAAAGAGGTTTAACGGAGTTTTAAAAGCAATTAGAATTTATAAAGAGTTTTAAAAGTTGTGGGGAGGAAGAAATCTATAAAAAGTTTTAAAAGCAACAAGAATTTGAGCAGAAAAGAATTAATAATTGCCAGAGTTCTACGAAGTTCGAGAGTTCATCATCTACAGTTGAAGCCGAAGACGTTTCTATGGGACATTGTGAGAGTGGTGTTGAATGTAGATTGCGTGAGAAGGTGAGTGAGCATTCCCATCCTCATATAATGGTTGATTTCCTTTCGTAGAGATCATTATAAAACATGTATATTTCTTCCCACGTTTCTATGGGATATTAAGATATAATTAAGAAGGATTTTTCTTCCCACCATTCAATGAATGCAGGATTTCTATCTGCATTCCTTCCTGCACACGTGAGAACCCTAAAGTGTGTCTTTTGAGTGTCAAATTCATAAAACCATATTGGTGAGGCAGAAACATTTGGTCGATATCGAACCTGGATTCTCATATGGTGGTTTTCTTCTAACTCAAGGGTTAAGCATGAGAATAATATTTTTCTGATATATCTAACTTCTTATTATTAGTATGCAAAAATTTTATGTCCTCATAGCTCTTTGGATGCTTACGATTTTGGAATTTTTGAAAGTTGAAGTAGGTTTTGTGGGTAAAGCTCTACTAAACCCTAACGAGACTATAACTCGTCCACTAGGGACACCCAGGGGTTTAAAGGATTGTTACACATGCTAAGTATGACCGTATCCTCAACGAAAGGGAGTTGTTGTAGTTAGTTTAGATTTGTAGTTTGGTCGAGGACTAGCAAAAAGGTAAGTGTGGAGGAATTTGATAAGTTCATAATTTACATAATTTAAGTATCATTTCTTTATACTTATTTGTTAGTCTTTTTTTGTGAATTATTGCGTATTATTATTATTAATTTTGTAGTTTATGTCTTTTGTTAGGTTGCATCTCTGAAAGAAATGAATTGAGTTTTACAAAGAAAGAATTGCCAAAGACCCAATGAAACTAAGCCTATTCCAAGATTTCTAAAGAGGTTTAACGGAGTTTTAAAAGCAATTAGAATTTATAAAGAGTTTTAAAAGTCGTGGGGAGGAAGAAATCTATAAAAAGTTTTAAAAGCAACAAGAATTTGAGCAGAAAAGAATTAATAATTGCCAGCGTTCTACGAAGTTCGAGAGTTCATCATCTACAGTTGAAGCCGAAGACGTTTCTATGGGACATTCTGAGAATGGTGTTGAATGTAGATTGCGTGAGAAGGTGAGTGAGCATTCCCATCCTTATATAGTGGTTGATTTCCTTTCGTAGAGATCATTATAAAACATGTATATTTCTTCCCACGTTTCTATGGGATATTAAGATATAATTAAGAAGGATTTTTCTTCCCACCATTCAATGAATGCAGGATTTCTATCTGCATTCCTTCCTGCACACGTGAGAACCCTAAAGTGTGTCTTTTGAGTGTCAAATTCATAAAACCATATTAGTGAGGCAGAAACATTTGGTCGATATCGAACCTGGATTCTCATATGGTGGTTTTCTTCTAACTCAAGGGTTAAGCATGAGAATAATATTTTTCTGATATATCTAACTTCTTATTATTAGTATGCAAAAATTTTATGTCCTCATAGCTCTTTGGATGCTTACGATTTTGGAATTTTTGAAAGTTGAAGTAGGTTTTGTGGGTAAAGCTCTAGTAAACCCTAACGAGACTATAACTCGTCCACTAGGGACACCCAGGGGTTTAAAGGACTGTTACACATGCTAAGTGTGACCGTATCCGCAACGAAAGGGAGTTGTTGTAGTTAGTTTAGATTTGTAGTTTGGTCGAGGACTAGCAAAAAGGTAAGTGTGGGGGAATTTTATAAGTTCATAATTTACATAATTTAAGTATCATTTCTTTATACTTATTTGTTAGTTTTTTTTTGTTAATTATTATTATTAATTTTGTAGTTTATGTCTTTTGTTAGGTTGCAAATATAAAGAAATGAAATTGAGTTTTACAAAGGAAGAATTTCCAAAGACCCAGTGGAACTCAGCCTATTCCAAGATTTCTAATTAACAGAGTTTTAAAAGCAATAAGAATTTATAAAGAGCTTTAAAAGTAATGGGGAGGAAGAAATCTATATAAAGTTTTAAATGCAACAAGAATTTCAGCAGAAGAGAGTTAATAATTGTCAGAGTTCTACGAAGTTCAAGCGTTCATCATCTACATGTGAAGCCGAAGACGTTTCTATGGGACATTGTGAGAGTGGTGTTGAATGTAGATTGGGTGAGAAAGTGAGTGAGCATTCCCATCCTCATATAGTAGTTGATTTCTTTTTGTAGAGATCATCATACAACATGTATTTTTCTTCCCACGTTTCTATGGGATATTCAGATAAAATTAAGAAGGATTTTCCTTGTCACCATTCAACGTATGCATGATTTGTATCTTTATTCCTGCCTGCACACATGAGAACCCTAAAGTGTGTCTATTGAGTGTCAAATTCATAAAACCCTATTGGTGAGGTAGAAACATTTGGTCGATATTGAACTTGGATTCTCATATGGTGGTTTTCTCCTAACTCAAGGGATAAACATGAGAATAATGTTCTTTGATATATCTAACTTCTTATTATTAGTGTGCAGAAACTTTATATCCTCATAGCTCTTTGGATGCTTACGATTTTGGAATTTTTGAAAGTTCGAGTAGGTTTTTTGGGTAAATCTCTAGTAAACCCTCACGAGACTATAACTCGTCCACTTGGGAAACCTAGGGTTTAAAGGACTCTTACACATGCTAAGTGTTACCGTATCCTCAACGAAAGGGAGTTGTTGTAGTTAGTTTAGATTTGTAACTTTTTTGAGGACTAGCAAAAGGCAAGTGTTGGGGAATTTGATAAGTGCATAATTTACATATTTTAAGTATCATTTTCTTATACTTATTTGCTATATTTGTGTGAATTACTGTGTATTATTCTTACCTTTGTAGTTTATGTCTTTTGTTAGGTTGCATCTCTGAAAGAAGTGAAATTGATTTTACAATGGAAGAACTTCCAAAGACCCAGTGCAACTCAGCCTATTCTAAGATTTCTAAAGAGTTTTAATGGAGTTTTAAAAGAAATAAGAATTTATAAAGGGTTTTAAATGCCGTAAGGAAGAAGAAATCTATAAAGAGTTTTAAAAGCAACAAGAATTTGAGCAGAAGAGAGTTATAAATTGTCAGAGTTCTACGAAGTTCAAGAGTCCACCATCTACAGTTGAAGCCGAAGAAGTTTCTATGGACGCTGTGAGAGTGGTGTTGATTATAGATTGGGTGAGAAGGTGAGTGAGCATTCATATCCTCGCATAGTGGTTGATTTCCTTTCATAGAGATCATCATAAAACATGTATATTTCTTCCCACGTTTTTATGGGACATTCAGATATAATTCAGAAGGATTTTTTTCCCCACCATCCAATGAATGCCGGATTTCTATCTTCATTTTTTCCTGCACACATGAGAACCATAAAGTTTATCTTTTGAGTGTCAAATTCATAAAACCCTATTGGTGAGGCAGAAACATTCGGTCGCTATAGAACCTGGATTCTCATATGGTGGTTTTCTTCTAACTCAAGGGTTAAGCATGAGAATAATATTTTTTTGATATATCTAACTTCTTATTATTAGTGTGCAGAAACTTTATGTCCTCGTAGCTCTTTGGATGCTTACGATTTTGGAATTTTTGAAAGTTGGAATAGGTTTTGTGGGTAAATCTCTAGTAAACCCTCACGAGACTATAACTCGTCCACTAGGGACACCTAGGAGTTTAAAGGCCTGTTACACATGCTAGTTGTGACCGCATCCTCAACGAAAGGGAGTTGTTGTAGTTAGTTTAGATTTGTAGTTTGCTCGAGGACTAGCAAAAGGTAAGTGTGGGGGAATTTGATAAGTTCATAATTTGCATAATTTAAGTATCATTTCTCTATACTTATTTGTTAGTTTTTTTTGTGAATTATTGTGTATTATTATTATTATTAATTTTGTAGTTTATGTCTTTTGTTAGGTTGTACTCTGAAAGAAGTGGAATTGAGTTTTACAAAGGAAGAATTGCCAAAGGCCCAGTGAAACTCAGCCTATTCCAATATTTCTAAAGAGTTTTAATAGAGTTTTAAAAGCAATAAGAATTTATATAGAGTTTTCAAAGTCGTGGGAAGAAGAAATCTATAAAGAGTTTTAAAATCAACAAGAATTTTAGCAGAAGAGAGTTAATAATTGTCAGAGTTCTACGAAGGTCAAGAGTTCATCATCTACAGGTGAAGCCGAAGACGTTTCTATGGGACATTGTGAGAGTGGTGTTGAATGTAGATTTGTAGAGAAGGTGAGTGAGCATTCCTATCCTCATATAGTGGTTGAATTCCTTTTGTAGAGATCATCATACAACATGTATTTTTCTTCCCACGTTTCTATGGGATATTGAGATATAACTCAGAAGGATTTTCCTTTCCACCATTCAACGTATGCAAGATTTCTATCTTCATTCCTGCCTTCACACATGAGAACCCTAAAGTGTGTCTTTTGAGTGTCAAATTCATAAAACCCTATTGGTGAGGCAGAACATTTGGTCGATATTGAACCTGGATTCTCATATGGTGGTTTTCTCCTAACTTAAAGGCTAAGCATTAGAATAATGTACTTTGATACATCTAACTTCTTATTATAAGTGTGCAGAAACTTTATGCCCTCATAGCTCTTTGGATGCTTACGATTTTAGAATTTTTAAAAGTTGGAGTTGGTTTTGTGGGTAAATCTCTAGTAAACCCTCACGAGACTATAACTCGTCCACTAGGGACACCTAGGGGTTTAAAGGCCTCTTACACATGCTTAGTGTGACCGTATCCTCAACGAAAGGGAGTTGTTATAGTTAGTTTAGATTTTTAGTTTGCTCGAGGACTAGCAAAAGGTAAGTGTGGGGGAATTTGATAAGTTCATAATTTACATAATTTAAGTACCATTTCTTTATACCTATTTATTAGTTTTTTTTGTGAATTATTGTATATTATTATTATTAATTTTGTAGTTTATGTATTTTGTTAGGTTGCATCTCTGAAAGAAATGGAATTGAGTTTTACAAAAGAAGAATTGCCAAAGACCCAGTGGAACTCAGCCTATTCCAAGATTTCTAAAGAGTTTTAACAGAGTTTTAAAAGCTATAAGAATTGGTAAAGGGTTTTAAAATCCATGGGGAAGAAGAAATCTATAAAGAGTTTTAAAAGCAACAAGAATTTGAGCAGAAGAGAGTTAATAATTGTTAGAGTTCTACGAAGGTCAAGAGTTCATCATCTACATTTTAAGCCGAAGACGTTTCTATGGGACGTTGTGAGAGTGGTGTTGAATGTATATTGAAGGTGAGTGAGAATTCTTATCCTCATATAATGGTTGATTTCCTTTTGTAGAGATCATCATAAAATATGTATTTTTCTTCCCACGTTTCTATGGGATATTCAGATAAAATTCAGAAGGATTTTCCTTCCCACCATTCAACGTATGCAAGATTTCTATCTTCATTCCTGCCTGCACACATGCGAACCATAAAGTGTGTCTTTTGAGTGTCAAATTGATAAAACCCTATTGGTGAGGCAGAAACATTCGGTCACTATCGAACCTGGATTCTCATATGATGGTTTTCTCCTAACTCAAGGGATAAGCATGAGAATAATGTTATTTGATACATCAAACTTTTTATTATAAGTGTGCAGAAACTTTATGCCCTCATAGCTCTTTGGATGCTTACGATTTTAGAATTTTTGAAAGTTGGAGTAGGTTTTGAAGGTAAATCTCTAGTAAACCCTTACGAGAATATAACTCGTCCACTAGGGACACCTAGGGGTTTAAAGGCATATTACACATGCTAAGTGTGACTGTATCCTAAATGAAAGGGAGTTGTTGTAGTTAGTTTAGATTTGTAGTTTGCTCGAGGACTAGAAAAAGGCAAGTGTTTGGGAATTTGATAAGTGCATAATTTACATATTTTAAGTATCATTTCCTTATACTTATTTGCTATATTTTGTGTGAATTATTGTGTATTATTATTTTTTTTTTGTTTATGTCTTTTGTTAGGTTGCATCTATGAAAGAAGTGGAATTGAGTTTTACATAGGAAGAATTGCCAAAGACCTAGTGGAACTCAGCCTATTCCAAGATTTCTAAAGAGTTTTAATAGAGTTTTAAAAGCAATAAGAATTTATATAGAGTTTTAAAGCCGTAGGAAGAAGAAATCTATAAAGAGTTTTAAAAGCAACAAGAATTTGAGCAGAATAGAGTTATAAATTGTCAGGGTTCTACGAAGTTCAAGAGTCCATCATCTACAGTTGAAGCCGAAGAAGTTTCTATGGGACGCTGTAAGAGTGGTGTTGATTATAGATTGGGTGAGAATGTGAGTGAGAATTCTTATCCTCATATAGTGATTGATTTCCTTTCGGAGAGATCATCATAAAATATGTATTTTTCTTCCCACGTTTCTATGGGATATTCAGATATAATTCAGAAGGATTTTCTTTCCCACCATTCAACGTATGCAAGATTTTTATCTTCATTCCTGCCTGCACACATGTGAATAAGAAGTGTGTCTTTTGAGTAACAAATTCATAAAACCCTATTGGTGAGGCAGAAACTTTATATCCTTATAGCTCTTAGGATGCTTACGATTTTGGAATTTTTGAAAGTTGGAATAGGTTTTGTGAGTAAATCTCTAGTAAACCCTCACGAGACTATAACTCTTCCACTAGGGACACCTAGGGATTTAAAGGAATGTTACACATGCTAAGTGTGACCATATCCTAAATGAAAGGCAATTGTTGTAGTTAGTTTAGATTTGTAGTTTGCTCGAGGACTAGCAAAAGGCAATTGTGGGGGAATTTGATAAGTGCATAATTTAAATATTTTAAGTATTATTTCCTTATACTTATTTGCTAGATTTTGTGTGAATTACTGTGTATTATTATTCTTTTGTAGTGTATGTCTTTTGTTAGGTTGCATCTCTGAAAGAAGTGGAATTGAGTTTTACAAAGGAAGAATTTCCAAAGACCCAGTGAAACTCAGCCTATTCCAAGATTTCTAAAGAGTTTTAATAGAGTTTTAAAAGCAATAAGGATTTATATAGAGTTTTAAAAGTCGTGGGAAGAAGAAATCTATAAAGAGTTTTAAAAGCAACAAGAATTTGAGCAGAAGAGAGTTATAAATTTTCAGAGTTCTACGAAGTTCAAGAGTTCATCATCTACAGCTGAAGCCGAAGACGTTTCGATAGGACCCTATGAGAGTGGTCTTGATTGTAGATTGGGTGAGAATGTGAGTGAGCAATCCCATCCTTGCATAGTGGTTGATTTTCTTTCGTAGAGATCATCATAAAACATGTATTTTTCTTCCCACGTTTCTATGGGATATTCAGATATAATTCAGAAGGATTTTCCTTCCCACCATTGAAAATGTACAGGATTTCTATCTTCATTCCTGCCTGCACACATGAGAACCATAAAGTTTGACTTTTGAGTATCGAATTCATAAAACCCTATTGGTGAAGCAGAAACATTCGGTTGCTATCGAACCTGGATTCTCATATGGTGGTTTTCTCCTAACTCAAGGGCTATGCATGAGAATATTGTTATTTGATACATCTAACTTCTTATTATTAGTGTGCAGAAACTTTATGTCCTCATAGCTCTTTGGATGCTTATGATTTTGGAATTTTTGAAAGTTGGAGTAGGTTTTGAAGGTAAATCTCTAGTAAACCCTCATGAGATTATAACTCGTCCACTAGGGACACCTATGGGTTAAAGGCCTGTTACACATGCTAAGTGTGACCATATCCTCAACGAAAGGGAGTTGTTGTAGTTAGTTTACATTTGTAGTTTACTCGAGGACTAGCAAAAGGCAAGTGTGGGGGAATTTGATAAGTGCATAATTTATGTATTTTAAGTATCATTTCCTTATACTTATTTGCTAGATTTTGTGTGAATTAGTACGTATTATTATTACTTTTGTTAAGTTATATATCTCTGAAAGAAATGAAATTGAGTTTTACAAAGGAAGAATTACAAACCATTGGAACTTAGCATATTCCAAGATTTCTAAAGAGTTTTAACGGAGTTTTAAAAGTAATAAGAATTTATAAAGAGTTTTAAAAACCGTGGGATGAAGAAATCTGTAAAGAGGGTTAACCATTGATTTGTATTGGAAGCAACACAAGCTTGAGTTTTGAGTAGATTTGGGAGATTTTTATGGCCGCGAGGCTAGTCAAACAAGCGGTGATGATGCCATGGTTTTGCGTGATGGAAATTGGTGTGTGATGAATGTTTAAAGTCTAGCTTTGTTTAAGAGCAATGGGTCTACGGAGAAGGAGGTATGGAAGAGCTTAGAAATGAACGACAAATCTTCCTTTCCATTATCGGAGTCACGTACAACGAGTGTTTGAGAAAAGGTCTGAGTGACCAGTTTTACATCAAGTTCTTCTTGATGATAGCCATGTGATCTGGTGGCTCGTGAATTCAGAGTTTCGAGGTTAATACAGGCTAAGACATGCGACCCTAGTAGGAAACAAAATTTGGGCCACGATGATTAATGTCTTTAAGCTAGAGAGACCGAGTTGTCGTTCGTATTAATGATGAGTGGAAGAGATTGAAGTAGTTTCTCAGAGTTTTATTAGAACAAGGAATGTTGGGTAGGTCAGAAGGCGAATCTGGACAGATTTTTAAAGCTAAAAATCGGGGAAGAAATCAAGCTACAGCCGTTGATATTGAAGAGACATAGTGGATGAGAGAAAGAAGAGAGAGATTCGGGGAGAACTTCAACAAAACACAGAAGTCTACATCAACAACATGTTCTAAAAGGATGATCCTTCTTCGTATTTCTATGTTTTTATTTTTAAGCACTCAGATTCGGAGATCTTAAGCAAAAGTTTTGAAAAAATTCTTTTCTTCACTGATAATTTTTATTGTTCATATTAGTATGATAAGAGTTAGCTTAAACCTTTTCTCGACTAACCACCATATTTGTCGGTTGCTTAAAGCGATGTGTGATTAAAACCTTTTCCTAGGTGTGTGTGTGTGTACCGACAACGATGGATGGGGAACTCACCTAGCAAATTTTCTCAACTCCAATGTGAAGTCAAGCACTCGTCCTCACCATCGGGCTTCACCAACCAACTGATAGTTTCTCGGAAATGAAGAATATGATATCACCTCAACAAATAATCTCGAACCCCACCACAAAAGTAATTGTCAGTAAGGCGTGAAGAATATATCAGCATCTCGGACCAAAATCATTTCTGGCCTCACTAGACCCGGATCACCTCTGGCCTACATCCAACTGGTTTCTGACATCAACAAC